>CM044442.1:94438560-94455385 GCA_024363595.1 Xenopus borealis
CCCCCGACTCCCCACCCCCCAGTCCTTGAAAAAAATTTTGCCTCGACACCGGTCCCTATATCAAAAAAGTTTGGGGACCCCTGCCTTAATATACGTAGATATGGCCCTGGATGTAAGGTGTAAAGTGACACACCTAATACAATGACCCATATTTAGTTACAATTCAACTCAACATGACAATGCAACCTAAGATGAGTGGAAAATAATGCATATCAAATGGAACACAGTGCTTTCATTGAATACAATTGCTTATCTAATACCATTTATATTAGCTACTGTTTTTAGGTGATATTGCAGCACATAAAAAGACAGAACTGTATTAAATAAGCAGAATGGAGCATGAGGCTACACGTGTGTCAGTGCTCACCAATCACAAGAATAATAGATTGATTTGCTCATTATGCTGCCGTTCAGATTTAAAAGATCATTACCAATATTTATGAAGCGCTTGAATTTTGAAGTACCGCTATTCATGGAGTGCCACACACAGAATGAGTCTTGTGATTTGCCAAATTCATTCTCCTATAGTTGTTATCAGAAAGCAATTTCTCAGTCAAGATTTAAAAGAATGAGAAGTTCCATTTCTATATTTTACAAGAAAATGATCATTCCACAGAATCAGTTCGGGGAAAGATTTGATGAAGGCCTTCGAGTGACTTCATTTTATAGTAATGTGGGATGACTCCTTGAGCTTCTAGTAATATGAACTCATTTAAGACAATGTTTAAAAAGAAGTGGAGGAATAGTCAAAAGAAATTACATTATTGGTCACTGTGTGCAGTTTTACAGATATTCCTGACTTATTCTTTGTATAAGTCTTCAACTTTGACAGAAATGTTTGTTGTTGTTTTTTTTCCCCCTGTGTGTATAATGCTTGGACAAATATACTGATATTGTTATTCTAACGTGAGAATGAAGGACTTGTGAAAGAAAATTGATTTACATTTTACCCCCTGCCAACAATCTGATTCAACATTCAAAAACTACCATTGAGATAACTGGACTTAAATGACACTTTACTATGTTGCTGACATTTCCATTCCTACTTCAATATGTAATTCAATTCCCACTGACTTTGATGGAATTTTTATAGATAGTCAGTAGCAATACTGACAATTGATCAGCAGACTCCTGGTGATACAGAACTTTCAGAAGCATATGACTACTAGAAGCTGCTATGAGCAGAACTTTATAAGTGGATAAGGGATGAAGGTCTGTATCTGACACATCAGATCCATCACTGTTGTAAGAGTTTGCTGGAATTTTACTGCCTGTAAGAAGATCCTAGAAGGTTCTTATTGGCTCTAGAAAGATAATGATGGTGGCTTGAGATTGATGTTACAGTTATGCCTTTGGTGTAAATGTACAATGTTGACTATGGTACAAAACCAAGTGGATATAATTGGTGGTGGAGGATGGACGATGCTATGCTGATGTCCTTGGGTGCAAAAGGGTGTAACTGGCTATAGTATGATGATTGTTGTGGAATGTTTTTACTGTAAAAAGATGTAGGTAGGTTCCTTTTGAAAATATGAAGAAACAGAAAAATACTGGTGATCCATAATAATCCTTAATTTGCATTAATTCGCGAAACACCAGGAAAATTCGACAGCGTCTCGTTCTGGACTTGGCATCCAAAAACGTCAGCAGATTCGCCCATCACTAATCTATAAGTCTGAATGTCAGGCTAAGATGAAACTGTTGATTCTCTAGAATATTAAATAGCTTACAGCTAGCTGTAGGAAACTGCATAGAGGATGATTATGGTCAGTTCCTGTATATAAAAAGATGTAAGCTTCAGTGAAGTGCAGGGACTGGCAATCTGTGAGTTCTGGCAAATGCCAGAGGGGCTGCTATAGGGTGCCATAGAAAGTCAGTATTTAGTGGGCTGGTGGGGGGCTGTGCGGGCCTCTTTATGGGCTGATTGGACCTCTGTTTATCTGAAATGCCCAGGGCCTATTTTGATTCTCAATCCAGCCCTGGTGCAGTGCTTTTGGTTCTAGAAACATATTGGTTATATAACAGGATAATAACAATAATAATATGTGCTTCATGTGAATATGTATTTGGGCTTTTAGTTATACATCATTCTTGAGGAGTATTTTGCTAACATGTAAGTTATACCTACATCTCTAGCATGCACTGCAATGAGTGATTATTACAAACATAATGTAGGTGCCTGTATACAGAAAAGCAATGCACTCAATAAGACACAGTGACCTTTAAGCTGTGCATATTTTTCCATACACCATAAAGAAACAATATCTCGCAAGCTTTCTTGTGAAAGAGAATCAATAGACAGGAGGCGTGTGGCCCAAAAGTAATAAGATGGGAATTGAACAATATGAAATATTTCATAATGAAAGGTACCGCAAATCACTGTGTGCTTATATTTACATATATTCAATAAACTGAACCTGTAGCCTTTTTTGTTAACCCTTTTAGTGCCTCAAAACACAGGTATTCAACGAGAAGGCGTTGTATTGATAGATACAGATCAGGTTTGGGGATTATAACAAATCAAGTATATCCCCGTTCTGTGACAATATACAGTAGTTGTATTGCTCTTGCGATAGGTAATATCCTAAAAAAGTTATGCTTAAATGTATAATAAACTCCCATTTGCCAGTGAGAGTTCTGATGGTATTACTGTAAGAGTTATTCGCTATTGAAAGCAGCACTATCGCGTGTGTTTAGATACCCTGAACTACTGGCTCCAACTCCTGAAGCAACGTAGTAGAAGTTAGCTGGATAACAGGCTTGGAGAAGAACAGGTTAAGTCAAAAACAAAAGAACAGAAAGGCATACATTTCTTTCAATTGCACTTGCATTTACAAATAACTGTAAACCACTGAAAATGTTTATTTAAAGTATATAGTAAAGTTCATTAGAATCACAGTTTTTTCCATTAGGAAAAAAACAGTTTTGGGGTGGAGAGATCCCCTTTAAAAAATTCAATTTGTTTCAATTAAACAGTACAAATTACCATTTTCTCTACACTACAAGTCCTTTAGTGTCACAGCACACCATACTGCACAAAGTAAAGTCAAGGGCATACAAAGTACAACTTTGGCTGTCAACTTTTCTTCAGCAAATGTGAGACTAAATAGCTGGTAGCTTTATTTATAGCCTTCCCCTGATCATAAGTCCTCCTATCCCATTTCAAGGCGATGTATTTTTTTGCCAAGAAGATTTTATATTTAGCCCATGTCATGTACTGTAGCAACACAAGACGCTTGCAAATAAACACATTGCTTTTGTTTTTGCTCCAATAAAAGCAGTTTATTATAGAAAAAGTTACACAATGAATTGTGGACAATATTTCTGAACTTCCAAATGTTTTAACTATTTTACCAAGTTAAATCAAAATCCTAATATGGGGATGTCTAAACTGTGGCAGGATAAAAAGCCTAGAGCGAAGGGAAAGCATTATATGAATATATATATATATATATATATATATATATATATATATATATATATATATATATATATATATATACACACAAAGGGAAATAATAAAAGCAATACTAGTGATGGGTGAATTTATTCGCTAGGCATGGATTTGTGCACTCACCATCTGCAAATGTTTTTGGGAAACTGCTGCAAAAATTCTCTGCAACAAAAAAATTGCTGCGCTTCAAAGTTGTTGCACCTCAAAATGATTTTTTACACACTTAACTTTGAAGCATTTTGGACAAAAGAGTTACATGTATAAAAATTGTCGCTCTGGTCAAAAGTGTCGTGTGTCAAAATTATTTAGACGGCAATTGACTTCAGTGTGTTTTCACGAATTTTGCGGGTTTTTCGGCAAAGTGAAACAGGACAGATTCGTTTATCACTAAACAATACATATTGAACATACAATTATTGATAAAATATTTAATTTGCCTATAACACTACTGGAAGGAGGTCCCTGTCCTACAAAATTTATAATATGAAAAGGAGTTTGCTTTTGAAAAACAAACACACATAAAAAGCTCAACAGTGGGAATGAACTCTATCCAATCAAAAGACTGCTCACGTTCAGTTGTATCCTACGGTTTCCCGTTATCATTTGTAACAATTTAACTGGTTAATGAGTGCCTCTGGTGTACATTTAAAGAAAAGATTAAAATGTGATCACTAAAGCTAAATATTACTAAGCTATTACAAGATGCATGTGTAGCAGCCTGCGCAGTTAACAGGAGGTCAGCAGCACCATACTGTATGTCTCCCATTCTGCCATTCAGTGGATTTGGAGATGCAGCTACACCTAGTGATCAGCAGAGGAGCACAGCAGGCTCAGTCTTTCAAGCTGCATTTCTAACTAACATAAGGCATTGCGTTTATCTAAAGATGCTCTCATTCAGTCATAGACATTCAAATCGTATGTAATAGGATACTCCATAAGAAGAAGATGATAATAATAATGCAAGAACAAATATTGGGGAGTTTAGATGTTCTCTCTATTGTTTCAGAAACAAATGATATGGTAGGAAGTATTAAGGCCGATAAAAGCTGTCGACAGTCTGAGTTGACAGCTTATTGGTCAGTGTGTGGGGCCATCCGACAGGCTTCTGTTATCGATATCTGCCCAAAAGACAGATCTAGATCAGGCAGGTTAAAAAAACCCAGTCGGATTGCGGCCGCATTGATGCGGTCCTGCGACCGTCCGTTTTTCCTCCATTCTGATCCGATTGGAATAATTCCATGTGAAATGTAATTTTTTTGAGTTTAGTTTATTTCTTCTGTTCTCCACTCATGGGCTTATAATGAACAATATCATGTCCAGTAAAGCAAAACCCTAAAAAGAGCACTAAAGTCCCCTGTTGAATGGCCAGACCAGTGCAGTTACCTGTATATTATTGAAGCAGTGGCATAACTATAAAGGAAGGGATGCCCCTCTCTCTTACCGGCAAGGAAGGGGAAAACGAGTTGGGTGCGAGTGGGCGGAGTCATGATTGGAGTGGGCAGAGGTGGGGCATGGGTGGGGTGGAGGCAGGATGGGACTTGGGTGGGAGGATGGGGGTTGGAGTGCGCTGGGTCCTTCTGAAGATTTTTTTGCATGGTGGCCTGGCACATTCTAGTTACACCACTGTATCGAAGCATACTTCTCTGCTTTATATACTGTACCACAGGGTTTTATGGAAAAAACAATACTATTTTAAGGTAATTTTACATGCATATGATCTATTGCACATTTTTGGCCCAAACATTTACTGTACCAGCAGTGACAGGATGCTGCTGCCAGTGTCTCCCCCAGCAGAAATTACACCAGTTAAGAAACCACTGTATAAAAGAGTATAAAGTATAATAACTGTATTTAAATACCAACTGTTTAAAGGAATGCATCTGGGCCCCTTGCAAAAAAAGAAATTTTAAAGGGGCCTTGCACACACTGCTAGTCTGCCTCCCTCCTCTTCCACTCTTGCATGTAGCTCCTTCCCACCTACCTATGCAGGCAGTGGGTCTGCAAATTTGCCAGATGGAAAAATAGCTATAGGGAAAGCTGACCACACAGAACAGACACCACTGTTAAATACCTAATGCTGAAGTGAGGCATGCAATAATTGTGCTACAGGTCCATAAATAAATGTAATATTACAAATTAAATGTTTGGCATATTGTACTTTAGCAAATCACTGCTGTCAGTGGTGTAACTACTAAAGAAGAAGACCTCACAGGCATGGGGGACCCAGGTTGGTCTCCTCTGTAGGGGGATTGGCAGGGTGACTGCTGATTTCTTTGTGCTGTAGGGTCCCATGATTATACAAGTCACTGCTATGATTCCTGCCAACTACAGTGGATATTAGGGATATCTTCAGCTTTAAGCAGACAGTAAATGCTAATTGGTTACTATCAGTCACTAGTAATGGAGCAAGCTTTCCACTTATTACTTCATTATACTTATAGCTATTTTCTGGACATTAAGAGAGAGTAAGGTCACAAGTGTCACTTCAATCCTCCTTAAGACTTTATTAACAGTTGTTATAATTTCCCTGTGATGAGTCTGCTATGAATAATTCAAGGGACCCGATTGCAAACAATAGGTATTCACAGTAAAACTAATTAAGCACAGGACAGATTACATTTTCTTATTTGCTATTTTGCAGGTGGTTACTTTCTCCAGATTAGTTGCACATTTTGAGCAGCTAATAATTCTTTAACGTGACAATGAGGTTTTTTTCAAGGGGCCAGGCTTTGGGTCCATGGCACATGGGGGCTTAATTCAGCCAATAGAGTACCATGACCAAGCAGTTTGTTATTTACTCAAATGAAATAACTATACATGATTTTATGATGTATTTTTTATTTCTAAATTATACTGTTTACACTACAAATAATTCACTCTAAAATATAAAATGTAATTTCTGAACCAACTAGTATATTTTTTTAAGTTCTAATATTGGTGTGTAGGCAGCCATCTTGGTAGGTAGGCA
Source organism: Xenopus borealis (assembly GCA_024363595.1). NCBI lineage: Eukaryota > Metazoa > Chordata > Amphibia > Anura > Pipidae > Xenopus > Xenopus borealis. The sequence continues at coordinate 94,444,983 of CM044442.1, forward strand.
GTCATTTTGCCTGGTCATGTGCTTTCAGAAAGAGCCAGCACTTTAGGATGGAACTGCTTTCTGGCAGGCTGCTGTTTCTCCTACTCAATGTAACTGAATGTAACGCAGTGGGACTTGGCTTTTACTATTGAGTGATGTTCTTAGATCTACCAGGCAGCTCTCATATTGTGTTAGAGAGCCGCTATCTCGTTACCTTCCCATTGTTCTGTTGTTAGGCTGCTGGGTGGGGGAAAGGGAGGGGGATGATTTCACGCCAACTTGCAGTACAGCAGTAAAGAGTGGTTTATCAAAGTCACATGACTTGGGGCAGTTGGGAAACTGACAGTATGTCTAGCCCCATGTCAGATTTAAAAAAAAAAAAAAAATCTGTGCTTTTGAGAACGATTTCTGTGCAGAAGTCTGCTGGAGCAGTACTATTAACTGATGCATTTTTAATAAACAAAACATTTTTGCCATGATAGAATCACTTTAATAAATGGCACAGCAAGTTCAGGTGCTTCTTGGCCAACTGGAAATGCTGTAGGCCAATAAGCTCCATGTGCCACAGGAATTTAACCTCAAGGAGGTTTTTAAACAGCAAGTAAAGCCTCAACCATACTTTGCCCACATCTCTTGTCGGTGCACAGGGCAGCTTTACAAACTCAGTAGTTGGCATGCATACAGTATGTATGAGAAAATGAAAGTAATGAACTAATATGAGCAAAGTTTGCACCAATTTAAGTAGCCCATGCCCATAGCAAGGCAGCATTTACTGAATGTTTGCTATGGGTTACTAGACCTGGAAAAAAGCTAAATCATCATCTGATGTGCATTAGGAAGACACACTGGAGTTATGTGGCCTTACAAAGGCATGGAGATAAAGGTCAGATGCTTTAGTATTTACAAAGGATTAGGGAAGTTATTAGTAAAACTCAGAGGCTGTTTGTTGCATTATTATACATTTTAGCAAGATGACCCAGCTGCTTCAAATAAGACAATTTATTTCAGACCATTACTATATTATACTATTACTTTAATATAACATATGCATTGTACACAATCATTTAGTAGGAAAGTACTAAGTTGTGCCTTGGTACAAGATTATCCGGATTTATATTTCATAGAGGCCATAATGGAAAAATAATTGAACTTTTCTGTGACACTGGCAACAGCAAAGCTTAAATACAATTAGGAAGGACAACAGATTGATTTCAGTCAGTTTCTGGAATTTAGAGCAAGTCCTCTTGAGGTAGCACATAATTTAATCTTGGTGATTCAGATGTGTATGCCAACAGAGCGAAGAAATATTAAAGGATTGTCTGAATGAAATTGCATACTTCTACTACCCCATAGGATACACATTATTTTCCCTATTATAATATTAACAGTGCTACTTTAATCAGTGACTCAAAGGAACACTTTTTTGATAAAAAAGCAAGGAAACTGTTAGGCTCTGATAGCATTAAGTGTTTTACAATAGATCCAGTACAATAGCTCCATGGATAATTACTGTGTTTGTAATTAACGGCAGAAAATGGTGATGCAAAAGTAACTCAGCAGCATGCTCCCATCAAAATTAGTACAGTTGTACTACAGCTCAGCACTATAAGCACTGCACTTATTCTCTTCTGTGACAAACTCAATGCTTAATTTTACATTTTCTCATGTTTGGGTGGAGTGTCCGAAGCTGGGAGCCTTAAACTACAGCATCACCCAACTGTCTTTTTAATTATTTATTTTCTACTTCTTGTTTATCCAGGGAACTTGAACTAGGGTTAGGTAGAAGAGGCACGTGTCTAGCATACAAAGCCTGGGGTGCGTGAGGCACGTACCTTACCTGTCACCTACCCTAGCCTGGCATGTGCTACCTCACTGAAAATTACCAAGCGAGTGCCACTCTCTGAATCCTTCCATAATTTGGATCAATATACCTTAAGTCTATTAAAAAATTTTTTTAAATGTTAAAGGATAAGTACAAATTTAAAACAAGTGCATGTAAAATCGATGAGGGGGCTATTCTAAGCACTTTTGTCATTTACCTTTACTATTTATTTTCTTTTTATTCCAAGATATTAAGGGATATATGTGCAGTTAATATGAATGAATTTTGTTACAACATTGCCACCTGCTGGTCAGTTTCTGACCAGTCTGACACCAAGTAGTCAAGGAAGTTGTCAGGAGAAAGAATGAAGCTGCTTAGGAAAACAATTAGAAACCTTTTTAAAATCTTTTCTAAACAGAAGAACATCAGAGCAGCCTTTTCTGTCTCCTGGCAACCTCCTTGACAACTTGGTGGTCAGAAACTGGCCAGCAGGTGGTGCTGTTGTAACAAAATGCATTCATATTAACAGTACCTATATCTCTTAATATCTTGAAAAAAAAGAACATAAATAATGAATGTAAATTGCAAAAGTGTTTAGAATAGCCTCCTCATCAATTTTACATACACTTACTTTAAATTTTTACTTTAAATAATCCTTTAAATAAAACCAATAGGATTGTTTTACCACCAATATAGATTCATGCAGCTTAGTTACAGCTGAGTACAAGGTACTCTTTTATTATTACAGAGATAAAGGAAATAATTTTAAAAAATTTGAATTATCTTAAATCTGTCTTTATAGAATATGGCTTTCCAATGATTTAGAGATTTTTGGATAGCAAGTTTCTGGATAAGGGATCCGATACGTTTTTATGCTGTTACAATTTTTTTCTTTTTCTAGCTTCGCCCAGCAAAATAGCAATTACCCTCCATATGCATAAATCCCAATATGGAATGAAAGATGTTTTGTGCAAACAGTAAACTAAGCTATAATAAGATTTTGTATATTCAAGCAAAAATAACAAGATAACACCGGATAATAATAGACTTTGCCTTTACTTATTGTATCCCTCAGTAATCCCTTGCTCAATATAAATGTATATATATATATATATATATATATATAAATAAATATATATATATATAAATTTATATATATATATATATGTATATATATATGCTGAGTCATTAGGATTTTTATCCCTTTGCTAATGCAAGTAAGCCTTTGTTTAAGAAGGCTGTGTCATTTTATGCAGGAAAAAAATGGATATTTAAATTAATATTTAATGAGTGATACTCTTCATTAGGTGGTTCTTCACAGTGAGGACAGTGAGGTTGTGGAATGCACTGCAGGATGTTATTGTGATGGCTGATTCTTTTAAGTGGCTTGGATGATTTCTTGGACTAGCATTAATATCTAAGGCGATTGTGATACTAAAATCTACAATTAATATAGATCAGGGGTGACCAATCTGCGGCCTAAGGGCTGCCCAAGGATGCATATGAATGCAGCCCAGCTTGAAACGATTGGTTCCCAAGGAAATGTCAAATATCCATGAGTCCCATATTCAGTGTATAGCTCCATCTGGTTATCCAACTGGTATTGTAGTTCTTTTATGTGTATTTTCTTTATTTTTACAAATCAAAACTGTTTGTGTATTTCATGTGTGGCCCCAGACAATTTCCTTTTTTCAGTGTGGCCCAGAGAAGCCAAAAGGTTGGACAACCCTGATATGGATATTGGTATATATAATTTCAATTGGTATGTGTATGTATATGTTTTGGGTTTCATTTGGAGGGGTTGAACTTAAAGGAGAAGGAAACATGGTAGAAAAAAAAGTTGTACCCCCCTACCCCATGCAGACCCCCTCCCCCCCAGGCTAATTAGGAAATTGAAATAAGGAGACTTTTAGTTACACATCTTTTAGACAAAAATCATAGTTACATAGTTAAGTTTGGTTGAAAAAAGACCAAAAAGATCTCCATTAAAGGAGAAGGAAAAAACACCATACCCCCCACAACATGTAAACCCTCCCTCCTTCCCCCGAGGCTTGCTGTGCCCCCGCCCTGGGAAATGCCCCATACAGTATTCTTACCTCTCGTCACAGATTCTGGCAGAGGTAAGTTGGTCACGGTAAGCTGACTGGGAGATCAACAATCTCCGTCAATTTCGACATATGTGCAATTGTCGAAACAGGCAAATTGCTCCAACTGCGCACGCACTGCCATGCCAATCTCCCCGTCAGCTTATCCTGGGCAAAGAAGATGGATGTCGTCAAGTCCTCTGCCAGAGGGGTAAGAATAGAGTACGGGGCATTTCCCGGGTGGGGGGCAGCAAGCCTAGGGGGAAGGAGGGAGGGGGTCTACATGGGGTGGGGGTTATGGATTTTTTTCTACAGGATTTCCTTCTCCTTTAATGGACTTTGCTTTTTTTTCAACCAAACTTAACTATGTAATTATGATTTTTGACAAAATTTCCTGTTGAGTGTTCTTTGGCACTTTCTGCTGGAAAATATTGAATATTTGACTCTTTTCATGCATTTTCCTGAACTTTTAGTCATGCAGAGAGGACCCTAGGAGGAACGGGAGAAATTGGGTGGTGTAGTGGAGGAGCCTCTTACAGGTTTCAGTGCTTCCTTTCATATAACAGTAACTACTCAAAGCTAGTATTGCCCTGTATCTCAGAAAGATTTCATTGTGTGATATGAGGAATGGTTACAACAGAAATGAATGCTTAGATTAGAATGCTTAGGGCTGTAATTTGCCACAAAATGGTGGGGGCCACTATGTCTTTATTAAAAGGCTAGTGTACTTTGTGCAACTGATACTGCCATTACAACTAGGGAAAGGGACATGTTTTTGTAAAATGGGCAAGTATTTGGGGAGAGTGACCACAATACAAGTGTGGTCAAAATGTTTTCGCTGCACTTCCTGATTTTCTCATTTTGGAAAGCATGCATAGATCTAGATCTAGGATAAGATACCATTGGCCATAGTTTCCTCTCGATCAGAAAATAATAGGTCCATTTTACTTCCATTCAAAATCCCACAGAAGTTGTTAAATACATAAATATACATGTAATTGATTTAGGCCTAAATATACAAATAAACCAATTTTATAAGTAGATACATATATGTTCTCTCATTACATAAATTAATCCATAATATATTTGATAAATCTTGAACCCACCAATACCTAAGTAATGGGCACTTCATAAATATGGTCCTAAGTATAACTCAATTTGTGGTACAGGTATGGGACCTATTATCCAGAATCATCGGGACCTGGGGCTTGCCGGATAACGGGTCGTTCTGTAATTTGGATCTCCAAACCTTAAGACTACTAGCAAATCATGTAAACATTAAATAAACTCAATAGGCTGGTTTTGCTTCCAATAAGGATTAATTATATCTTAGTTGGGATCAAGTACAACTATATTTTATTATTACAGAGAAAAAGGAAGTCATTTTTAAAATTTTGGATTATATCATTATAATGAAGTCAATGGGAGACGGCCTTTCCGTAATTAGGAGCTTTCTGGGTAACGGGTTTCCGGATAACGGGTCCCATACCTGTACTATAATTGACGTAATGATCATTTCAGTTCAAGGGAAGATAAAGAATGGCTATGCCAAAGAACACATTTACGTCTACAAAAACATCAGGTTATATGGTCATATTCCCTCCTGGACCAGGGAGATTAAGAAACCAACAAACAGTTCCACCTTTCCAACAAAATTAGGGGAAAAAATTGTCTAATGACCCTTTAATATTGGGTCCAATAACAATGACCCCGATGCCTGTGTATTTCTATTGAATTCTTTTTAACAAATGGAGAGGGATGGGCTTATGTTGCAAATAGTATCTTATTAACCAGTTCTTTGCTTGACAATGCACCACTTGAGGAGAATATATATGTTAGCCTAAGGTTTGACCTTTTGCATGATAGGATAATAAAGGGCAACTAAAGTCAAATGAAAAACAGCACATAATCCCACTCCCAATATGCTATATATAATTTGGGTGCAAAATAAAGTGACCCACTTCTTACTTCAGTAGTCTAATAATGCAAATACAGCACATTCAGGGCATTAAATCAGAATTTGCAACCAATAATTGGAAAAACAATCTAACCTTGGTTTAGCAGCTTTTGTTATTGAACCAGGTGAATATGTAGCTTTCTAAGTAAATAAGCCAATGGGATAAAAACAAAAGCCCTTCCTGTTTGAGAAATACTAACCAGTATAAAAATAACATTCTTACAGACGGATCATGTAGCAAACCAAGTTTTACAACAGATCTAGAAAATGGGTAATATTTTCAAATCATTTAGCCTCAATTTGATGATTGTTAAAACAAGGAAAAAAAACTGTCTGCCTTTTCCCCTCAGGAAAGCTGACACAATGAACTCCTATCGGTGTTCACCAACCTGTTTCCTGAGCATTAAAGCAACGTACATATCCAACTGCTTTTACCATCTCAGTAAAGTAATAACCTTCCAGTGTTCTTGCAAGTTTTTAAATTAACTTTTAAAAGTTAGGGCTTGGTAAATAGGTTAATAGCAAATAATTAATATAATTAAGCTAATAATATGCTTTGCATATTCCCATTCACAATTTTATGGCTCTATCTATTGACATTTTATAAACAAACTATTAAACAACAGGTGTATATTATGCTGCAGAATACAGCTTGAAAAGTGCAATAGAATAGAGATGGTGGTCAAATCTGTCCTATAATTCTGTATATGGCATGCCAATGGGCATCTTTTCACAACTTTTACCAAGCTTTCCAATTTTTACAATACATTGGAGTTTATGGACTTTTTTTCCCGCACATGCATGCAAATAGTGGAAGGAGGTGCAGACCAAGCCAGGGCTCAACTGCACTCAGTGACATTACTAATGTGCGCCAGCCCGGCCCCCCAAAAAGAATCTTCTAAGGGGCCCGGCACACAGTCATCCCTACCCGTACAGCCTACTCCCAGCCCCCTGTTGAAAACTTACACCAGCCTGTGTCCCCTTCCAGCTTAGTTTCACATATAATAGAGAATAGCTGTTGAGAGGGGGATTCTTTATAGTTATAGGGGAAGCAAGTCCTCAACCCCCTGTTTTCTTGAACCCTCCACAACCGCTGATCTGTTTCCTCTATAGTTACACCACTTCCTGCACCTGCTTGTAGCTTGTAGCTTGTAGCTTTCCTTGAAGTGCAAGTGCCTGATAGAAGAGCACTTAGGGGCCCCTTCATTGGCAGTATTCCCTAGCTGGTGTCAACCCAGGCTTCTTCTTACTAAACCCTATATCCATCACCATTCACCCTCTTGCAAAAAGCAATTGCCAAGAAGGTCTAGAACTAGATCCTCCTCATTTATACACTAGGGAATACTACCCCTGAGCCAACAGAAACATTTTACCAGCCACATGGCATGCCTGGAAATAAGGGATAACAATTCTCTTCAGGCCAAGCGCTCTCCTATACATTGTGAACGTCTATTATCCACTTATCCACTAAAACATCACTAAGCACTTATTGCTAGGCCCTTTTAAAAATTATATATTTTATGGGGGTTTTTTCAATGGATTTTGTGGAACATGTATATAACACTCTATGCATCTTGTTAACTCCATATGAACAATGTATTCATTGGAGATTAGTCTAATTGCCACAAGCACACGGTCGATAAAAACTACATAATAACAAGCAGCCCGGCAGGTAGCGACTATGATAAAGTCTAGATTTAGCAGAAATACAGATGCAGCCACTTGGATTTGTGTGTTAAATGCGTCATGACTCAGGGGTAATTGAAGAAACTGTGTTATCTAAAGTTATCCTAACTCATTTAATGCATTTAACCTTTTCATTAGCATACCAAAGCACCATTGTTTTCAATGGTGAACTCTTTAATTGGATGGGATACTGTGACACAATATTCTGTGTTAAGAGGGAAAATGGGATGTATGAGTTAAGTTAATCTGTGTCAAACACACAATCCAAAGTGGCTTCATCTGTATTAGTAAAAAGAGCAGAATTATGGTGCACTAGTTACAGAGAAACGTTTGGTATCATCCAGCCTAACACATGCACAAGTTAAAAATAAACATTTTTGAACTATAATGTTAGCTTTTGTTATTGCTTTTAATAGATATATTTTCATTTTATCTGCTAATGTGTCATTGCTGAAGCATACTAAGACTGATAAACTGCCAAAGCTTGTTTTCTAAGCACACAGAAATGCATGTAACAAAAATGACCTACTGTATTATATAAAACAAATATTGCAAGAACATTTTCCACCCCATGTGAGTATAAAAATGTAATATGAAATGATGCAAAGGCCTGTACTGTCTTTATTTACTGATTTTCTCGCATGTTCTTCTCGTGCCATAGAACTAGGGTTGCTACCTCAGCCCTTCTGCTAATGATGCAGAAATTTCCAATTAAGGTCTCCCAAGAGACTTGCTTATCTTAAAGAGATACTGACACCGGAATTAAACTCTTTTTTACATCTATTACAATATTGGCTTTGAAAGCTACTTCTAACTTTGCCATAAAGAATTTGCATGATGATTTTACATTACCTGTCCAATCCCCCATGTTCCTGTATAAGGGGGCTGCCATATTTTTGCAGCAGGAGTCCATTAGCAATATAAACTGTAACTAACAGACTGAGATGGGACAGTCAGGTTGGAAAAGTCAGAGTGTCAGAGAGTCAAAGAGTAAGGCTTAGGAACTTCAGCTAACAATTATGTACAAAAACAAACCTCTCAGCAAAAAACGATCAACATGACCTATAGGTAACATTTAATGTACATTCCTATGTTAAAAAGTCATTTTTTAGTGTCAGTACCACTTTAAATATTTACAGCAGCATCTTTGCTTATCTAATTGTTACAATTGTATCTAAATGCAGGTGCTGAGTATTCTGGACTGCCAACAACCCTCTCATTTAATTACATTTCAGAAACTTAGTATATTTTTCTGGCATCAGTGCAGGAGATCAAAGAGAAACTCAAGACTTTTTAATAAATATCTGGGACTGCAGGTGCCACACTTTTGGGAGTTGGGGGGTATGCAAGGCAGTGTTCCACAAATTATTAGTGCCTCCAACAATAAATATTTATTAGGACATATCAAACAAGGTATGCAAGGCAAACAATGCTAAATGACCAAAGTTGGTATAGTACACTCAAGCCTTGGCAGCATATAACTGAACCAGCTACCTGTGGGCCTAGCTACAATTACTCAGATATGTCAAGGGTTTTTTGTGCATTAACCTGGGTATGCTCTTTGGGTTTAGGCTCCTAATTATGAGACTTAGTAAAATGACAATGTAATACCCAAACATTATTACTTTGATATTGCTATTTTCAATGTAGGAAGGTCAATGCCTCTTGTTCTGTACACATGAGAATGGATATTGTACATATTTTGATTCAGAACAAACCACAGAATGCCAGTTTGACCTCTATAAAGAATGGTCTATACTTAGGAAATTAGTTTTGCAATACATGGCTGGCTTCCATTGGTAAAGTGTCTGCATGCTGATGAAAAATGACAGGCCAGCGCATACCTCGTTTTCAATTTGAGAATGGTTGAGGCCTGCAAAGGTTATAACAGATATTATTTTTCCAATAAATACCAGAGTGGATCATACCAATGTTACTCATGGGATTTGTGGCTTTATATACTAATGAACAACCCACAGAGTGGATGTATTACGAAGCCTGGGAGTATTCTTGTATTCCTTTCCCCTCCACTTGTGCAGAGAGAGTATTAGTTTGACTCTTCAGGCATGTGAAAGTCCATGTGTACAGTCACGGAAAAGAAATGAACTTATTAATTATCTCTGACGGTAAAAGAAATACAGTATATAAAAAATAAGGGTAGTACCTTCACGTGACGTAAACTCCAGTCTTGTTTTATTTTGCTGGATTCATCTGCTTTCTATTTAGTAGTGAAAAAAGCTACTTTGTTTTTGAAAGCTACTATTCATTATTCCAAAATTCTAAACTAGCATTATTAACATGCAGGGGATTTCTCATAAATATATTGTTATTTATTGCATTGTGTATGGTATATAGTAAAGGAAATTGTATGCATTTATAGTCTTCTGTACTTACCTTCAAAGCCAGTTGTCCCTGTACTATACAAGTAGGTTGGATTCTGCAGTGAAAATTCTGTGTTCTGTGTATATTCCAACTGCCTGTATTTTTCTTGTCTGTTCTGAACTGAATGGGCTAAACTGTTCATTTTAGTGCAGACACTAATACTCTGTCCTCTTTTTGCATTTTTACTAGGTTTTCTGGTTTGCTAACATGATATGCACACGGTTAAAGGGGTAGTTCACCTTTAAATTAATTTCAATATGATGTAGATAGTGATAATCTGCAATGATTTGCAATTGGGTCTTCCTTTTTTACTTTTTTTAAATAAATTTGCATTTTTGCTCAGCAGAGCTGTTTACTATGGTTAAATTTACATTAGCAACCAGGCAGTGGATTGAATGGCAGACTGGAATATAAATTGGATAGGGCCAAAGTAGATGTTTAAAGGGGTTGTTCACCTTCCAAGCACTTTTTTTTCAGTTCAGTTGTTTTCAGA
>CM044442.1:94496136-94508184 GCA_024363595.1 Xenopus borealis
TTTAAAATAACCAGACTAGATCATAGACACACCTCATTTGCAAAAGGTTGACGTAAAATGTGCATCATTCTTTATACTTAGGTAGATCTGCAGTCTATGATGTATTTTCTTACCATTATTAGACTATACGTACATCATCAGATACCAACAAGGAACCCTGTCATTACAATTTGCCTTAAATCAGCTGTGCATGGTGGACTAACCATGTTCTGTTTATTCAATCTGTGCCCATACTGGGGGGAGGGTTACTAAATTGACAGATAGGACAAAGCTGCATAATAACATTGCACTACTCTGTACCTTGTTGATAAATTAATTTTAATACATTTTAGGTATACAATGTGAATTTGGAGGTGAAGGTAAAATACGTGTTGCTTTAATGGTTTAGCTTTACCTGGAAAAAAACACTATTACCATCTTGTGGCCAGACTGGGGAATCACATTTATTTCCAACCCCCATTGAGTTCATGATGAGCTGGTCTTTTCCTTGGCACCTCATGGCATTTGTGATGGAAAGTAGAAATATATTTGATTCCACAGGCAGGCAACAAGGTGTTGGGAAATTCTTATTATGTCTTTGTTATATACAGTAGTGTGGAGGGTTTTTTTAAGCCCTTTTTAGAGATTGTAGGATGATGTGTCTCTCCTAATAAAGCAAGCTTACAGCGTATGTTAATATCTCCTTATTACAGGCTACAGGCTAAATAACAACTGTTAATTTTGTCATTTTTTATAGTTTATATTTGTCAATCAATAACAGACTTATTGGCATACTTACTCACTGCTTCAATGCTCTGTTGTAATGTGGTATTTTGTAATGCACTGCAAGAATACCATTAGGCTACCAGGCCCTTTACCGATCCTCCTGTCACTCCTCTAGCATAGGGTTTTTTTTGAGTGATAAATTGTCAGTCTCTGCTGGGATTCAAGCCAGGGACCTTTGGGTTTTTGGCTCAATGCCTTATCCATTAGGCCAGGAGAGCAGCCTGTAGGGCTGCTCACTATAGGTTTCCTAGCCTCTGCAGCCTCAGCAACAGCAGCCTGATTGGTTGCAGTCAGCCCTATTTAAGGCCAGCCCTCCAAGCACACCTTGCTGGAGGATTAATTGGCCTCTAGTACTGTGGCAGTGCCCCAGACTAGTTTGCTCAAGCTCTTGTCCTGTCCTGCCTTGCTCCTTCCTTCCTTGCCTTAACCTTGTACTGACCTTACTTGTTCCTGTTCTGCCTTGCATTTCACCTCCTCTGCTCCAGCCCTCTCCTGCTCTCTGCTCCTGCCCTTTCCTGCTCTCTGCTCCTGCCCTCTCCTGCTCTCTGCTCTCTGCTCCAGCTATCCAGTCCTCTCCAGCTATCCAGTCCTCTCCAGCTATCCAGTCTTCTCCTGTTATCTAGTCCTCCCCTGTTATCCAGTCCTCTGCTGCTATCCAGTCCTATCCTGCTATCCAGACCTCTCCTGCTCTGGTGCCTTTCTGTATCTTGTCCTCCTGGTATCCTGTCCTCAAGATCTACACCCGCACTGTCCTGTCCCAATCAGTCTGTTCCTGTTCCACTCCTGCTCCATCCAGTCTGTATCTGTCCTGAGAAGTTACCCTCTTCATCCTGTTAGTCCAGTCCAGATCTTCGCCCTCTCCGTCCTGTTCTGCACCTGTCCAAGTCTGACTACGCCCTCATCTCTCTGTTCCTCCCAATCCCTTTACGTGTTCCCTAGGCACAATCCGCCCTTGCCTAAAGGACTCACCCCTTCCTCATCAGACTCTACAGCGCCCCCTACCCAATCCCTGATTTAATTATTTGTAAAAATATATATCTCCGATATAATGAACACAGGTATGGTAACCTATTTTACTTTTTTAAGAACAACAAATGCATTAGCAAACAGCAGGGGAATCAGATAAAACATGTATAAAAGTGGACTTTACAAAAAAAAACCTGAAGAAGTACAAAGCGCATGCTTTGTACATGCCAAAAGTTTGGCAAATTGCATTGAAGTCTATGAAGTAAAATTTTTTTGTCTCTGGGTGTCATTTTTCTGGCGAAATTTTTGCTAATCGCTTGTGGGATATATTGATGACATTAATAATTTACAAATGCTGCAAGTTGCAGAGCCTATTATAAGATTATATAGGAAAACCTGGATATGTTTTGTTGTATGTAAAGAACTTTCATTGCTGTTTGCCTTCTTGTGAAAAAAATCAAAGGCACAGTCCAGTCTGGATTTACTTGATGTTCTTGTCTCTTATATATAGAAAATTTGCTGCCGATATTATTATTAGAGTGATTCCCCTATATTTACATATACAATTATTGCGCACTTCTGCATTAGGATTCTAGGTTTTCCCAATCAACTTTTTTTTATTAACACCTAGTGCAAATACATGTATTTGACCTATTATGCAGAATGTTTGGGACCTTGGACTTTCCAGATAAATCTACATTATCCAAACGGCACAAGTCAAATAATATCTGCCAGAAGCCAATACATCAAGAATATACAGAATGCGCTGGGTTATACGTTGTCATGTAATCTGACAACATAGGACCCAGTGCAGTCTGTATATTCTGATGATTACAGTCTTGCTGTATTGGCTTCTGGCAGATATTATTTGACTTGTGCTGTTTGGATAATTTATGATGATCCCTAAGGTTAGCCACACACTGAGCATGTGCACAGTCTTGGTCTTGCAAAGATGTTTAACAAAGTTACAAGATGACTTTGAAAGCATAAATCATTTGTTTGAATAGGCTTGTGGTGCAGCAAGTTCATGTTTATGTTTAGTATACAAAATACAGCATTTCTAGACTTTAGACTTTCCTTGTCCTTTAAGACTCATTAGCAAATAAAATATGTGTGCAGAAACATCAGATCTTTGTGTTCATTTATAAAACATAAATTCAATAACATTATAGCTTTCTATAATAAATGTGTTACAAAATATATATGACCTTGTGCTAAGATCAGCTTCTCTGTAGTCTTCACCTGAGCAAAAATATCAGCCTCCAGTTTGCAAATGAAATAGACTATGCATAAATACATATGAAATGGTTACATTTATAAGGATGTGTATTGTACTAATAGGACATGGAAGAGCATATCTGATTTGTCAAATTTACACCCTTCCTTATGGATAAACAAAGGGATATTTTATTTTATTTTCATGCAAATAAGATTTTAATAACAACATTGTAAATATATTTGTTAATCATATTTGCTTGAAAATATTAGAAGTAAAGTAATAGCATGGTCAATATTTTTCTTGTTGAGTGCAATATGTTATAGTGGAACTAGACTGCGGTTAACAATGTCAAGTCTGGGGTTTGCTCAGTTTGTGATCTCAGTACCTTGGCATAGTGATCATGTTTTAGGTCAATATTTTTCTTGTTGAGTGCAGTACATGTATGTTATAGTGGAGCTATACTGAAGTTAATAATGTCAAGTCTGGGTTTTGCTCAGATTGTGATCTCAGTACCTTTAAAATTTTGCACTCACAATTTTGTGGTTACAATAAGCCATATCATCCCCTTGATTTTTAGTAGCTTCTGTCCCTTAGGTAAGTGTGAAAAGCAGTTAATCAGTGTAGAGATTGTGGGCTTGTACTATCTGTAAGTCCATATATCAATGAGTTACAGTCAATTGCAATGTGTTTCCATTAGTAAGCTTGTGGACTGCAACATCTCATAGTGCATGCACCGGCAAGGAGAGGAATGGTGTCGGGGAACACCATTAATTCAGTATAAAGCACCTTCTCCCATGAACATACTAGGAGGCCAAACTAATTGCTATATCAACGTTATCTCAGCTTGTGCAAGCCGTGTCACATAGACTTCCATCAGTCATCCACTCCTAAATTCTGTCAGCAAGGCCTGTCATCTGCCAAGCTAATGAAGTTCCAGATTGCTTTGAAAAGGCCAGGAGAAAAAGAAATATGAAGGTTACAGGAGAAAAAATTGATATTGGGAAAGAAAATAATACTTAACAGAGAGAAATGGTTAATGCATAGTGAAATGGAGACAAGCGCCGAGAGACATGCACAGGCAGAAATAGAAAATGAGAAATTTCTCTTTTTGAAAGAGTTATGTAAAAATATTTGACACTATAGTTCAATAATAGCCACCTCTTAGTATGATACCTGATTGCTGGCTGTTCAACGACCAAAGAGACCCTTGAGACTGAAAGTATTAAAAAGCGCTTCCTTATTTCATACTGTATTTCAAATAAACTTGCAAGCACAGCCTGTTACTATCTGTCTAAACAGTTTTGGGTTTTTAGACACTGGCTTAATTTGTTGCTAGGACACATAAATATGTACATTTGCATTGTAATACAAAATATCTTTCATCACATAAAACACTGGAAAATAATATAACATGTTAACACAGTTGATATCAGATTTGTACATGATTAATGGAATCAGAATGAAAAATATATGTAGTTAAAGCAGCTTTGAAGTGTTCTAATTTGACCAGAGCTAAATTTGAGCATTTCTCTTTATCTAATTCAAAGCTGAAAGGAGGGTAGTGCGACTTATTTATATGCATGAGTTGGGATTTTTATCTCAGTTGGCTCCTAAACTGAAAAACACACTTTGTGTAATAAATATTTTTCACAGAATGTTTAGAATCCTAATAAAAAATCATTTAGGGGGACCAGTCCTTGATGTATTATGATTTAAACAGAGTTTAAAGCTCATAAATCTGCCTGATAAGCCTTGGGAATGAACATTGGCATCATTGAGAACAGTGATGTTCCATCTGACCAGGCTGATTGAAATTTTCATATCAAATAGGTTTTATTTGTGCACTTATGTCTCATTAACCTAATATGCCAATTGAGTTTGAAAGGGAACACTTGTTTTGATCTGATGACTGCACATCCTCTTCAGACTGGACAGCAATTTTATTAAATATGGTTTCTTTTATGTCATATTTCAGGAAGATGAATGCATGTCTAAGGCTGCACCTGCATGACTGAACCCCCAACATTGTGTTACAGGTCAGGACTATAGTTCCTTCAAAGCAAAGGGTTTTTCAAATGCCTATTTCAGAGCTTTCAACCTTTGTATTGTCTTTGCAGGAGGAGTGACATCTTGAGACAGGAGGTGTGGAAGACTTTTTCAAAAATAGTTCAGGTTTATTGCTGTGACTTCTTCATAACAGGTAGGCTGCAGCACAAAAGTCTTCTGCCCACTTTTCCCTAAAAATACAGCCAGAATGGCCACTGTATTTCCTTTTCCCGTTTTCTTTATTCACTTTTCAGTACCAAAACTTTATACTTCACAATTTAACTTAGTGGCCAAACTAATGATACATTATTTAACAAATCACATTTTGCCTCCTTACACACACATGCACGCAGCCTATTCTGAAGCTACAGATACCGTGCTGTGCATGCGCATATTGCTCCACTGACATCACTGCACATGCGCTCATCTGAGTTTTCCCCACAAATCATCAGAAGAGTAGGAAAATCAGGGGAATGCTGAAGAGTTGCTGGGGACCAGGGGACGAAGCCCAAAATCTGGTAACTCCTGAAAAAATAAGAGGGGGAGGGGGTGACAGTTCTGCTGTTTAATATTTATACAAACAGATATATTTTCCTTCAAATCTGTGATTCAGATCTCATACATTTATGCATTATATAAAAAGTCAGTGGCTTTGTTTTTTTTTTTCTGCCCAAGCTAAGATTTCTTATACTTGTCATTGTTATAGTTAATGTTTTCTTTTCAAAAAGAATTATTCAATATACACTCACAGTAAAACAAATTAAATGCAAAACAGTCCTTGTTATCAATCACAAATCCCACTGCGGATGATACAAGAAGTAATTAAATCAAACTAGGACATTCCCATGCGACAGAATGTGACAGTAACAATAAAACTATATACAGTTATGGGATCAGCTACACAGAAACCCATTATCCAGAAAGCTCAGAATTATGGGAAATCCATCTCCCATAGGCCCAAATTCACTAAAGCACGAAGCGTCTAACGCTAGCGCTAATTCGCCAGCGTGACGTCATTTCGTAACTTCGCAAATTCTCTAACACCGACTCTGGCGAATTTTCGCTAGTGAAGTAGATAGATTTGCGCAACTTCACACCTTTACGCCAGGCGAAGTTGCGCACTGACGAAGGATCGTAATTACGCAAATTCACTAAGATCAACATTTTCCTGAACGTTACCACTTACGTTAGACTTTACTTCGCCTGGTCAGAACAGGGGAAATTCAATACAATAGATAGGAGATTGAAAAAAAAATGGTAACATTTTTCTAAGTCCCAAAAAAAACGCTGGTGTGTTTTACCATTGGAGGGTGATAGTCTGAAAAAGATCGATTTTTTTTGGGGGGGTTACCCTTCTTCCCCCCTACATTTCTGAACATATGGCAACAGAACTCTATTTAATTTATTAAAGGTTTCCTGGGCTTGTGTAGTGTAATGTAGTGGCTGTAACATATACTTCTATTATACGTTAAAGTTCCCGCTGTATGCAAATTAGGCATCGCTAGCGTAACTGCGCTTTGCCTGGCGAAGTAACACTAGCGCAACTACGCTACCGTTCGCCGACCTGAGCGTAACTTCACACTTTAGTGAATTTGCGTAGCACTGGCGAAAATTCGCCTGGCGAAGTGCGGCGAACGCTAGCGAAGCCAACGCTAGCGAATTTGCTCATCTTAGTGAATTTGACCCACAGACTCCATTGTATTCAAATAATTTACATTTGCTTCAAAATTCATGATTTCTTTTTTCTCTGTAAAAATAAAACAGCGTACTTGTACTTGATCCCAACTAAGATACCATTAATCCAAACAAGCCTGTTGGGTTTAATTAATGTTTAAAACATTTTTTAGTAGGTATAAGGTATGGTGATCCAAATAATGGAAAAATCCCTTATCCAGAAAATTCCATGTCCTGAGCATTCTGGATAACAGGTCCTATATCCACTGACTGAATGAAAAGGCCTGAAAGTGCATGTACTGAGGTACTCATGTCAGGAAGAGACATTGGTACATTTTTTTTTTTTTTTTTAATGAACGTTAATTATTCCACTTTTGATCTGGAATATAGAGCTGTAGAGGTTAAATAATTCTAATCAAGATTAATGATTGACCCTGCTAATCTGTGCATTTCATCTGTGACTCCTCACATTTATAAGACACTGTTTAATTGACAGTGACAATGGCACCAGCGGAACCATATTGCACACAGCTGCAATGTAAGTCAATTTCCAGACACCTTGTGGTAAATTTATAAAAGAGTGAAGTTCTGCCACTAGAGTGCAAGTCTGCAGCTGTCAATTCATTTCTATGGGATTTTGAAAGGCGTATTTATCAATGGGTGAAGTGAAGTTTCACCCTTTGATAAATACGCCTTCAAAAATCCCATAGAAATGAATAGAGAGCTGTGGAATTTCCCTCTAGTGGCGGAACTTCACTCTTAACTTCACTCTTTGATAAATATACCCCTTAACTTCACTCTTTAAAAAATATACCCCCTTATTTAATCTGCAGTCAACCATCTAAATCCTGACAAAGGTCCAATGCTGATATACACAGACAGTTATGCATTGGTTCCCAGAACATAAAATCCACCAGAATAGTAACAAATTCACATATGATTATTTTAGCTGACAATTTCAAGCATTTTTTAAGTAGTGTCTTTATTGTTACCTTTTACCCACTTACAGAGTAATCTAAATACTTCTAAAGCTCATACCAAAAATATACAACGTGTTTATATCTCCATATGAAAGTTCTATGAATAAATATATTAAAAAAAGATAGTCCAAGAGCAGACTGAAATGTAACTGTTAGAAGGTATTTTTTAACACAGTACTTGAATCAGTATGTGCACTGAATAGGCACCTCTATTCCACTTAGCCTAGCCCCTCTAAAGTAATTTACAGTGATGAAGATGAAGAGCTTACCCATACTTTCTCCACACTGTCCCATCCTAGTTCAGCAGTAACAGCTGCCCAACAACAAGGTTGTTATCATTTACTGATTCTGGCAAATACCCGAGTATGAGTTGAAGGCATAAACAACATTTTATTTTGCTTTACTAAACAAAAAATAGTTATGGATTCAACAAGGATCTGATTACTCTGCTTCTTGTTCTTGGCACATGTTGCTAGGTAAAATGGTGCCAGACTGACCCCTTCCCTTAAATAGAGTTCCCTTCACCCAGAGCTTCCACCTTGGTAGGGTGGATAAGTAACACTAAGGACTAGTAGCTAAACAGTGATACACAAATAGGACATATTAATTAACTATGCTAATTAGCTATTTAATTAAGTAAGTAAGCTAAGCAATAACATATAAACACAACTGTATAGAAACAGCATTAATTATTCTCACTTATGCTCTCCCAATTTCACCCAGGCCACCAGAATTTACATAATTACATAGTTCATCAAGTTTAAACTCTACATATGAAAATCCAGTGTGACCCCTCCATACACTCATTAAAATATATATAACAATATCTATAGTAATTGTAGATTTTAGTCAGTCATCAGTCAGCTAATATTTGTGTATTATCATTTCATTGCTGAATATTCATTGCTAGATTGTAATCGTGACCTGCACAAGTATAATCCACTATCCACAAAACACAACCCTTCATACTGTTTCACAAACCAAGAAAAACATCCTGCTGAACTGGACGTATCTGTTGGCCCCATCATTCTGGTCCTGACTCATATAAATGGACACTGCCCTTGTGCTGATTAAGCTGAGTTACCTAGCCAGAGGGTCTTGGGCAAAGTTTATTAAGATCTGGGATTCCTGGATTGAAGGGAGAGCTGTACCTTTAGCCCAGTGATCCCCAACCAGTAGCTTGTGAGCAACATGTGCTTTTTTTTTAATTCCAGGCATAAAACTAAGTAGAGTGCCAAGTAGAGGCTCATGTAGGCTGTCTGTCCACATACAGGCTACCAAATAGGCAATCACAGCCCTCATTTGGCACTCCAAGGGACTTTTTCATGTTTGTGGTGCTCCCCAACTCTTTTTACATTTGAATGTGGCTCACTGGTAAAAAAACGTTGGGGACCCCTGCTCTAGCCTAAGACCCAATGAAGACACAAAGGAAGCTGCCTAGGAACCCTGTTTATTTACGACTCCCACGTAACCTGTACATATTGACATAAGTATTGCTAAACCCATGATCACAAAGACTCTCCCTGGGAGAGTTAAAATATAAAATACTGTAGCACATTTTGGAAATGTAAGTTTAATGTATGGTATCCCAAAACCCAGAGCAAACCCCAAGGTCCCGGCTCACTCTTCTGCCTATAGAAGCTGCCTTTGGCTTTGGGAGGAGCCCTCTGCTTCTCAGATGGCACGACGCGCGTATCGTTTTTGACTCGCGTCGTGCCATTTGCTAGAGATTCGCGAATTTTCCGACGAAGCGAATCTGCATAGATTCGCCCATCACTAGCTGTCATACATTCCATTAAAAAATTTCCAACCTACCTTTATACACCTTACTAATTAAAACAATAAATAGATGTAATTCTTATATTTAAAAAAACATAAAAAACTATTAATCAAGGAGGAATTAATAATCAATCAACAATTCATCAGAATTAAAAAGTCCTCTTTACAATCCTTAAAATCTTAAATTTCATAAGTGGAGGCTGTTAAGATAATTACCCGGCACATATATAGTTTGTAGTTGTATATGGTGGAGGATAAAATAACGTTACAAGTTTTCTTAGGCCCTTTATTGCTCCAATTTACAATGAGCTTGTCCCAAGGAGGGGTTCCCTTTAACCAGAGTCACTATATAAACATTTTGTAGGATATAGTCAACTCAGTTATTTATATGGATGCAAAATTCCAATGGTTATTAATGTCCACCAGCAGCAGCAACCTGCATAGGGCTTCAACCCATCGCTAAATCTATGCTGAAAAGTTATTATATAGAAACTCAATCAATCACCCCCACACTGGAAGTCAAGGGTCCTTCCCAGCCTTTCCCAGATTTTCAATGGGTTCCACCACTACACACCTACAGCTTCTATCTGCAAGTAACAGCCTACTTTCTCCTTTGCAATATAGCATGTGTGTACAGTGCAACAACCTTTCTACCATCAGTGTATTTAGGCTCTGAGACTCTAAAGATGTTAGGAAAAATAGGGCTTTGCAGTAACCAAGTTTTAGATTACTTATGATGTTTCTGTATCTGTCTGCCTTCTGTCTTATGGATCCTATCAGTGCTATTGTTCGCATTAAAGGGGCATTAAGGCCATTTATATTGATAGTAGTTTAATCATCAGTTGGAGGCTTATGCACTGTACAGTAGGTCGAATTTTAGTGGTTTTAGAGGTTTTTGAAACCACAATTAACTCACAAACTCTAAAACCACGATTGTCATTAAATTTATTAAAAGATCAGAATCTAAAGACAGGTAACCAATAAAAAAGTACTGAAGAATTCACTAAAAAAGTTTTTTGGATAATTCCAGTGCAAAAAAATCCAAAAACCTCTAAAAGTCTGAATTGATTTTAAGTGAACCTCCACAACTTTTACTTGGTATAGTTTTGCCTGAGGTTTTCATGGTTTTAACCATTAATACATCTTTGTCTCTGATTTGTAGAGTGAATATGTCTCTTTAAAGATTTTTAGAATATCTCTGAGTATATCCAACATATTCTTAAAATGTGTTGAGCCATAAATCTCTACTTTTCAAAGAAAACTGTTTTATCCACATAAACACAATTAACTATTCTGTTATCCAAGCAGCCTGAAGTGCTTTACACAGAAACTCATTTATTAGACTATTGAAGCATATTCTTTTCTGGAATAAATAGTTTGTGATGTTACAAATCATTACACCTAAAATATAATTATTTAAAGCCTGGGATAAGCATGTAAAACAAGTAGAGGGTATATAATTATATAAGCTGGTCTAAATGTATGACTCGTTCCTGCTCTAGACTGTCTGCTATGTAATGTAACTTTTTTGCTGTGTCTGCATAATGCTAGAAATATTCATAGAAAAATGCATGTTGATGATACCTATTTGCACTTCCAATCTGCAGTGATGTTACTGTAGATCCTGACACTGAAAACCATTGCAACAACGATTGCACTTCTCAAACCACAAGCGTCCCCCCCATCTCAAATCATCACTAAACCTATTATTTGCAAGCCAATGGCCAAAGTCCACTTATATTTATAAGTCATGGCATCTCTCATAATAACATATCTTGTCCCTTAATGAGTGCTTGTAAAAAAAATAGATAAAATAGATCAAGCTGCCTGACATGTCAGCCACCCTGCAACTACTAACTGGGTGGGCAAATACCCCTTGCTCATTGTCACTAGCAACTGATGTCTTACCTGTAACCCAAAAATGTAGCACCCCATAAACAAACTGTGATCAAAATATTATTTCCTTATCAGGACTATAGAATGTATTGCCCCTTTTATTTCCTGCTGTTTGTGTATCCTGTTTGAAGGTGGTGTAAAATTTTGGAGCAAACATAACTTTTTTATTAAAAAGGTTTATTACATACACAAACTATAAAACTATAAAATTCCCAATCACTATGCTACTGTTGCATACATAGGCAATAAGTGTTTGCAAATGCAAAATTGTTTGCATTGCGAACAGTTTTTGCATTAGAGACTGATATTACATTCCATCCATTATATTTTTAGATATTACTGTTCCTTTAACCCTCTTACTTGATAAGCCTGGAAGGATATAGTGTCCTATGAGTAGTTAGGCAGATCTCTTTAGTGTGGAGCACTACATACAACAAATTTCAAACAAATGCTTAAAAATTCACTGAAGGTTGTACACTATTTTATATATACGCTTGAATATTTGTTGTATGTTGTATTTTTTGGTCTAATATTGATATCTATTTAGTTTAAGAATATATTTATATATAATGTGTGTGGGATATTGAAACTAAAATGTAGTGCTTGTCTTATACCACAAATTAAGAGCATCATATTATATATTGCCCTCCAATTGGGTGGAACTAAAATTCATAACATTGTTTTTGATCCACTATGCAATTAAGGGGCTAATTCACTAAGATC
>CM044442.1:94555183-94570964 GCA_024363595.1 Xenopus borealis
TTCTTAGAGACTATAAGTCAATTATAAGTTGTAATGATTTAGTACTGATTATAATGTCAGCCTTCTATATAGGTCCTGGCTAAGGTAGATCGTTCAACATAGTTTTAGTTTTGAGGTTTTCAAATCCTTCCCTATGATTGTTGTTTAAAAACCTTCTATTTCCTTCTTTTTAAGATGTGAAAAAGTAAAATATGAATTAATGAGGCCATATTGTCACACTGCTTCTCCACTATTTTATACAGTGATATAAGCTGGCAAAATGTTCCATTTTGATATATTGCTGATATGGAGAATCAATGCATTAGCATGCTTAAATGCGCTAGGGAAACTACTAACTGCTAAATTAGGATCCCAGTATTACACTGAGGGCATTTGAAAAGCCACACATAAGAATGTAGAAATTAATCTTTGCTCATGGTGCTTCCACTGAATAAACCCCAAAGTGTGTAATTATTTAATCCTTCTAACTAGAAGCCTAGAGTCTTTCTTGCAATTCAGACCGACTTATTGAATAACATACTGTTAAATCCCTTCTGGCCTTTGACTTGCAACCAAGTATATAAATATTAATCTTCATTGAATAAAAAAGACGTGTTTTTCATCTGCATTAATTCAAGTTCCCATTTCATATTAACAAACAAATATATATAATTAGGTTACAATTACTGATATACAATTTTATTATTCTTTATTGAAATTTATAATTACCCTCAATTGGTCTCCTAAGTTTTTATTTCCATACATTATATCTTGACCTTCTACTTCATTATTCTTTATATTTTTAACAAGAATCATACCACTTATAATTATGTTTTCCACGGTAATACAATTGTTTTTATATTATTGTGAGCATACACCACAACGTTTCATTGAAACTGTCATTGTAAAACATGCTTTACAAAAAAAAGGTTTTATAATTTTATTCTTAGATATTTTGGTATACTGTATAAATGGTTTGTTACTGCAACCTAACATTTATTTCCTATGCTGGTTGTCAGAAGTGCATTGCAGAATGCTGACATGTGCTGGTACCAGCCAATTAATCCAGATGAAATCTTTCCGTGACCCATAGCATAAGTATGGTTTGCTTGGTTGAGCAACTCACTTATAAATTATAAAATATATAAACTACTATTTTGACTTTGAAAAAAAATCACAAAAAAACAAGAAAAAAGGGAAGATTTGTGCCTACAATGATGCCCCAGTAGCTCTCCATCTTTCAGCTGATTTTCTGCTTAGGGGCCCACTCACAACATACAGTACACATGGACTTTAAGGGGCAAATTTACTATTATTACCTAACAATCCCTCGAATTCCCTCGAAATTCGATAAGCAACTATCGAATAGTTTTAGACTACAGATGCAGTCACTTGGATTTGTAAGTTAAATGCGTCGTGACTCAGGGCTAATTGAAGAAACTGTGTTATCTAAAGTTATCTTAACTCATTTAATGCATTTAACCTTTTCATTAGCATACCAAAGCCCCATTGTTTTCAATGGTGAACTCTTTAATTGGATGGTATGCTGTGACACAATATTCTGTGCTAAGTGAGATAAATGAGATAGATGAGTTAAGTCACGACGCATTTAACACACAATCCAAAGTGACTGCATCTGTATCTTTTACCTCGATATTCGATTTCTCGATGAAATCATACGATCGACTACCGATCGTTTGATTTCACGAAAAAAAATCATACTTTTTTCTTAGAGCACTCGAAAAATTTGTACGATTCGAAAGATCGAGGCGTTTGATCGTATGAATGGTATTCGAGCAGGTGTTTGAAAAAAAAAAGCCTATGGGGGGCTTCCCATAGGCTTCTATTACAATTCGGTAGGTTCAATCTGGCGAAGTAGGCAGTTGAATAAAATTTTAAAGTTAAAGTCCTTCGATCATCAACTGGTCAAATTTAGAATATCCGATAATTCGATCTATTCGATCATTCGAATTTTCGGTATTCGATGATCGAAGTGGCCAAATTTGCATATTCAATATCCGAAAAAATCGTACCATCGGAATCCGATCGAACTTGGATCTATTCACGTGAATTTTGTAAATTTGCCCCTAAATGTCACAATATAAGGCTAATTAGTAATTAATGCATATAAATTACTATATGGCAGTACATAACCCAATTGCATAAGTGTAATTACAATAATAATTTAATAGTTTCACTTGTAGCATTTATTACTAAAATGTATTTCTATATCACCAACATATTTCATCAGTATATATTACAAGCCAAACCCATTTTCTGCTTCATAATTTGTTATAAACCCTAAGTTTAGCTTCTCAACAGCTGCTCAGAGCCCACTGAGCATGTGAATGTCACAGACACTTTCCAAGATGGTGACCTCCTGTGACTATTCTGAAGTCCTGGATCATTGCTGCTACTGAGAAGCTGAAACTTTAATAGGTGCAATAAGTTTGGTATATAATGTAGGGACCCATTGGGGATTGATCTATGGCTTTAAGGCCCTACCTTTTCCTTAGTTACTAGGCAATAGCCTATGTATCCATTTAAGTTTAATATTAGTGTTTCTGGCCAAAAGGTGTAATGACCACTTCCTGCCACATGTCCATATAGTGCTTGGAAAGGAGTGACCTCTTCCATTTTGGCTGCTGGTGTCCAGATCGACTGGAGGTGTCATTGAGCTTGGGTACACCATGGTCCAGTAAAGCATGTGCCCTAAAGGGACAACACCTTTAGTGGTTAAGTCAGGGACCAGGGAACCCAGTGAATGAGGTTTAGCTATATTAGGGTAGACTTGTAATAAGCTATATAGAAGAGAAAGGTAGATAGTGTATGTATAAAGAGCAGCTGAAGCTCCAACAAGGATTTGCAGCAAGGAGTAGCTTTCCAGAGGCTTTGTCAATCCCTCAAGTGCAGAGACCTCAGTGAAGAGGGTGTTAGGTTAGCTTTCAGCTCCCTGAAAAGTGGGATTTGATAGGACTTGATGGGATTGTCATACTGAATTACTGCAAATGCCTAATGGAGTCATTCCTCAGCTGTAATACCTATTACCTGGTTTGACTGGGTGTCATGTGCTAATACCTCATCTGTATACATGAGTAAACCTGGGAATATTGTCTTTGGACTAATAAACTTTTCTTGTTGCATCATAAGAACCTCCTGGCGACCAATTATTACTATTTTACATGCACAGTAGTCTGAGTGTTGTAGTTGCCCTATACCTTAGAGGGAATGCTTCCACTTGACGAAGGCCTTGATCCTGAAATGTGAGTCCAAATGTAACCCATGCTCTTCTCGCTAGCTGGACTAGTTTGGTTTGGATAGCCCAGATTAGCCCCGATACTAATGATTTTTTACTTAAATTGCAAACATTACCAGATTTACCCAATATTTTTTTGTTGGTTACTTTTGATGTGGAAAGCCTCTACACTTCCATCCCACATGATGGGGGTGTAGAGGCGGTTGGCAGCAAAGTAGAACATGATGAAGGTCTAGATGGATCTCAAAAACTTTTTTTACTCCAATGTCTTGAACTGATTTTACATAATAACTATTTCCTATTCCAGAATGATTTTTATGTGCAGGAAAAGCAATGGGGTCTAATGTGGCCCCGTCCTATGCAAACATGTTCATGAATGGCTTTGAAACAAATTTTGTATATGTAAATTAGTTATTTTTACAACATTGCAAGAGAGATTTATCGATGATGTGTTCACAATATGGACAGGGCCACTATGTACATTGAAAGATTTTCACTGACAAATTAATTCGGCATTGCCTCATATAAAATTTACATTACATGCTGATGAATGCAGAATAGTTTTTTTTAGATACTATGGTATTAAATTGTGATGGGAAACTAGAAATAGATCTTTTTGTTAAACCCAATGATAAGAGCACCCTCTTACACTTTGTCATTTCACCCTTTCTCAACCAAAAAATCATTGCCAAAGTTGCAATTTTTGTGTGTAAAAAGAATTGTATCTAATAATGATAGAGTGGGTGAATGTTTTGATGAGATGCAGCAAAAATATTTACAGAAAGGATACCCTATGTCTCTGTTACAACAACAGCATAAAGAAATTGAGGGTGATTACAAACGGAATAGACATCAGAGTAAATATAAGCATAAAAGCAAAAGAATACCATTTATTTCAAAATTTACATTATTAAGCAAGGATATCTCTAAGATCATTAATAGACATTGGGGGTTACTTAAAGAGATACTGAAATTAAACTCTTTTTTACATCTATTATAATATTGGATTTGAAAGCTACTTCTTTGCCATAAAATATTTGCATGATGCTTTTACATTACCTGTCTGATCCCCCATGTTCCTGTATGAGGGGGCTGCCATATTTTTGCAGCAGGAGTCCATTAGCAATAGAAACTGTAACTAACAGACTGAGATGGGACAGTCAGGTTGGAAAAGTCAGAGTGTCAGAGAGTCAGGCTTAGAAACTTCAACTAACAATTATATACAAAAATAAACCTCTCAGCAAAACATGACCTATAGGTAACATTTAATATACATTCATATGTTAAAAAGTAATTTTTTAGTATAAGTATCATTTTAAGTGGGGCATACCCACTGTAGAGGCTTTCCAATGTTTGCCCCTTTTGTCATATAAAAAGAAAAGAACTCTTGGTTCTATGTTGGGGAGATCAGACCTGGGGGGCAAACAAACGAGACAAATCTGCTATAAGACTTAAGAAAATGGATCAGTCAGGTGCATGGCACTTTGTGGAAAAAGGCCATGGGGTCCAACAATTAAAGTTCCAGGTTATAGCTCATGTACCCAAACTCCAACAGGGAGGGAATAGAAACTTAGAAACTTTGGAACTCCTTGGCCTTAACCGAGATTACGATTTGCACTCTATATTTTGCTAGGGATGTTTTTAGCTGGATTTTTATTTATGTTTTTAATATTACAGATATTTGAACAAGGAACCACCAAAATATATTGGGAGAAAAGGGCTCCAACGACACAATGTAGATACATATGATTACATCCTTTGATCTAAGGTGGAATTATACAAAGCAATATAAAAATGTGTAACCATGTGTGAAACATTGACTTGATAAAGGGCCATGCAGCTTGAAAGTTCCAATAAAGGCTTTTTTAAATAATACCCATGATTGGTGCTGTCTACTGTAATTCCTAGCCCAGATTAACGTTACAATAAAATATGGCATTTATTGTTAGGTTTTGGTTCTTTAAAGAGGCAACATTCTTCTTAGGTACAGCTGTTATGAGATACCTTTCTAAATAAACACCCCTAAATATAGAATAAGACCAGTGATCTGACTGTTGACCCACAGGCAAAATTAATAAAATGGCAATTAGAACTCCTGGACTTGCAGTACCTTCTCGCTGTTCATGGACACAACTAAATTTGGTGAGAATTTCTTATACCCAATGTTCTCCTGATTTCTCATTTAATCTGATTCATATCTGGTTCAAAGTACCCAAAAGGATACTCTCAATATCTACCATTAAACCTACATTCACTTTATACAGGTATGTGATGTCATCCAGAATGCTTGGGACCTGGGGCTTCCCGGATAATAGATCTTTCTGTAATTAAGCCTAATTGAAAATCATGTAAACATTAAATAAACCCAATAGGCTGGTTTTGCTTCCAATAAGGATTAATGAAATCTTAGTTTGGATCAGGTGCAAGGTACTGTTTTAGTATTAAAGAGAAAAAGGAAAAATTTGGTTATTTGATTATAACGGAGTCTATGGGGTATAGTTATCAAAGAGTGGAATTAAGAGTGAAGTTCAACCACTAGAGTGAAATTCCGCCGCTCTCCATTCATTTCTATGGGATTTTTAAACTTTCACTTCACCCATTGATAAATACACCTTGCAAAATCCCATAGAAATGAATGGAGAGTGTCGGAATTTCACTCTAGTGGTGGAACTTTACTCTTTGATAAATTTACCCCTATGGGAGACAGGTTTTCTGTAGTTTGGAGCTTTCTGGAAAATGGATCCCATACCTGTACTATATGGTATTTGGTAAGGCTCAAGCATGACTTTTCCTATGGGACATACAATCTTATCTGCAACCTAGATGGTACCCTACAATACATTATTGGTTTGTAGATACCTTACATTTCCCACATCAACCTAACTGAATCCTAAAGGTAGTATCCTTAAACAATGCCAAATTATCAGACATGATAATTTGATATTATCAATGATATTGGGCATGATAGTTGCTTGTGTGGCATAGGCTGCCTCTAGAGAAATGATACTACTACAAATCTGTATATTCTACAATAAAATTACTGTCCCTACTGAAGTGAAATTGTGCAACATACGGCTATCAAAATATACAGCTCTCTGCCTTGTAATATTGTTTATAAACTAGGCAATGTATGAGTAGCAAAAGAAGGGGTCTTGATGTGGCATGTGAGTTTACACTACACTGTGGGTTACACTGAGCACCAACTTTTTCTTGCCCAAAAATACCTCACTCTAACATACTGTAACTCTCAACCCCCAGATATTATTTATACCATTGTTACACATTCTTATTGCCCATCTGTATAACAACTATGTATACTTTTTCATAGATATGATTTTTTTGTTCTTCTCTTGGTAAAAAGCTTTAATATTCATGTTACAAATACATGGAGCTAACTTATTATTAAGAAGGAAGAAAAGTATAGTTCTCAGTGGGCTCCTGTAATCTTCTTATTTTGGAACATATAGTACAATGAGAATGCAAATCTCTAGAGTTCTTTCGAAAGGAATTTACACATCGAATGGTGTAGCATTAATATTAGGCAATGGTTTGAAAGCACAGATGCCAAGTTTTAAACCATTCCTACTTATCTTATATATATTCCATTTCATCATGCAGTTTTAGATAAGTCAATGTTTGCTGCTGAAATTGAAATACTGGTATTTTATGTAGAGATATTTCATATCTCGGTTTCATATTGAGTTCATATTGTGTTATTTAGTATGTACTTTTATGTATTTAATAGGAAATGATGAGCCACTTGCTTTTTAGACATCTCACAATGCCTGTATATTATATTAATGTAGTATATACACAGTTATGAAATCTGTTATCCAGAATTCCCAGGAACTGGGGTTTTCTGGAGAAGGAGTCCTTCCATAATTTGTATCATCAGATTTTAAGTCTTCTAAAAATAGTTTAAACATGAAATAACCCCAAAAGGATTGTTTTGAATCCAGTAAGGCTTACATACTGTATATCTTAGTTGGGATAAAGTACATAGTACTGTTTTATTATTACAAAGAAAAAGGAAATAATTTTAAATATATAAAGATTGTATATAGAAAAACAAGATGGATCAGCACGCTTATTCAGTGAATTAACTCTCCAGCGGGTCTGGTACAGGATGGGCACCCGTTGGGCCCTCTCCCCTATGAATTGCGCACTGGAGTGCTCCTGGCATGCACCCCTCGCACCTAGTGATGGATGAATTTGCGGTAAATTCCTGTGATTCGCCGTAGGAGAATACATTTGCGGGTCACTTTGGACACTGGTGCCCATTGCGGGCATCGAAAAATTGGACGCCGGCAATGGGCGTTGGCGTTCAAAAGGATGCGCGCGTCCAAAAACAGATGCGCACATACAAAAACTGATGCGTGCACCCAAAACGAGACGCATCGGCGTTTCGCAAATTTTCAGCCATTGAAAATTGCTGAAAATTTGCAAAACGCAAAAAACAATTCGGCAAATCAGTGTTCTTTTATTTTACATAGTGAAACTGCATCAGTCTCATGGTTTATCCTGTGAAAACTCTATTGACGTCTATGAAAAAAACAGAATTGAATTAGGAGATAACTACAGCCACTTCAGGTTCAATTCAGTGATATGTGAATGTGATTTTAATCTTCACTGGGGCTAGAGCTGATGTGACTAATGAGCACTCTCTGTATTCCACTGCAAAACATGTCAATAAAAGGATGATAATAATAATAATAATAATACATTATGGGCCAGTTTTAAAGTGATAAGATAAACGTTTCTCCTAATTCAGTTCAAGATTTTCCCTTAGACTTCAATGGCTATTTCATGTAGTAAATCATTAGATTAATGGAAGCTGGGGCATTTTGTTGCTCGCAATAAATCTTCACTATAACAGGCTTCCCACCAGCTTACATACAAATTGCCAGTGTAAACCTCCATCGAAA
Source organism: Xenopus borealis (assembly GCA_024363595.1). Classification (NCBI taxonomy): domain Eukaryota; kingdom Metazoa; phylum Chordata; class Amphibia; order Anura; family Pipidae; genus Xenopus; species Xenopus borealis. Next base: position 94,563,344 of record CM044442.1, read on the forward strand.
AGTCGGCAAATGTGCGTGGGTGCAGTGCCCAAATATAAAAATTTCTATCCAAGGAATCCAATCCGCACTCTCAGGTCTGAAACAAAATAAAATGTATTTATTATATAGAAGACTAACATTTCGGCCTCCTCCGAGGCCTTTCTCAAAGTACAGACTAGCACAATGTGAATGCATTAAATACTTTGGATGGTGGGAAAAAGATTAATCAGCTGACGTATGAATTACATCATCAAAGTGCGTCAATAGGTTAAACTTCACACATAAGAGCACATACTTACAAGTACAAAACACAAATTAAAAAATACAAGATAAAAAGAGTGTTTCAATTTTTCACATCCACTATTTCCATCAAAACCCCTTAAAGGGCAAGGAAAGTCTAACATAGAATAAGGCTGTAAATGCTGTATTTTGTATACTAAACATAAACATGAACTTACTGCACCACAAGCCTAATCAAACAAATGATTTATGTTTTCAAAGTTGGCCACAGGGGGCTGTCATCTTGTAACTTTGTTAAACATCTTTGTAAGACTAGACTTCATGCACATGCTTAGTTTGATCTGGGCTTCTTAGGGATCGTCATTAATGATCAAAAAACAAAGCTGCTTGAGTTCTGCATGGCTGGTAAGTATGATTGTTTCCCTGCCAGAAGTTAGGGACTGTCTGACAATTCCTACAGCAGTAAAGGAAGGGAAAATGTCACTGCATACAGTCAGGTTTCTTATAAAAACGGTACACATTTTATAATTAAAGGATATTGGAGATATATTTCTTTTTCGTTAAATAAAGTAAAAATGTGATTTTATTTCTTTGCCTTTCCTTGCCCTTTAAGTAACTACTTAAAAATAAAAATAAAACCACTACTCTATAACAAATCGCTTGATCGCTACATCGTATGTTACTAGTAACAAACATTAACTGAACTAACAGTGTTACAAGCAGTTCTGAAATATGAGCAGAGATGAAAGGTCTGTTCTGGGTTTTATCCCTATTTTTAGTGATAAAAATAATTAGGGCTATGTTAAGATAAAACCCATTTGCTTTTTTCTTCCATTTATTACTTATGATCAGTATAGATATTTTATGTCAATGTCGTACTGAGCACCTTCAGGCCCTGAGTGTTATCAGTGAAAGAAACATTCCCTGTAAAGTACCTGATAAAGGCAAAAGTAAACTTGTGAAAAAAATGTGCAATAAGTGTAAGTCATCTTAAAAACATCCACATCAGAGAATTCGATCTCCAACTTCAGTTAGGTTCTTTTAAAACATAATAATATATCTCCAAGACCCGATAAGATTTAAATAAAGCAAGCTAAGGAGTACATTTCATTCCGGCCCATTCATACATTTCATTGTTATTGACATAAAATATCTATACTGATTACAAGTAATACAGGGAAGATCTACTTCTTCTATACAGTATATATTGAAAATGTGCCAAAAATGTAAAAACCTTTGTTGGTGATTGGTGTATTTTAAATATTTAAATGGTGTGACAACCTCTATGTGTTTATCCTGATGACGGTTCAGAACGAACTGAAGTGCGTTGATGTGGGCCAACATGTGAGGATTGAATAAATTCACTTAAAGTTATCTCCATGAGTGCCTCCAGTGAGTTTAACTATTTTGAAATATGGGAGCAACACCCAGGATTTGCTTTGAACACGGTGAGCGCCGTGTTTGGAAGTGACTATATATATATTTAAGACAAGTTAGTTAGGATACATAGGTATGAGGCCTTATGTTAGGTTCAATACCAAGGAACATTTATGGCACTGCACAACTGAACAAGACTCAAAGATTCACCACTAATGAGGACATGGTCTTAAAAGTTCTTGGGATAACATGCATATGGTCTAAAGCAGGGATCCTCAACCTTTTGAACCCACGAGCAACATTCAGAAGTAAAGCGAGTTGGGGAGCAACACTAGTAGGATAAATGTTCTCAGGGTGCCAAATAAGTGCTGTGATTGGCCATTTGGTAGCACCTATACGAATGGTCAACCTACATTCAGGCTCTGTTTGGCAGTACACCTGTTTTTTATGCAATTAAAACTTGCCTCCAAGCCTGGAATTAAAAATAAGCACCTGCTTTGGGGCCACTGGGAGCAACATCCAAGGGGTTGGAGAGCAACATGTTGATCACGAGCTACTGGTTGTGAATCACTGGTCTAAAGGGTGTTGTTTAAAAGGGGGCGTGGTCAGCACTAGCTCCCATTATTGGCCTCCACCATGTAGGCCAGAAAAATTCCATCCCTCTGTTCCACAAAAGTTGGACAACACTGATTTATTGATAGAGGGATCAGCTTGACTATTGTACTCAGAAGCACTGAAATAGCATTGTGGCTTCATGTAGGTTAGCAGACTATTACATCATAAAGGAACTGCACTCTATCTATGGCCACATGCAATATTTCTCTGTTTGTTCTGCTCCTCACTATGGCGACAGTTATCTAATAGCACAAAAAAAAACATACATGCTGAATGCTTGTGGCTGTAAGTGAATGCTTTTAGCTGAATGTCAAAACAGCCATTGTCAAAATATCTTTTATTTTTTTGTTTTCTTAGCACCGGAGTATGAGAGACAAGCTTATTGCTGGAGCACAATGACTAGGGGTGCTCAGTATAAATGGAGTTAAACTGAATAAAATTTTCACCATGAACTAATCCTGCGTTCACACATTTTAGGGAACATTTCTATGATATGTTCCCTGCCTGCTCTTCATCATGTTTGATCAGGGATTTGTGAAAACATCTTTGAAATTATTATCTATTATTATTAGAGATCACCTACTCTGGGATTTTTAGGACAGATTGATAAAGATCATGATAAAAATGCAGTACATGTATGAGATCTGTTATCTGGAAAACCATAATCCAGAAAACTCTGAATTACGGAAATGCTGTCTTCCATAGACTCCATTTTATTCAAATAAACCAAATTTTTAAAAATGATTTCCTTTTTTCACTGTAGTATCTTGTACTTGTGTTTATTCAAAACTTATATGATTTTCTAGTAGACTTCTGCTATGGAGAACAAAATGATGGACAGATCCGTTAGCCAGATAACCCAGGTCCCAAGCATTCTGGATAACAGGCCCCATAAAAAAGCACATTCTTTAATGAACAAATAATACTCATGTTTTATTGTTCATCAAATGCATATTTTTAGCAAGTGTTGAAAACAAATAGGTTAATTTGCATATCCATTTCCTCTTGATTATCCCCTTGATTCTAGGCCATTTTTTAACCATGATGCTTTTGTAGGAGGTAACCTGCTCTACTTCTACTGTAGCAATCTCTGGGTTATTACCTAACCAGAAGTTTTTTCTTGGCATGATTAGACTGTCAGATTTGAACATGATTTTTCCATTGTGCAGACAATAATGCAATTGGCAACTAATTGATTCCTATTTATGTGAATTTCATGAGAGGCCTAGCAAATGTCTTATGGGGCATTAAAGTAGAACTGAATCCTAAAAATGAATATGGCTACAAATGCCATGTGGTATAAACTGAACTTATTGCACCAGCCTAAAGTTTCAGCTTGTCAATAGCAGCAATGATCCAGGACTTCAAACTTGTCATAGGGGGTCACCATCTTGGAAAGATTCTGTGACACTCACATGCTCAGTGTGCTCTGAGCAGCTGTTGAGAAGCTAAACTTAGGGGTCGTTGCAAATTATCAAGCAGAAAATGAGGTTGACCTGCAATAGAAGCTGATGTTGCAGGGCTGATTAATAAATTCTGCTGCTAGTTGCACTGGTTTCTGTGCTGCCATGTAGTAATTATCCATATTAATTACTCAATCAGAAAAGAAGATGGGGAGCTACTGGGGCATCTTTGGAGACACAAGTCTTCCCTGCTAAAGGGCTGTGGTTGCCTTGTGTTGGTATAGAAACCCAAAACTTAATGTGCAACCTTTCTACTACTTTAGTTTTACTTTCCTTGTCCTTTAAGGCCCTAGGAATAGGTAGTGCGATGAACCTGTGGACACAATGCCGTTCATTTGTCTTTTCCCAGATAATACTGACACGTATTATGAACTACTGTACTCTTATAACCCTACTGGTTATTCTGGTACATTGACGTTGTGTTAGAAATACAGTAGGTTGCCATGTCCTCCTGCACCGGGCACTGGGGTTCTTTTGTGTTCGGATGGCCAGGGTGTTGTTGTAATCTTTTCCGAAATACAGTAAGTGACATAATGTATTCTTAATATTCTACTTGTCAAACCAGATTGCAGAGGACTCTAACAACTTGAGAACTAAGCAACCCTTTATCTATCACAGCAGGCATGACAAAATAAGGTGGTAAAATAATAAACGGTCACTTGAACAATAATTTATTGAATTCTTGAATTGCAAAATCAAATACATACTTAGCTCTTGAGTTTTTCCCAGCATTAGCATTTCTTGCCATCTGCCCATAACTGTTGCCAGTGGACATGGGTGACTGTTATTCCATGTAGTGATGGGCGAATCTCCCGCGACTCGCTTCGCCTAAAGATTCGCGAATTTCTAGAGAAATTTGCGAATCTGCGAAAAATTCGCGAAACGAGTCGCGGGGCGCTTTTGACGCGCGTCGCGTCAACTTTGACGCACGTCGCGTCGTTTTCGGCGCGCGTCGCGTCGTTTCCGGCGCGCGTCGCGTCGTTTTCGGCGCGCCGCATCAAAAGCGATGCGCGACTCGTTTTTTTTGCCGAAATTTCGCTGGTGATTAGCAAATTTATTCGCCAGCGCCGAATCGCGGGAATTCGCCGCGAATTCGGCCCTGGCGAATAAATTCGCCCATCACTAATTCCATGTACCCCCACAGGAGTACATGGAAACACCTTTATCAAGGGGAAGGGGGCAGTAGCAGGCTATATTGGTATTTTTTCTTTCAGTGAAGAAAACTCTGCATGTCACATAAGCTTAAGACAATGGGTTATATAATTAAACTTGTAACATTTGCACCAGGTCTAGCATTTACAGTAAATAATCTGATATTTGTAAATGCTGCTTTCTTATTGGTTGCCATGGGTTACTAGACCTGGTACAAACATGTCATGCTACATTGCCCCAAGGCCTTCAGTTCTATAACAGACATTTCTTACATTGTGAATTAAAATTCATGTTTTGTAAGACCTTCTTGAATGTGCATACTTTTTAAACATAAAAATAACTGAGAAAGAAGTTTTTTTTACAAACACTGGACAAGTAAAGGCCCCCATACATGGGCCAATAAAAGCTGCCGACAGACCAAGTTGGCAGCTTATTGGCGATTGTGTGGGGCCATACAACGTGCTTCCCCAATCGATATCTTGGCGAAAATCTCGAACGGCAGGTTAAAAAAACCCAGTCGGATCGAGGGCGCATCTCTGCATGTATGCAGTCCCACGATCCGACCATCCATATAGCCTCCATTATGATGGAGGGCCCAACGATCGGATCAGCCCGATATCGCCCACCTCAATGTGGGCATTTCAGGGAGAGATCTGCTCGTTTAGCGATTTCCCTGTCTATGGCCACCTTAACCCTGGCCTTTAGCAACCAATCAGATATTTGCTTTCATTATCCTATCTGCAGCATGACTCAGCAACACTAGCTGCTGATTAGTTGCTATGGGTTACTAGACTGAGGCAAAATTGCCTTGTGTTAATGAATGAGACCCATTATTGCACTGGAAAAACAATACAATCTGGTAGATAAGGCACATGGGATTTATAAAATGTATATAAAATACATTCAAAATAATAATGGTTTGTATTGTTTGGTGTGCATTGTTCGTATATTTTAGTTGATTGTTAATACATTCCCCATACTTGTTTGATATTGATATTAAAGTATACATTTTACCTTCGGTTGCAGAAGCATTATATAGTTAATTGCAGTATTTGCTCTATATTAGTTTTTGGTTTCTAAGTGATTTATCTTTCAGGCTGTATTATGGAAGTGCAGTGCCTACTGTATAATTTTGCTTAGACAAAAATAGACAAAATTGGCACTAGATAAAACTTAACCTCGGGCTGTAAGGGGATTCTGGGAGATGTAGTTTAACAAAAGATGGCATCTAGTCTAGAAATGAACTTAAATTTGCAGGAATTGGAAATGTAGAATTAAGATTGTTATACAGCCTGATGCCCTTCCATATGAATATATTTCACAACCAAAAGTCACTTGTCAAAGAAAAGAAGGGCTAAATAAAAGAAAGCCTCAGTGAATGGGTTCTAGACAGCTATTCTTGCTACCGTGAATCTCAACACACAAACTGTATGCATCAGAATTCTAAAAGATGTCATGAATACATCCGGCGCTGTCATATCAGTAAGATCCATGGTTACCTTGAATTATCACATGCTTTCTCCCTTAATTGGCCAGTTTATAGTCTGCATAGGATGTGAAATGGCCTTCAAATCAATGCAATGATAACTCAGTATACTAATTTGTGGCATTTTTTTTTCCTTAGCACTCAGCTATGATGATGATCGTAATGATGTGAACAGGAAGGTAATGAGCAGACGTATTTTGGTCTGACATTGTTATGAAGGAAAGACAGTCTCAATGTCAGACTTAAAATAGTCAGCAATGAGTCCAGCAACTATTCAGTGTACAAGAAAGAGAATGGAGTCATCTAATATAGCAATGCGAATGACGTGTATGAATCATTACAGATGTTCCACTCAGCAAAGCATTGCCACTCTGGATTTTTTTCCTGCTGCAACTACATTATCTTAAAATCACATACATAGGGGCAAATTTACAAAAATTCCCCCAAAATCCTACGAATCTATTCGAAATTCCATAAGGATTCAACTATCGAATGCTTATTGAATAGTTTTAGGCCATCATTTTGCTCAATATTCGATTTCTCAATGAATTCGTACGATCGAACGCCGATCGTTCGATTTCACGAAAAAAATCCTACTTTTTCCTTCGAGCCTCCGAAAAATTGTACGATTCGAACGATCGAGGTGTTCAATCGTACGAATGGTATTCGAGCAGGACTTAGCAAAAGAACCCTATGGGGGGGTTCCTATAGGCTTCTATTGGTATTCGGTAGGTTCAATCAGGCGAAGTAGGCATTTGAAGGATTTTAAAATTTTAATTCCTTCGATCATCGAATGATCAAATATCCGATCATTCGATCTATTCGGTATTCGATGATCGAAGAGGCCAAATTTGCATATTCGATCCTCCGAAAAAATCGTACGATCGATATTCGATCGAATTCGATCGACCTTCGAATCCTTCACAGGAATTTTGTAAATTTGCCCCATAGTGTCACTAACCTGCTCCAAATACAATTCTGTCCAATTGGGGTAAAGGGCTGTAATAATTGGAGTTTTTTCAATAATCACTCATGGTAATACTTTGATTAAACCCAATAGCTCATTGCAATACTTTGTTGCAGAACTATTTAAAACGATAACACAAAGAACTGTTCTACTGTTGAGTCCAATGTCATATGTTGAACCCAATATAGTACACAAGACAAGACAGCTTTATAATCTATAATCCTGTATAATGAAGCTTTGCGCAAGAGAAATCATGGGAACTAATCAACTCATGACCTAATAACTTGTTCTTTATTCTTACTCTGGATATTCTCATATGTATTACCTAATATGTTTATGATT
>CM044442.1:94573110-94591938 GCA_024363595.1 Xenopus borealis
TGCTTATCGAATTTCGAGGGGATTCGAGGGATTTTGGGTGAATTTTAGTAAATTTGCCCCAAAGTCTGTGAAACTGCAAAGACACAGTTGAAGGCATTCCTGCAATCCTTGGCACTCTAGCACTTGCACTCTGGGGTAATGTACTGTAAATCATTTTCTATCAGTAAAGGTGCGAGGTGACAACCCGAAGGTCTTCTTACCATTCTTCTGCATTGTAACTGTACTCAAGTACATTAATACACCAAATATGAAATGTTACAAATATACATGTAGGGTTTCAGTGGATACTTCTAATTGTGCTTCAATACGGCATGGGCGTCCATATAAAACTTTCCAGGGGGGACAAGAAAAAAACATTTTACACAAATTACTTGTACCCATATTTTGGTTTCCACACAAACCTAACAACAGCATTTCTATAAATATATAGTGACTTTTACACATGTATATCATTGGCATTCTGTTAGTGACACATAGGGGCAGATTTACTATTTTTCGAATTCGAGGGTGAATTTACCCTCAAATTCGACCAATTGAATTGTGATTGAATAGTACGATCGAATAAAAAAAATTCAATTGAATGATTAAATTGTTTGAATTGAACGATTCGAACGATATTAACCATTCGATCAAATTTTTTTTAAATATATTGATAATGGGTTGAGTGCAGAGGACCTCTTGTATTTGTATATATATATATATATATATATATATATATACATATGGTAAGAGAATATCCTTTATTTTGAAGTACTATTCCAGGGATTGGCAAGTGCTCCCCTTGCACCCATGCCATGTGATTCCACCACACAAAAGCATTAGAGACATCATCCATGTGTACAGTAATAGAGAGATTTTAGCTAGCTGTCGACTGAGACATGAAGTTCTGTTATTTGAAGACATTATCCCACAGATGGACACATTGAATAAGGGCTTTAAAATAATAATCTACCCAACGAAATATTGATATTTGACATTTCTACTGTCAACACATAAAACCCTTTCTGATGTGTCAAATCCGGCCTGGAGTTGAACCAGTCACCAGTGTTTTAATGTCTGTATCACCCCTACTCTGTGTGAACAGACAGCTATGGTCCTGTTTCACTGCTATTGCTATCCCTATATTTGCAAGTAGGCATGCCTATTTCTAATCTGGCCTAGGGTTGCCACATGTCCGGTTTTGGCCCAGGCAGCCCAGTTTTTGAAGGGCTGTTTTGGTCGAAACTGGCATCTCGGTTTTCCAGATTAGGAAAACTGGGTGGGATTTCCTGAGATTGACTCGGAAATCACTGATCGCCATGTCATAGCCCCGACTTGATATTGCACAGATCCTGTTGTGTTTTGGTAGCCCGAGGATGAGCAAAGTATAACAGGGCTTTATTAGCAGGATCATGCAGGCATTACACAACAGCAGTAACTTGAACTCTATCACTCTCGAGCTGTACAGAAAGTACTGTGAATATGCTTAGTACAAGTAATATTCACAGTGACACCTGCAGGCCATTTGTATAAAAAGCACAGCCCGACCCACTACACCACAGCCACATCTCCAGCTGGAGCTATAAAGCCATTGGTCTGGCTATATAACCCCCTGCTCTACATGACTCAATGTCTTTTTTAGGTTAAATGTGCTTGGTCCTAGGTGCTCTGTACCCTGTGATTGATGGTACTTTGACTATTTCTACCGGCTCCAGTCCCCGTGTGACTTCCTGGTTCTGACCTTGGCTTGTTCCTGTGTGCCTCACGTTTCTGCGCCTTTATTTGGTTCTGACCCGGCCTGTGCGGCTACATCCAGCCCCTTCCTTACCGGCTCCTTCCCCCAGTATATGCTTGGTGTACTTTCCTTCTCCTGTGGGAGTACTGGATTCTGGTGCTGTAATTCCTGGTGGCAACCGAGTAGCTGAGGGCCAGGCCCAAAGCCAAAGGTGACTGTTATAGGCAGAAGAGCATGCTAGGCAGGAATCCAGTCACTGCCCAGGTGTTTTTGTTTGCCCTACGTGACACTATGTTCTGGGTTAAATAAGGTCAGTACTTCACTAATCTGTTTAATTAGTGATTCTTAAACTTTGGCTGAGACCAAAAATTGGCTTACATCACACACTAGGTAGCTGAGACCACAAATTGGCTTATCATCCTATTGTCTTCATTCCAAAGTTTTGAATCTCAAGACAACCCTAGACTTTCTGACATGATCTGGTTGTGGCAAAGGGATTGCTGTTACCATTACTATAGTTCCTGGTTACTGAGCAGCTCACATAGAGGTACCAAGATGGCAGCATGTAAAAAAAATAATACCATGTTTGCTTATTTTTTCACAGCTCTGTGTTTTTGAACTTCTGAAGTCATGCTCTGGGAATTAATTCCTCTGATTTATAAACACATTTGCACATGGGAAGCAACCCAAAGCAACCATTGATAAGCTTTCTTCAGCCAGCTGCTGTTTGAACAATGAATGCAATTATCTGATTGGTTTCCATGAGTTACTGCCCAGATGCTTATTTGCCCAATCTTTATAAATGAGCTCCAATAAGTGTTGTTTTAGGCAAAAAAAAAAAAATTTCCATGATTTTATTCAATCAAGTTTTTTTATATTTGGACTTTTTAATAAATAGGTAAACATTAAAAAAATTTTAAATGTGAGTTTTTTCAAAGTAGAAAATAACCCTAAAAAATAACACAAATAGGCCATGGCATGAACATGTTGATGTTACTTGCATGCTGGTGTGGCTGGACAGTGGAAAGAGCAAATTGTCACACTTACCTTGGATGCCAAAGCTTCATGTTCTCCTTGGTTGAAAACTAAGATATTGTAAACTGACAAATTCTAACCATTAAGCTTGTTCTGGAGGAATAAGGTCACCTGCTTAAAAATAATATTTATCCCTGTATCTGGCAGCTACATTTTCTATCCTTTTACAAGAACAGTTGCACACTCAGTATGCCAAAGCACTGAGATGAGTGCCTGTCAATGGAGAAACTATAGAGGAAGCGGACCTGCACAGTCACCTGGGAAGGGTTAGGCATTGAACAGGGGATCTGGAAAGGGTCTGCTTCTTCCATGGCTGTAGAAACTAGTAACTAGATGCCCCCTCCACTTCTATCTCCACTCCCCAATGGCCTACCCAGCTCCTGTCCTCGGGCTGCAAACCATGTACTTGGTGGTAATTGTGGTTATCTTTGCTTCAATACCATTTTATTAAATACACTTGGAAGTGGTACAAACAAATAAAAGCACAATCTCTCAATTCTACTGGCAGATAAGCAGCTGACTTTATAACTTACTGTATATTAAATATGCATGAAGGGTAAACTGTTCACATAAAGAAATAGTTTTTCATGTAACATTTGTCTTAATGAATTTTATACATTCCCAAATATAATATTTAAAAAAAAGAATTGATGTCAGAACCAGGACCTACATTGCTATGGTTAAGCAGGTAGATTAGAGAGAGATGATGGAATGTTGTTTCAACTGTGAGAACACCCACCTATGGCATAGTAAAATAAATGTAAAAAGAAGCTGCAACCTCCATATATACATAATTCAACAGAATATATCTGCAACCTTCTTGCACAAAAATAGTTGTTTCTCTTTTCATTATACACTCCTATAGAAGCATTGGGAATACTTGCTTTAAGAAAAGGAAAAAAGGCCTATGTGCAAAATCCTTAAAAGCTATTTTACCTGAATATAAATGCACCAACTTAGAGCAGCCTCTGATAGCTTGCCTGCATGTGTTCCTTGTGATTAATGTAAAGATCACATTCTATAACAACACAAGGTTTAAACGTTAGCAGGGTTTTATGTGGCAATAAATACGGAATATGTTTTAAAGATTTTGCGCATTGCGTTCATTCCCTTTAGGAGAGACCATTAGAGCTGCTCGGGGAAGGTTAACATCTGTGAATAGCTTTTTTATGCATCTTGTGGGCACAGAGGAAGACTTCAGGTGCAAATGTAGAGGATAGTATATAAGGGAATAGCAAACTAGATTTGTGTCAGTAGTTAGCAACCAGATGGCTGGTGATACTTACTAAAGCATTGATTTCTAGCTGGGTGGAAAGCAAACAAACAATTAATTTGCAAGTACTTGGAACTGGTCTAACTACCACCCACTATGTCCATTATTTTGTTATAGAAGTGTCTTGCCAATCTTTGTATAGGTAACACAAATTGTCACATCAAATCTGTTTTTCACATGCAGTATATAAAAAAAAAGTTTTCATGCTTACAGTGGTTTTTCCTTCGTAAAGTGGGCAGATGACCAGTAAAAACCATTGTAAAATACAAGAAGCCCTCTCTTTCATACATTATAAAACGTTAAAAACCACATTTGTGTGGACTGCAGCCTCATATTTTTTTTGCTGGTCTCAAACATAAATTACATACTCCCTCTGGATAGTTAACTTTATTTTTGCCTGTACATTCATCATTGGTCTTCCTTTAAAACATTTTTTTTTTTAATAAATAAGAATATTAAGTAAAAAACGACGTCCCAGACAGACATATAGGATAATGCTTGTGTCCAGGAAAGGTTGTGTATTAAACAGCAGCCATATACCTATACATATACCGTATGCCAGATAACTCTGCTTTAATGGTTCCAGTAACTTTGTCTACTCAGAAGTCTTAGAAATAATCTGTTGAGGACTTTGTAAGCATCTGTCAAGAGACACCTCCAATCTGACACAACAGGGCTTGATTTCCCTTGACTGCACCACTAATTACTCTACAACTTTATCAAGCCTAATAACATAACCCTATGGTATGTAAGGAGGGCCTATAATTAAAATTGCTCTAAAGAGAATTGCTCTAAATGAGAAAAATTCCCAGGGGGCAGGGTGTAAATGTGTAATCCTATAGAATCATTCCAATACAGTTAGTAACTGCAACAGGGATTCCGTGTGCTCATACTCTTGAAAACAGAAGACTTCTTTCCTAAAACAGATAAAAACTTGCCGATTTGTAATATCCAGTTAGAGCAGTGATCCCCAACCAGTAGCTCGCGAGCAACATGTTGCTCTCCAACCCCTTGGATGTTGCTCCCAGTGGCCTTAAAGCAGGTGCTTATTTTTGAATTACTGGCTTAGAGGCAAGTTTTGGTTGCATAAAAAAACAGATGTCCTGCCAAACATTCTCTCCTGTAGGCTGCCAGTCCCTATAGGGGCTACCAAAAAGCCAATCAGAGTTCTTATTTGACATCCACATGGACTTTTTCATGCTTGTGTTGCTCTCCAACTCTTTTTTAAATTTAATTGTGGCTCACTAGCAAAAAAGGTTGGGAACCCCTGAGTTAGAGCATTTGCTTTTATGATTCTAACTGTAATAGACAGATCTAACAGCAGTTTTCTTACTATGGGTTACCACACTAGAGATAATTTACACCAGAATGGATTAATCAACCCTTCTTGGTCAGAACTTTCTCCTCCCAGTTAGATGGACTAAATCTGAGCCCAGCATGGAGACATAGGGACAGATTTACTAAATGTCGCTTCCACTTCCACTTGATAAAGGCTTTTTGCCAAAACGTTGGGGGGATTCTCATTTCTGGCAAGGGTGTCTGCTCTCTTGTTTGCCCTGGTATATGCATTACAATTTGGTGGTATGTAAATGCCTATAAAAAATTTTTCTCTAACATATATTTTTTTTATTCAAACTGGTTGCACTAAATAATTTTGTGAATGCATTTATATTATATAAAGAAAGTTTTTAAGAATATCACTGTGTGATTACGTTAATGATTGTTTTTTGAGTGTTCACGCCCTGTATATCTAGAATAGCATCTGTGGACACTTTTTGGGAGTGGTCTGGGGCTTGTGCTGCACCTCTTTCAAAAGAAAACATTTTTTCCAGACATAATTCTCTAATTTCAGTGCCCTCCACCCATTGTTGTTTATTTATGATAGTTGTAATTAGCCCTGTTGATAATGGTATTTTGGTGAGGGCAATGAAGTTGTCTCCATTTAGTTAAAAAATATTACTTAAATAGAGTGTGTGTATGTGTGAAATTTTAGGGATGCACTGAATCTAGGACAATTTGCAGAATATTTAATTGGCCAAATCCTTTCTTTCTGCAAATGAAAACCAAACTTGGGGACTTTATCACACTGACTTTTTTTGTACAAACTGTTCTAATAATTGTAATTCTTTCCATACATAGTGCATGATAGCCTCTTATTTTCATGCATGAAATCTATGTTTATACTGAGGTGCTCATTTTTCTAGAATTAATTACCGTTGTAAATGATCAGACACCTGCTGTGTGTTGTATTAAGAAATTTGTGGACATTCACCCCTTTAAATTCAGAGAACCCTTGGCACATCAGCCCTTAGTGTCTCTATGAAAAAAATTAAGTGGCACTGGCAGAGTCAGTAAACCAATTATTTGTGTGCAAGATGATAAATGCAGCAATGTTTTCAGAAATTCTTGTCACTGTTAATTATTAGGCACTAACAACCACAGAATTACTGTCATTGTGTATGTCGGAATGTAAGGGGGAAGGCATCAGGCACCCTATTTAGTCAAATAATGTACTGTAAAATATAGACAGAGTTCTACATTTTACAGCAAACAGATTGCCTTGCTTGATTATGTTTATAATCTGAATAGAGAGGTCAAACAGGAACATTTAGGGGCTTATTTATCAAAGTATGAATGCCAAAAGCTTGAAAAATTCTAGGTTTTCTTATACTTTATAATCCGAATTTTTAACTCAAGCAGACAATGGTCAGTTAGAAAATCAAACTTTTGTAGCAGCTCAAGGAGTTTTGGAATAAGTGGCAAGATAGATCAGATTTTAAAACTGGAGTTTTTCTTAATAGCATCTTGGGATGTGAGCAAACATATGTGAAAGTGGGACAGGGATTAAGGCAAGTAGAGAATTGGGTGTTGAAAACTTTAGTTTCAATTTTTAGACTTTACTATAATGCTTAAAATAAGAAAAAACCCACACATATTACCTAACAACAGGGGAAAATATGTTCAACTCTATTTATTGAACTAATGGTGAGAAAAAGATTTAAAAAAATGAATAGCACAAAAGATATGTGGTACATCAAATCAGCAGGTCCTGGTTGATATCAGCGTTGGACTGGAGCCGGTCTGCAAAACTAAGAGCCCTCCTGGCAGTCCCTGGGGGGCCCTCCCAACCTTCAAACTACAGGGGCACACATGCAAATACAGCATCATTCTTCACAGAAGGTAGGAATACAGATAAATACTAGTTTGGGTTAGGGTAGGGACAGACAGGGAGATTCGGGGAGATTTTGTCGCCTGGCGTTTTTAGCAGGCGACAATCTCCCCGAATCTCCCTGTCTGTCCCCAGCCTTAAGAGTAGAATGAAAAAGGGTTTAGCAAGAGGGGCAGTAGCACCCAAAATATGTTGACAATTGGTTGCTTATAGGGGACCTGTCACCCTAAGAATTAATTCCAAATTCCTTTACATCTAGTTAGTTGAGCAATATAAACTTTACTTACACTATATTTATTATTTAATTTTGTTTCCTTCAATCTTGGGATTACAAAATCACTGCAAGCAGGCCGCAGCCATGTTGTTGACACTGTTATTAAGACAAATTTTGTATCACCCCAAAATTTTGTGCATGCACCAGAATGGGTGACTTAATGCCTATGTGCAGTGCTCTAGGCAATTACAGAGTGTGGGGGGGGATGTGGGGAGAGCAGTGACATCTAGAAATTGCTGAATGGAAAGTGAAAGTAATTGACTGCCCCAACTCTATGCCTCAGGCATAGAGGCGGGGCATGTAATATTTGATTGACAGCTCAGATATTGACCGACTCAGTCCAGACCTTCTCCTGTGCTCAGTTTCAGTTCTCAGTTTCAGGAGAAGGTCTGGACCGAGCCAGTGAAACTACCCCCCTGGAACTTTGCAGCAAACACAAACGGACTGAATGTGATTTTTTATCTCAATAAAATGTGAGTGCATTTTGATTTTAAGTATGTTTTAGAATAAAAACGGTATTATACTATCTCTGGCTTCCACCCTTGCATTTGGAGTGTCTGCAGACGCTGCAAGACCAGGCAAGGATTTAGAGGAGGATTTTTATACATGTGCAGCACCACAGGAGTGATTTGTAAGTAGGCAATCCACTCAAAGGTGAAGGTTTACGCAACTAATTGCTGCACAGGAGGAATAACCCACCCCCCAGTACTTTTCATGGTGTAACTTGGAGTTTGATAAAGAAAGGGGAGCACCTTTCTAATAGTAACACCTGGTGATAATCCCCCTTTCTGAAAAACATATTACGCTATGTTGGTATTTTGATTTCTGTTGCCCTGGAGAGATACATATAACTGTCGGAGACCCAAAATATGTTACTATCGTCTTTAAAAAAGGATATAAAGCAGCTTTGCTGTGTAACTATGTCAGCAACAATCAGATAAATCAGCAATCTTAAGGTTGAAATTATAAAAACAGATGGCAGGTTGAGGAATTGTTCATTTTGTAATGGCATGTGCAAATGATCATTTTTAATTTCAATATCACAAAGTATGTTCTTGTTACACAGTCCTTGCAAATTGTTTCCATACACCTTTTTATGTATTAGATGCAGAGAAGTAATGCTTTATTTGTTCTGACCTTCAACTGTTCCTTGTGACAAGAGGCATGAGACAAAGTCCCTCAAAATAAACATTGATGTTTTGAAAGCATTGACAGTAATGAATATGAGAATATATTGTTGGCACATGTATAATACAAAGTGAAACAATTTAACCAAGGTCAAATATCTGAATGCAGGTCCCCCCACCGCACACTTCTAAGTTGTAAAACTATAGTACTGTACGTAAGAATAAAATATTGGATTTAATATACTAAAAAGTCACAGTATTACAGTTTTTTTTAAAGAAAAAAGTGAATATTGCATTAAAACAATATACTTTGAACACTATTCTCGAGCAACTGCAAATGCCCTTGTTAATGAGGTAACTGAAGATATGTTAAAGTAGTTCTTTCACAAGTTCATATGAAAAGATAAAAATTGTGAAAAGCATTGATAAAAATGAGTGACAAGACAAGCTTACTGCTTTTTACGGTGAGTCCGGGTGCACATGCCCCAGGCTACCCTATGATTAAGTGTCCTTGGGGGACATGAAACGCGTCAGGCTTTTTGGTACATGATGTAAAATAAAGAAATTTAGTATTTTTTTGAACATTTTTGGCTCCTGGATTCAACTGATTATTTTTTACTTTGGTGTTATGGATTGGTGCCTGTCTGTTTCTCCAAGTTTTGTTGCCTTTCACAAGTTCAGTTTTGTTTTAAACAACAAGTTGTTAAAGCGATATTGATACGCTATCAATAATTTTCTAAATACCTAATATTTACCCTGAAAGCCCCCCTCAAAGCTATTCAAACAGCCTCACAACTATAGGCCAGTTAGTTAGGGTTTATAAAGGATAATATACTGGACTTTATAGCAAATCATAATACTATGAGTTTGTGCCAGCATGGTGTTAAGCATAATAGATCTTGCCAGACTAACTTAATTACTTTTTATGAGAAGGTGAGCAGGGACATTGATTCTGGGTTGGCAGTGGATGTGATTTACTTAGACTTTGCTAAAGTATTTGATACAGTGCCACACAGAAGGTTATGTTGTGTTTTGGTAGCCAAGGATTAGCAGAGTATAATAGTGCTTTATTAGCATGCTTATGCAGCCATTACACAACAGTAACATAAACTCTATCAATTTTTAAGCAGTCCAGAAGGTACCATGTATGCAGGGCCGGTCATACCAAGTGCAGGGCCCAATTGGAACCATATTGGTGGGGCCCCCTAGAAGGAACTTTGCTGTCTGTCGCAGGGTCACAGAGCTGGATGGGCAAATAGTGCCTGCCTTCCCCTCTGTCCAAGTGATGGCTGCCAGTTGGGGATGGGGGCAGGCTGGGCAACTGGGAGAAAATGTTCCCTCGCTTTTGTTTAATCTATGTGTGCAAAAAAAAGTGCAAATTTTGGTTACCACTGTAAACTGTGTGTGTGCAGCACCATGGATTATATATAACATTAATGAATTTCACTTATTTGGGCCAATTGGGTTTGGGGTGGGCTGGTTGAATTGGGTTTGGGGGTGGGCTGGGCCAATCAAGTCTGAGCAGGCTGGGATAATTTGGATTAGGGGTAGGTTGGGTTACTGGGGGATTAAGGGAATAGGAATCAGAGCTCGCACTGGAGCTGGGCCCCCATAAGCACAGGGCCCAATTGGGCCAAATTGGTGCCAACAATGCAGGTTACTGGTTAAATTAAGGAATGTTGGCCTGGAACATATTAGTTATACCTGGATAGAAAACTGCCTAAAAGATAGACTACAAAGAGTGGTGGTAAATGGAAAATTTGCTAATTGGACCAGTGTTGTTAGTGGGGTACCGCAGGACTCTGTACTGGGTCCCTTGCTTTTCAACTTGTTTATTAATGGAGGAGGTCATTGAAAGTATGATTTCTATTTTTGCAGATGATACTAAATTGTGCAGAACTATAGGTTCCATGCAGGATGCTGCCACTTTGCAGAGTGATTTGTCTAAGTTGGGAAACTGGGCAGCAAACTGGGAAATGAGGTTCAATGTTGATAAATGCAAGGTTGTGCACTTTGGCAAAAATAATATAAATGCAAGTTATACACTAAATCACAGTTTGTTGGGCGTATCCTTAAATAAGAAGGATCTAAGGGTTTATGCAGATAACAAGTTGTCTAATTCTGGGCAGTGTCTTCTGTCTTGCATAAAAAAGGGCAAAAACTCAAGGGATGAAAACATAGCTATGCTTCTTTATAGGTCCTTGGTAAGACCTCACTTGGAGTATGCAGTGCAGTTTTGGACTCCAGTCCTTAATATGGATATAAATTAGCTCTAGAGAGTGCAGAGACATGCAATTTAACTGGTTAGAGAGATGGAAGACTTAAATTATGAGGGTGGAAAAAAAAGGCATTTGGGAGGGGATATGAATATACACTTTTCAAGTACATTAGAGGACATTATAGAAAAATAGCAGGGGAACTTTTTACCCATAAAGAGGACCAGCGCACCAGAGGCCACCCCTTCAGACTAGAAGAAAATTTCATTTGAAGCAGCGTAGGTGGTTCTTCACAGTGAGGACAGTGAGGTTGTGGAATGCACTGCCGGGTGATGGCTGATTTATTGGACAGAAATAATATCAAAGGCTATTGTGCTAAATAATAATATCAAAGGCTATTATACTAAACTCTATAGTTAGTATAGATATGGGTATATAAAATGTATGTGCACATACCACACGCTTTACAGCTTTTCTTTGACTCCAATTCCCTTGTGCAAAATGTGGTTGTTTTATGGATTTTCTGGCAAAGCGAAACATTTGGCCATTTATGCCCATCACTAATGATATGCATACCTTTCAGGTTACACACCAAGCAGAGACTACTGCTAAGGTATAGTTTGAGACAATATACCAGTGCTATCCAACTTCTGTGGTACTAAGGTACAGAATTTTTCTCACCTACGTTTTGGAGGGCCAATAATGGAAATCAGTGATAAGTAGGGTTGCCACCTTTTGAACATTTTTATACCAGCCGGCTGGGGGGTGGGGCCAAAAGGGGGCATGACATGATGTCAAAAGGGGCGTGACGTGACGTCAAAGGGGGCGGAGCCACGCGAGCGATCGGCTGAAGGAGCGAGAAAGGTAAGTTTTTATTAGATTTAAGGCAAGGCAAGGGACATTTTTAAGGGGTATTACAAATTTACCGGCAGCTACATTGCCGGTAAATTTGTAATACCGGCCCCGACCTTGGCTGGTGTTTTACCGGCTAGGCCGGTAAAATACCGGCCGGGTGGCAACCCTAGTGATAAGCACTGCCTGTTTTAAACCACACACACTTTAAACCACACCCCCTGTTACCAAAAGAACTTTTAAGATCATATCCGCATTAATTGTGGTAGCACACCAAAAAAAGATTGGTTGGTGCCCACTGCAGGGATATCACAGATATTTGAAAAATGTAAGTCATATTAAAAGATTTCCTTAAAGGAATTTTTCAGTATAAAAATAAAAACTGGTTAAATAGATAGGCTGTACAAAATAAAAAATGTTTCTAATATAGTTGGTTAGCCAAAATGCAATGTATAATGGCTGGAGTGATTGAATGTGTAACATAGCCAGAAAACTACTTCAACTCCCTTGGTTTTCACTGATTGGTTACTAGGCAGTGGCCAATCAGTGATTTGAGGGGGGGGGTTGCTTTTAAGGTGCATGCAGAGGATCAATTGCAAAATCACTGACGAGTTATGTCCCATGTGGCCACCCTTCAAGTTGCAGACTAACTCAATTACAGATCTGAAAAGCAGGAAGTAGTGTTCTATTATGTTAGACATCCAGTCACTCCAGCCTTTATACATTACATTATTGGCCAAATATCTATATTAGAAACATTTTTTTTATTTTGCACAGCCTGTCTATTACCCAGTTTTTATTTTTATACTGAACTTTCCTTAAAATCCATATGACTCTTCTTCACCTGTGGATAATAAAGCACACCCCATTAATAAATACAGATGAAGCCACTTTGGATTGTGCATTTGACATAGAATAACTTAACTCATCTATCACATTTATCCCACTTAGCACAGAATATTGTGTCACAGCATCCCATCCAATTAAAGAGTTCACCATTGAAAACAATGGTGCTTTGGTATGCTAATGAAAAGGTTAAATGCATTAAATGCGTTAAGATAACTTTAGATAACACAGTTTCTGTATCTGTACCTTAGGGGCTGTACTAACCATTTCCAAATGTTTAAAGACCCCCAGAACAAACCCTACCAGACTCAAGTTCCACAGGTTGTGTAGGGCAGGCAGAATATGGCGCACAAAGGGAGTATAGGGCACACAGATTATGGCACACATAGGAAGCAAAGGGCAGGCAGAGCATGGCACACACGGGGATCATAGGACAGGCAGAGTAGGGCAGACACAAGGAACATAGGGAAGGCAGATTATGGCATACACAGGGAGCATAGGGCAGGCAGAGTAGGCCACACATAAGGAGGATAGGTAAAACAGAGTATGGCACACCCAGGGAGCATAAGGCAGGCAGAGTATAGCACAAAAAGGGAGTAAAGGGCAGGCAGTGTAGGGCACACAGGAAGCATAGGGCATGCAGAGTATGGTACATACAAGGAGCATAGGACAGGTAGAGTAGGGCACACACAGGAAGCATAAGGAAAACAGAGTATGGCACATACAGGGAGCATAGGGCAGGCAGAGTATGGCACACATAGGGAGTATAGGGCAAGCAGATTAGGACACACATGAGGAGCATAGGGCAGCAGAGTATAGCACACACAGGGAGTATAAAGGAAGCAGAATACAGCAGGAGACAAGGAAACCTATTAGGACCACTATAGTGATACAATGCTGGTGCCCAGTACAGGGCTTTAGGAATGTGAACAATAGAGGTGTTACAGGTGGAAACAATGCAGGGGGATTACAGGTGTGAACAATACAGTAGTTTACTGTTTGAATTTGAGGTGTAAACAATGCAGGGGCCAGTTAATCTCAGTAATGATACATTTTAAAGCTTATACAAAGGTAAGCAGTCACAGCAGGCACGCTCTCATGTGGGGTGCTGCATCCGGTCGCCAGTTGGACACAGTGTCACATTATAGTGTTCAACAAAACAGCCATGTCAATGCAGTTAAGAAATTCCTGGGTTAAAAAGTGAAGCGCGCATTGTTAAGGTTTGAAGTGAATGCTGTTTACCAGCCACTCAGATGCCCTTGTCATAAAAGGGACTCCAAATATGCAGATACTTTTTCCCATGTTCACTGTGGTTTTGTATCACAGAACAACCTTGCTGCACAGCAATGCATTATGGTGCAAACTTTTCCAAGCTCATGTCATCAAAAGATAAAATGTCTCAGGAAGGATTTAAATTATGTCTACCCTTGTAACATGACCTCTTAATTAACTGATTGTCCTTTAAAGCATGATGCTAAGTGCTTCAAGAGTGAATTATACATCAGGCTCCCGATCTTTTAATTAAAAGCATCTGTTAATCCTAAAAAAAATTCACGTAGTTATGTTACCATCGAAATGTCCTTGTTTTCACTCAGAGATTTATTCTTTTTATGGTTTAGGTAAGGAATAACATTTGCAGAATGCAAAGAGCAAAAAGTGAGCTCATCAGGACAAAGCATTTAATGTTATTATCAGTATGCTATAAGAATTTAAACAGTCATATTACTACCAATGTCCCAACAAAATAAAAGATTTATTAGAGAATCACAACCCCAAGTAAACCAGTTCTTCAGGCAGATTTAACTAAAAATAAAAACAGTACAGAAATAATTTGTAAGAAAATACATGCCATGAAAAGAAACATAGGATTGTGTAGTGAAAATACCTGATCACAAGGTCTCAACTCATATCAGAAGGATCATCTCTAGCTGGGCAGATTAATAAGGGGTGTTCAATTAGTGGAGGTTTAAATTAGGAATATATATGGGTACTCAGTGGGGACCAAAAGTGACAGCAGCAATATTAAACTGACTCAAAATGAATTGCTGCAATTTGGCAGGGAATCCGTTTTGTAGCTGTGCAACTGTGATAGGGAAGTCTCCTTTTGGCAGATCTATTAAGGGTCAAATTGAAAATTCAACTTCAAATTTTCAAAATATTTATGGTCTAAACTGTCAAATTTGACTAGTGAATTATCCAAACTCAATTTTTAAAAAAAATGTCAATTCAAATTTAGAAATTTATCAAACTCTGGCCCTCTAAGAATTCAACCATTTACCCCTTAAAACCTTCATGCATAGGTCAATGGGAGAGGTCCACTGACCAAATTGAAGATGTTCGTAGCCTTCCTGACATTCAAGTTATTTTCGGAGGAAAAAAATCTAATCGGGTTTGGTGTGCCTGATTTCGATTTACAAAGGTGCTTGGCAGTGGAGGGTTCATGACATGTGGGACCCAGAGGCTAAAGCCACAGACCCCCTTCCCCTCTAGACTACTGCTGGGTCTGGACTGTTCACATCCAGGCATGTGTTCCCATGAGCTCGTGACATCAGGTTGGGTTTTGGCGTGCTCCACTGACGTAACTGAATCTGCTCGCATCCAGGGGACATGCAAAAGTCTTGCCTGCTTTCTTCTCCCAGCAGGTGAAGTCGACCAGACACAGTGCTACTAAAAATAAATATTAAAAGAAAACAAAGTAGAAACAATAATAGTAAAGAGAAAAGAAACAGATAATAATGATAGATGGGCCCCTAATAACACTGGCTCCCTAGCCTATACCTTAGGGTAGCCTGCTCATTTATTAGCCTCTGGTTCTTGGTCTTATACAAGCTTCTTACAATTAGTGCCAATGAACTACTTCAGCCAACTGCAAATAAATGCAAAGTACAGGGCAAAGTACCACATATACTAGGGCACCAGACATATTTATTTATTTGTCTTGTATTTTGCCCTACAGATCATTTAGTGCTGAAGTCTATAACGCAGTATTCATTCTGAAGGTGCCATTTGTCAAGTAAAGAGTTTTGTTTGTCACCCCCATTTTTTTCTTCTGTCTATAACATGGCGGTCTTGATATCAACTAAGAAGATGATATTGTAACAAGCAGAAATACAACAAATGCTTACCTGAGCAACCACAACAATCTTGGGTAGGTGTTATAGACATTGTCTGTATTAAGTAATACTGTAAAGGATTATACAGTTAAGTCTATACCTTCCTTTCCCAACTGCCATAATGTACCTTCCTTGTGAATGCTGGCTGCTAGAGATGTCTTTTATATATAGTGCATAAGGAGCTTGAAGGTGGTGGGAATGGTTGATGCTTATGACTACTTATCTTAGGATACGAAACGCGCCAGGATTCAAAGTTTTTAATCTGCTGAAATAAAGTTGCTTTTTACCTTATGAGTGGTGTCCAGAGTGCGTGCCGATTCTTCTCCACAATTGTACAGACACCTCCTGCTACAGCTTCGGGGAGATGCACCTGGGCCACTCGATTCATCTTGTGAGTGAATTTTCCCTTAAATTTCAGCTTGTTTAGAAGTTGTTTAATCCACAAGCATGGGCCCTAGGGTTTATACACCCAGGTCACAGCATACACAGGGTGAGAGCTTCAACGTTTGGGGCTTAATGGCTACGTTGATTTGAAAGATTTGGGACTGAGCTGCATTTATTCATGTGAGCCTGTGATGATGGAATAATCCATGCTTTGACCTTTATTACCTTTAAATGGTGTAAACCACAATTGATAAAGTGAAACAAAAGCAGAAAAGAAATCACAACTACTCATCATTTCAGCTGCTAATATTTTTATCATGGGTTCTACACACTCATCCCCATTCTCATCTCACACCACAAACAATGGGAGAAGGGATAGCTCTGAATACGACTTGAGGGTTTAAATGGCACACTTGCACACAATGGACAAATATTTTCCTTTCATTCCCTTAGACATTTTGCTCATGTTTTTTCAGACTTGCTTCAGATCTACAGTTTGATCAACATCAATGCCCAGAGCATCAATTCAGCATGTTTTGTTTTTTTCTAGCACATGTATTTTATGGAATATCTCACCTTTACTCACCCATTCACACTCAGTAAATTGCAGAACAGATGCAGTGTTGTAGTGCCATATGCTACCAGATATTTTTTTTTTTCACTTAAATGCCATTTATGAATAAATGGCACCACAGAGATTTCAATTAAACGTGTCCTTGTTTGTAATAATTTATTCAAGTGTTTGTCCTTTCAAACACACAGCTAAGTGCTTTTTGACTGCTTTGTGTTTTTTCCTGGTCACCACAGATTTATTATACAAATAAATTCTTTGTGATGTAGCTGAAGTTATTACCACTTTGCTTAAAAAAAATGCGAGAGAACCAAATTATGACTGTAGATCCAGCAAAACATAAAAACCTAACAGCAATCTTTATGGATTCATCTGAGAATTAGCTGAAAAGCTGATTTACGCACATTCCTGTTATGTTTGCTCTCAATGGGGTGTCTGGCTTTTTCCTTTTAATAATTCATTTTTTTAATGGTTTTTATTTTATGCTTTCATTTTGGGGGGGGGGTTGAGAGAACAAAATAAAAAGGACACTAATCAGGATGCAGTTAATTACCTTTTATAGCAGATGCCCTTTATTTGCATATTTGTATAATGTAGCCGCACAAATTCACCCAATCTGAACTCAATTACTGTTGTTATAAAACATAGAAAGGTCCATTTACAATGCGGGAGATAAGGTGCAAAGGTTTGCTCTTTGCACCCCTCATATTTGCGTCTACTGCACAATTGCACACAGTTGTTCCCTTTCATGTATATAAAGCTAGCAGCAAAGCATAGTACACAGGTAGCTTTTAGGTAAGACTTAGGCAGCCCCTGTCATGCATTTACCTTGTGTCTCATCCATGATGTTTAAGGCAGAAGCTTAGACACAGGGCTCCTTTGCGCTGTCCTACATTTACCAGATTTGTAATCCACCAGAAGGCACAGATTGCACCTGTCATCACTAAAGACACAAGTTCTCTGTGTATTATGAGACCTAATGTGATTACCACTGATCTATGTGAGCAGACAGCTAAGGCCCTGGTTCACTCCTATGGCTATGCTTTGTATCTGCAGGTAAGTATGGCTTGTCTCACCTGTTACCAATCTGGCCACACATGATCTTTGTAAGCCATTAGCCTGGCTATACTGCACTGACTTATTGCCCAACATAGGTCTAGTTCCTGATAGCTCTTCTTTACCGTGTTACCAACTGACCCTGGCCTGTTTATCCTGACAATGCTCCTGGTTCCTGATCCTGTCTTACTGGTTCCTGATCCTGTCTGACTGCTACTGTCCCTGCCTCTGCCTATTTCACATCTGCATTCTCTATTCCCCATTAGTAATGTATACAGTATACAGTATTTCCCTTAATAAACACTATGACACTCTAAAGACACTCCTTCCTTCTCCAGATTTGTTTTCCGTTCACTTAAAGTTGAAGATCAAAATAAAATTTTTCTATAGTTTTAATAGTAATAAAGAAATTCAGTGGTAGGGAAGGGAAAAGGTAAGGCATACACTCACAACCACATCTGATTGATGTATAAAGGACACACCTAGGAATTCTTTTCTTTAGTTTGCTCTATTTTGTCATGGATGTGAAACTCATTATTATATCATTTTAGACATATACAGGGTAGATCTATAAATATAATATTATAGTATGTAATTTCACTTGAGTGACAGCTATAATATAATTGTTACACTAAAGAGAGAAAGGTTTGGCCCAGAAGGAGTAGTGTAGTTTATTTTATATAAGTTGATTTCATGAAACAGTGTTTGTAACTAGGTGAGGATTATTTCTATTCCAATATGATATGGTTAGTCAAGAGAGTTCTTGTCAATGTACCATACACTGTATTTATATATAGGTTTTCAGTACAAGGCTAACTCAATGTTTAAAATGTCTATAAAACCTTACTGTAAAACTCAAAACACCCACACACTGACAGATATATCACATTGGGCAACAATGTTAATGTATGTCTGAAGGAAATTGTGAAAAATCACAGTTTGGAAAAAAATATTTAAACTATTCAGAGTAGCCATAATGGGCCAAGTTAAATAACTTCCATGTCCAGACCTTTATATTTAACATCTGGTACTATTTATCTCTGCCAAGTCTATGCCCATACTTTCCTGCTTTTCAGGAATATATACAGCAAACTTTTGAAAGAAGCCGCTACAAGTACATGTTTAAAATTAGATATTTCCTACTGGTGAGATTACATACCAAACTGTCACCTATAGGAGAAGTCTAATTTTAAATGTT
>CM044442.1:94598992-94612428 GCA_024363595.1 Xenopus borealis
CAATAGAAGGAAAGAAATGTGGTATCTCTTTTGACAGAGGGCTCAGAGCAGCATTACTTTGAGGGTTTACTGGTGAATTTATATAGCCTTTCTGATAAAGCCTACTTAATTTTAGCCTTTCCTTCTCCTTTAAATAGAATTGTGCCCTTCTTCTCACTTCTAATTGAAAACCCAGTGCTTCATGAGAATCAGTGTATCATTTGTAAAATATAACTCCAATATAAATTGTAATATAATAAACAAAAGTCACAGATTTATGTATTATGTGTTACCTAAGCATTATCTCCTGGGATATTTTCTTCCCTGGCCATCACATATAATTTGCTTTTGCTTGGACATAAAACCTGGCCACTGTCAAAAATCCTCTGGCTGCAAAGTATATTTTTTCAGCCCAGGTATTCTAAATAAAGCTTTGCAGGTGTATTAAGATTTTGCAAATGAAAGCCAGCAAAAACACAATGAAGTGTCTTGTCCTTCCTTCATCGATTGATAGCTCTAGAATCTGATTTATGAGATTAAAAAATGTCTAATCTCATGGAGGAATAACACCGAGGTGCTGCTATAATTCTTTTATGGTCAACCCTCTCCAGCAACTCCATAAAATGAATCAAAAGAATGAGGACAACTCACTTTCATTAGATTGACATGCCATCTGTAAATAATGTTTTTGGCTGAAATCTCCAAGCAGCGAGAAGTGGAGAGAGAATATTGATCCCTGTTAATTCCAGTTTATGTTACAGAGAGGCAAGCAAGGTAAAATGATCTGCACTTTGTCTGGTAGTAACAAACTGGAAAATGCTAACTGTGGCACATTCTAAGCAGCAAGTATATTATTTCATTCCAGCCTTTCTTCTTAAGCATTTCAATCCATCTTTTCATTAATGGCATTTTATGGGATGAAGTAGAAAACTCAAAGAAAAGAGCAAAAATGATGGTGCAAATTTACAATTTTTCACCTAAAATCCCTCGAATCCCCTCGAAATTCGATAAGCATTCGACTATCGAATGCTTATTGAATAGTTCTAGGCTATCTTTTTCCTCGATATTCGATTTCTCGATGAAATTGTATGATCGAATACCGATAGTTTGATTTCACGAAAAAAAATCTTACTTTTTCCTTTGAGCCTCCAAAAATTCATACGATTCGAACGATCGACGAGTTCGATCGTACGAATGGTATTCGAGCAGGTGTTTGCAAAAGAAGCCTATGGGGGGATTCCCATAGGCTTCTATTGGTATGCGGTAGGTTCAATCTGGCAAAGTAGGCATTCAAAGAAATTTTAAAGTTAAAATCCTTTGATCATCGAATGGTCGAATGATCGAATATTCGATAATTCAAATTTTTGGTATTCGATGATCGAAGTGGCCAAATTTGCATATTTGATCCTCTGAAAAAATCGTATGATTGGTATTCGATCGAACTTCGATCCCTTCACGTGAATTTTGTAAATTTGCCCCTCAGTGCACTGCCTTTAGAGAAGTAAAGTATCGGAGACCATTTTTTCAGTGCTGTCTATAGTGAAGTCAGAAAGCCACAATTTTACAGGTAGTTGATACTGTAAGACAGGGCCAGAACTAGGGTTAGGGAAAGGGAGGGGACAGTACATGATTATTTTGATTTATTGCAGGTTGTTATCCAAACCTGTTATAGTTTTGTTCGACTGTGTCTGTTTCCAACTCTGGAAGGCTTTGGGTAATGTTGCAGTAGCACCATGGGGAAACACAAAGATTTCAACTATTACCTTGGGTGACAAAGCATCTAGGTCCCAAAGGCCAGAGTTGCCACCTGTTCTGTTTTGACCCAAACAATCAGTTATTTTTAGTTCTGCTTGGGTCTCAATCATCTGTTCAGTTTTCAGCCTTGTGATGTATGAACAAACTGGCCACTGAATAAGAAATATTTAAATATGTCGTTCATTTTTCCCCCAGTCCAAATGGCTTCGTTATAATCAAGTAGAGTTAAATTGATTCTTGCTTCTAGACAGAAATCCAGGCAATTGCATTTAATTGATGCAATGACCTTATCCCCACCCAACATCATCATGCCCACCCCCAGTATCACTGACCCTCCCCAATGCCATCAGCCCTGCCCCCTTTGTTGGAGTTTAGCCACTGACAAAGGTGGCAACCCAAATTAAGGCCTAGATTGGGGGTCACACAAATAAGTCCTTTTAATTTTTTGTCTGTTGCTGAATCGCCGGTTTAATGGTGCTTTTATAAAAGCATGTTGCTAGGTCATTGGCAGGCTGTCAGTTTGGCCTGCACCCAAGTCATTGCCAAGCAAAGGTCTAAGACATTTTGAAAATGGTGAAATACATTCCATTGTTTCTTCTCCCCACATTGCTAGGGTAGGTGGCACCCTAGCAACCAGCCATAGAAATAACCAACAGATTGCAGATTGTCTTTTCATGTTAAAGGCTAATTTTAAAGCCAACTATCTCAATAGGTTAATGCAGTCTCATTCTGGGAACTCAAATACAACAAAAGTTGGAGAGAAATGTAACATTGCCGATGATATTCTTTGTACTTTTAATATTGTTCCCACATGTAGCCCCCCCCAGTGATGCCTCTGAAACTACAATGATCAGCAGGAACCTTGTAAGGCCTAAAAACCTGAGGCAACTGCCATGGGTAATTCTACCAGTATCCAAGGTTTCATTAAACAGTTGATGCATTATCTGCAATGTGAATGACCCAGGTTAATTATCCAGCTCCTAAGATCTTATTCTCTTGATCTAGAAACTGACAGTATTTGCATGATGTTGCCGTTAAAGTGCATGAGTAGAAATGCACTCAGGGTTCCATCCTTCAATGCAGCCCTGTCAGCAACATCCCTGATTAGCAGAATGGCTCACCTCTCTAGCTGTACTGTTTATTGTCATGAATTGGGCTAGAGAATCTCACATTATAACTAATGAAGGATTAACACACTATGGTAGAAAAGTCCAGCTTATAAAACTACCTTTTTACATTTAACTGGTGTGTTTCTATTACTCCAAACAGCTCCATAATCATAGGGCAAACACAAAATTCCAAGTAAAGATGCTGAATTAGTTTCATCTCTACTACCATGAACGTTGCCTTATATTACACAAAGTTGCTCAGAGTTGTTCTTCATAATAAAACTTTGTTGTATGTGGTTTTTCATCCATTCCTGGTGGGCACTTGCACTGTAAAAACCATCAACTGTTTTGTATGCAATCTGCTCTGAAGACATTCTAGTCCCAAAAAACTATATTTTTGCTTGCATTCTTTCATGAAGGTCCCAACTCATGCATATTGCCTGGTACTTGTAAACTGTGTGTTTAAGGGGCTAATACATACTTAAATGTTTGGGTTCTAGGGAAACAGTTGATATCTGCTAGTGACTTTTTAACTAGTGTGTAAAGCAGAGCATCTTCCAAAAACTTTAAATACATTTAAAGTGTTCATACATTGGACACTGCATTGGGTACTTGCACCTAAACACACTCCTCACACTTACTCATATTTGCACCATTGTGCTACCTACTGTAGTTTATTCTGACGAATGACGCACAAGTGTGCCTACTGACACAGGGGAGCCCTGCTGTTTCCGTCACCTTGAAGAATCACACACACACAGGTTTTGAATGGCAATCTTTGAGCACAATATCAGTTTGTAAAAGTACAATTGTGTGCAATTTCATGGAAATCTGCAATAGGAAAACACTGAAATATGGGTAAAAAATGTGATGAACTGCATCCATAAGTGCACCATGCACACTACACTGCATTCACAAATGATTCCTCTATATTTGTATTCTGCACCACCAGTTCTTTGACCATGTCTCAGTAGTACAGTAGGTAGAACACAACTTTCAATTGTAGATTGCAGACATTCCCAAACTACAATATCTGCAGTGGCGTAACTACTCCTTGATGGGCCCCGGTACAGGATGGGCACCTGTGTCCCCTGTCAGGCCCTTACCTCTATAAATCACATGCTGGAGTGTTGATGGCATGTGTGCTGTAAAATCTCCCCCTAGATAACCACCTTCCATAACCATTATCGTGGCTCTGATGGGCCCCAAGGGGGTGGGGGCCCTGGTGCAACTGCACCCTTTGCACCCCTGGTAGTTACGCCACTGAATATCTGACAACCAATGTGGTTAGTACAGGAAAGCTATTTGCAATCAAACATATCAGGCTGGAGCTAGGGGAATACATCAGATGGCACAGTTTTTTTTATGGGAAAAAAGGGATCATAATTCCAAATTATATTTATTGTGGTATTGATAGCAATATGCTATTCCTGCTGATAACTAGATCAGCTACTTGTTTCTCCTCACCTAATCTATTCCCATCACAAACACTTCCAGACAGGAATAACGGTGATAACATAAAGGAGATACTTGTTGCCTTGTTTTTTTATAATTTGTATTTGGCCCATGTTTGTTTGAAGGATATCCGAGAGAATATCAGAGAACATTCTCTACCAGAGTACATGTTTATATTCATATAAAGTGTTTAGCCCAAGTACTGCAACCAGGGACAAAGAGTCTACAGGCATGGGCCTTGTTATCCAAAATGCTTGGAACCTGGGGTTTTCCGCATAACAGATCTTTCCGTAATTTGGACCTTCATACCTTAAGTCTACTAAAAATAAGATTTAAACATGAATGAAACACAATACGATTGTTTTGTCTTCAATAAGACAATTATATCTTACTTGGGATCAAATAAAAAAAAACACTGTTTAATTATTATAGAGAAAAAGGAGATAATTTTTGAAAAAAAAATTGATTATTTGGATGGGAGATAGCTTTTCTGTAATTCAGAGTTATGGGTTTCCGGAAAACGGATCACATACCCGCAATATTTTTTGGGTTTGCTAGTAGGAAATACAAATATTCAAACAAAACTTTGAAAATTATTGCGTAAACTCACTAGGATATGCAACCCAAATGAACATGGCATGGTGCCTTAGAACCTTTTTCAAGATGCCATACTTTACAAATGTCAATAGTTCAACTACAGAATTTAAAACATATATACTCCCGCCCATAAAATGACATGGCTCCAGATGATACGATAAAGTTCCTGAAACCAGGCTATTTAAATTACGTCACATTTATACAGAAACAAAGTATTTTGATACGCCTAAAAGGTTGCCATATAATTAATAGGAAGAAAAGTGTGTTACAATTTTGCAAAGATTAGCGCATCTAAGGTTTTAATCCATAAACATTCACATTGCAGTAACATATGGGAACGATTGCCACCCCTGCGTGGTAAGGGCAGATGATCAATACCTATATATTTGAAAGTGGGCAAACCATGTCCCATCTCCAAAAAAAATATTTGGCCACAGGTTTGTTAGTTTTTTGATCGCTGAAAGCAGTGACCATCAATGATCATCAATGCCTAGCCTTAGCATCATGTCTGTCTTGCTGACATAGGACAAGCCACAAGGGCAAGTGATTAAATAAATCACGTGTTGTGTTGTTGATGACAAATGGAATAACCAGTTCTTGGATGCACAAAATATATACATACTGTATATTTTAGCATGCATTTTCAAAATTTTAAGCTCTTTATCAAAAAAAATCTCAATGAGAAACGGGTTTAATATAATTATTCTCTACATGAAAAGTTTTCCTATTCTATAGTCCTCCTTATAACACACTCGTTCAGAGAATCACTTAAACAAAACTTGGAGTCTGTTGTTTATCATTAAACAACAATATATGAATTTATTCCCACGGTTTTCTAAAATGTAACTAAACTGTAAATTTTCCAGTGCAGCAACCCCCTGTTATTATGTTAAGCCTATTTATGCATGCACAGTTTCTTTTCTGTTTTATATTTATTGTCCGTGACAAAAGTTTGTTATAATTGTAAAGTGGTACTTGCATAGTGGTGCTACATAAACACAAAGACCCACTATACAGTAGTTGTTGATGTTTTGAATGCTGCTTCACCTGATCCATAAGTACAGCAGCAACATCATTTAATACAAAGTTTGTGGGTTATTTAAGATCTTTGTACTGTATGTGTAAGCATGGAAACTATTAGTGATGGAATTTATTCGCCAGGGGCGAATTCGCGGCGAATTCCCGCGATTCGCCGCTGGCGAATAAATTCGCGAAACGGCAGCAAAAATTCGCCGCAGAAAAATTCGCCAACAAAAACTAGTCGTGCGCGACACGTTTCGTGAATTTTTCGCCAATTTTTCGGCTAAGCGAAACGCGGGAGTTTCGCCCATCACTAGAAACTATCACTACAGGCCTGCCCGAGAAGGATTTGCAGTGGATATCAACTCATCAGGCCTAAGTACAGTAAGAGGCAGATTTATCATTGGTTGAATTTCGAATTTAAAAAAATTCGAAATTCGACCACCACGTGAATAGAAGGGAAGTAAAATTCTTTGAATTCAAATATCGAATTTGAACGATTACACCGCTATTCGACTGGTCAAATGATCGAATAGTAAAAATTCGATCGATTGATTTAATCGTTTGAATCGATCGCTTCAAACGATTTTAACCCTTTGATCGAATTTTTACTATTTGATCAAAATTCGGCCAAACAACTTCGGTAGATTGAAACTGGCGAACTCGAATATAAATTTAAAGTGGCATTTAGCTGATAGTTGAGTATTCAAATATTTGAATAGATTTTTATTCAAATAATTCGATTCGATCAAATTCACTAAATTCACTGGTTGAATTTATCTAATTTATCTAATTTGCATATTTGAAATCCAAATTCATTTGAAAATTTGAAAATTTGATCGAATTTCAATCATTCATGTGAATTTAGTAAATCTGCTTCTAAGAGTTAATCAGCCATGGTTCAGGGAAAATAGAAAGTTTCCTGAGCGTAAGAATTCCATCTGCTAAATAGCTTCAAATAGTAACTTTTTATTAGTGCCGACCCCTAATTAAAAGCGTATGTTTCCAAATTTGATGCTATTTAAGCAATATACTGTTTAATACGAAAATAAAAGGTGACAAAAAAACTGATGCAACAGATGCTGGTTCTTTGTATATACCCTGCTGGTCTTCCACAACTTGTATTTGGGAGAAGATAAAGTTACAAAGAGAAATCATCACTTCATCTTGCTGCATCCTTTAACATTAGCAAAGATCAGGAAACAAATGCAGTACAGGTATGGGATCTGTTATCTGGAAACCTGTCAACCAGAAAGCTGCGAATTACAGAAAGGATGTCTCCCATTTTCTCCAAATAAACAGAATGTTTAAATATGATTTCCCTTTTCTCTTTAGTAATAAAACAGTACCTTATACTTGATCCCAACAAAGATATATTGAATCCTTATTGGAGGCAAAACATACCTGTTGGGTTTATTTAACGTTTACATGATTTTTTTTAGCAGACTTAAGGTGTGACAATACAAATTAGGGAGATATCCATTATACCTGGCCCCGAGCATTCTGGATAAAAGGTCCCATACCTGTAGCAGCTAAAGCTGTACTAAGAATTGCTAGTAAGCAGCAGAACAGTGGGTACGTGGGGCACACTAGGAGCACCACTCAACTGACCAACCATCCAAACATGCATTCATACACACAAACATTCCAAACCTTCCCTAACTTCTCCCAAATAACTTTTTAGGTGCTGTCGTTTTAATTTTAGAAATTTCTCTCTTATGTTATCTCATAAATCACACAGCATTTCTGAAAATGCCCAAATCACAGCTATTCATGCTCCATATGAAAAAAACATACTGTTGCACATATGCCTATGAATTTATAAGAAATCTGCTCCTTGAAGTTGTGCGACACAGTGCTTAGGAAAATATTTAAGTTGCATCATACAAGTTTTGTTTACATTTGAGTATGTTAATTAGGGTTTGATTTATCCAGTACATTAATTTTAATTTAATAACTGTATCCCACATTAAGCTCTGCTCATCTAGCTGAAACGTTTGTAACTATCCATTTTGTCACTCCACAATGTAATGCCATGAGCTGTCCTCAGTGGACCTTTGCTGGTTGAATTGTGATGTTGCTCCAAGTTACCAGCACATAATTTCTTCTGTTTGATTTGTATCTGACACTCTGCAGGAATATTGATTCTGTCTTGCTCTTCTAGTAGTTATGCACAGGCTCTGCATACTTATTTCCAATATGTTGCATCGCATCAGTCATAATGATAATACTGCTCTTTGACTTTCTGGTGCTGCTTCCTTTACAATGGATTTTATTCTTCATACTGATAAATCTTGCTGAAAATTTCATCTGTCTAGCTTTGTACAACTGCCTAGTGGGGTTTGTGTCTAGAGAACTCTGAACTGTAAGAACCCTGAATATTGGCCTCTTGACAAAGCCGCAGTTGGCGGCGAAACGGTCGTTGAGGTTTCCTGCAGCGTACAAGAGATACCTGGATTGGTAACAGTGGGAATTATACGCTGACTGCAAGGTGTTACAGCAGATTATACCGTCGGAACATGCACATTGCTATTCCTTGTGTGGACAAGATAACTTGAGTATGGGATGCCATTGAGACTGTTGCTTTTGCAATCTATTAACTTTCATGGCAGATTTTCTAAAGACACTATTTTTGATATATGGATCCCTACCTCAATTAAAAGTCCCTTATTATCCTTGGACCAACACTGCTGGCTTTAACTATATAAGAGCCACACTGTGCCCCCCCACAGACATTTCAACAATTCATATCCCAGATATACGGCGCTTGTGAATATATATTTTTGCTTCCATCGGACTGATTATGGCGATTGTTGAATTGCTAAAGATGGTTTCATGCTTTCAGGAGACAATAGTCTGGGATATTCTCCCATGAAGGAAAATTGATGATTGTCTAGGAGTGGGGATACAACTAAAAGCATTTGGACAACTATATGAGTCCAACATACTATCATTTTATGCCAACGGATACTCCTTGGTCTTATTATTTAGAGCTTAGATGTTGGCCAGATAACATTGGATATGATTTTTTTGGAATATATATATATATGCATGCATAGGCTGTTCTTAGATCCTATTGACAGATCTGTCCTATAAGATATAACATAATCGTAATTCAACTGTCTGTATAATCCTTATATATTATATACTTGTTACTCCTCCTCGGGTGGCAGAACTAGGTAATCAAAGGAGAGGGATCCCTTCTCCCAGGCGCTGCACTTGGTTTTAATTGTGTTTTAACTATTTAAAGGCATGGTTGTGAATAAAAACTGATTTTTATAAAAGGCGTTGGGATACTTTTTATTTATATACTAGTATGGTGTACAAACCCAGTGGAGGTTTAGCCCCTTTTTGTTTTTGGATATTATTAACGATTCTGTTTTTATTAAAAACAAACAATAACCAATGCAAGAGGTAAAGAGGAGCCTGCCCCAAAATATATGAAAGGACAAGGTGTTCAGGTTCATACAGTACACATTGAAGCTAAGCTAAATTAGATGAGAGTAAGCTTCTCTAAAGTAATGCACTTTAAATGATCTCTTGTCTTGAATGTGAGTATGTGAGGAGGTCATGAGAAAGGAGCTGAGGTGTCGGTCAGTAGAGATGGGGAACAAGCAGTTTGGTGAGTATCAGGAGATGAGTTCAGAGACATAGTCTTTATTTTCAAAGCGATGAAACAGTGCAGAGACTAGCAGAATGGTATGGCAGAGGAGGTGCTGTTGCTGAGGTATATAAGCCTGGCAGCAATATTCATTATGGACTGGAGAGGTGACAGTCTCTGGAGGAGAAGGCCAGTTAATAGAGATAGGGTAATCTAGATGTGATATGATGAGAGAGTGAATCACCATTTTATTGGCATCTTGGGTGATAAATAAGTGTTTTGGAAATAATCCTTAGGTAAAAGTGACATGATTTGGTAAGTGACTGGATATGAGGAGTGAAGGAGAGGAAAGACGTAAGGATAATCTCACGGCATCAAGCCTGGGAGATGGGGTGATGGTTGTTAAGTGTGACATTGTGAAGGTTACACCACACACCCGGAATTTTACTCACTTTCGCTGCAGTAGTGGTACTGGTTATCCATTGACCCGACAAAGTCCCCTAGTAACAGCAACTTTATAATCATAACCATTTTTTCTGAAGTGGGGAAACCCCTTTCTTTTTATTTACCACCAATATCAACGTTTCGGGGGGTACAACCTCCCTTCATCAGGATATGTTGATATTGGTGGTAAAGAAAAAGAAAGGGCTTTCCCCACTGCAGAAAAACTGGTGTGTGCGGATCCATGATTATAAAGTTGCTGTTAAGTGTGACAGACATTTCTGGAAAGTTGTGGGTGTTGGTTAGGGATAACAGAGGCATAGTGGAGTCTAGTTTAAAATAGCATTGGTCATCCAAGTAGAAATAGCAGAAAAGCAACAAGAGACTTGATTTAATAGCTCTGGTCTGGGATCAGAGATAAATTTGAGTGTCGTCACATAGAGATGGTATGGGAAAACAAATGAATTGATTAGTTGATAGAGATCCATCTCTATGTGGTGTCAGCTGTAGGCTTGTCATTTTAAATACTCATCACTGCCTGGTTCAAACTGATACATAAAAAAATGAAAAGCAGGCAATAAGAATTTTTTAAAGCAGACAAAGAAAAATAAAATAAAAGCAGACTAAAATAAATAAAAGTTGAAAATTAGACAGTGACAATTTGACAGTTAATTCGATGTTAGCTAGCTTTACATTCTTCCTAGCGTAACTTCCTTAACATACTTGCGCTTATGTCAAATTATACATTTGTCTTTATTAGTGAGTATTGGTGAAATTGCTATATTTGCCCACTTATTTTTAAAAATGAGGAAGCAAAATAAATACATTATTGTCCTAGACATGAGCCCATCCTACAATAAATGTGGAATAAGCTTGAAATGGTTAAAAAAAATTACCAATAAATGTAAACATGATCCCACATTACAATATGAAAAAACGCCAGCGTTTTGTCTTTTTTTATGACTTTTCAACATACAGGATATAATGCAACTGACATAAGATTGAGGAAGGTTAAAGTAATTGTAAAGTTCACACTTTGATGAATTTGTATAGTAATACAAGTACAAAGAGTACTTGTGAATCTGCACGTGTCTGCCTTGATTTCCTGAGGTAATGTAAATAACAGAGTGTAACTCCAATGTTCTGCCTTTATGCTCCCTGGCCTCTTTTTTGAGAGCCTGACATTTGTTCCTGGTTTCTAATTCAGTTTGCACTTGTGTTCTCACATTTCTTGACCTGTGTCATGTCTTTATAGTGTTGAAGCTGTTCCCCTATGCGCGCCCTGACCATAACATCATCCTCAACACTTAGTTGTGATGGTGACGATTTGCATGTACTTCGCTGATCTTCTAACAGGCACAGGCATTACTTCGCTAGCGAGCGAGTTAGACGCTAGCGGCAATTCTCCCTCTATCGCCAGGCGACTTTTCTCTCTGGGAAATGGATGTTACTCCTCTAATTCACTAAAATGCAGATTTTACTGAACGTTACCTATTTCGCTAGAATGGTCTTCGCCAGCTCAGACCAGGCGAAGTGCAATGGAGTGCATAGAACGTCCTCAATCTTGTTACTTACATCATATTCTGACTGGACAAAACTTCTAAGTTCAAAAAAACACTGGCAACTTTTCCTTTTTTCAGGGTGATATGCTGTAAAAGTCATATAAAAAAAATTGTGTAACAGTTTCCCCCATACGTTTTTATAACATACATCTCAGGAAAGCTCGGTGTCTGTGCATCCTCCTTTTGGATCACTAACTAAACTTGATCCAAGCAGTTGATCCTACCCTGACAGTTAGTTATTTGTCAATGTACTTTTCTGCTGTGCCTAAGCTGCATAACAGTGCTTGTCCAAAGGCAGCTCACAAGGCTTCTAGGACTAACCAAGGCCTATCCACTGTCATACCTTTATGGTAACA
Source organism: Xenopus borealis (assembly GCA_024363595.1). Lineage (NCBI taxonomy): Eukaryota > Metazoa > Chordata > Amphibia > Anura > Pipidae > Xenopus > Xenopus borealis. Next base: position 94,610,868 of record CM044442.1, read on the forward strand.
CATTCACTGGAGCAATTCCCTTTCTAACTTTGGTTGGTATAGCTGACCATGTTAAGTAACCTGGTTGTCTTTCACCTATGAGACAAGTTAATACAAGTCAAGACTGTCACTATACATGCCGTCCAACATATGATCAGCCTGCATCCACCAAGACTTGGCAGGAAAGCCAAATTTACACTATGGATAATTGGTGGTATTTTACTGAGTGTCTTTAATAAAACAAAGGCCATGGAAGAAGTACCATCAATTCCAGAAGTTAAAATAATAATTTTGTATTTATCAAGCTATACAATTAATAAAATACTCTTCTGTTTATTATGGAAACTGCATGCCAATATAGTCCTAATCATCCAACTCCTTTACACGTTATGGGGAAGCTTAATGAATTATGCAGTTTTATTTTCTGCCACATGCTCTCATCTTTGAATGCCGGCACCCACTTGCACCTGAAAACACACAATAATCAGCACCCATCTACATCATGTCTTGCTTCCACAACTCAGCTAGATAATACAAATTGCTAGCATTCAAACACAGGCCTTTGGTCACTGTCTGTTGAGCCCATTAATTAACTCCTGTGGGAAAAAAATCCCATATTGCTACAGGCACTGACTGCCTCCACTAATGGGCTCTGTTTGTAAGCTGCAACACAATGGCTGCCACTGTGCTTGACTAACTTCTGTCAGAGCTCACCCCACTATACCACCACCTCTACGCTCTGTTTACTTAAATATGTGTGCATCTTTCACAATTTTCAGTTCTCCATCCTAGTTACTGGTAGTTCTCAGAGAAACGGGACATCCTTAGAAGACTGACACATCAGTATTGCTTTAGAGAACAGGAAAAATCATGACTTGAAATCAACTCTGTCCAATTTTGTTGTGCATTTGAGAACAGACTAGATATTGTCTTTCATCTGCATGAGATCTGTAGCTTCCCTTTGTCTATATCTGCTGCTGTTTGTGGTTTTCCCAACCTTCATTACCTAATGACAGGGCAACTGATGAACAGTAATGCTTAGGGATGCATCGAATACACTATTTTGGATTGGGCCAAATCCTTTGTGAAAGATTTCCCTTCCTGCCCCTAATTTGCATATGCAAATTAGGACTCCAATTCGGTTCTGCCAGGCACAAGGATTCAGCTGAATCCGAATACTGCTTAAAAAACACAAATCCTTGGCGAATCCCGAACCGAATCCTGGATTCCGTGCATTCCTAGTAATGCTGCTCAGTGCTGCTGGGATTACTTAGTAATGTTGAAAGATTTTGATCAGAATATTTATTCAGCTGATAAATAGCTACAAATTTTCTACCCTTTACAACATATTACAACTATTGCTTGTATGGTTTGTCTTATGGGTTGACAAATTATCTTAAGTAAAACATTCATTAATATTTTTATTAAAATAAATTTAAACGTAATCATTTTATGATAATAATATAATAATCATTTGTAATTGTACTGCATTGTAATTTAAATGCTTAAAAACATGTACGTCTTCCTTAAAGGAAAACTATACCCCCCGGACAATGTAGGTCTCTATAAAAAGATATTGCAT
>CM044442.1:94620968-94633533 GCA_024363595.1 Xenopus borealis
AGTCATTGTGGCAGTGGGGAAGAATAATAGAGCAGGGGAAGAGTAATAGAGTAGTGGAAGAGGGAAAGAATGGGAACAGAAGTGAGAAGAAAGATTGCAGGTTTTTTTGTGCTGGGCCCTCTTCACCTTTTGTTATAGCGGTTGCTATGTATGTAATTCAGTATGTTCTTTGTGCATATAAACCCATTTGTGGATTATGTTGGCACTCTAAAAGTATATGTTATTATTATTATTATTATTATTAATAATAATAATAATAATAAAAAAATAATAACTAGAGGCAGGAGAGAGTCAGGAAAGAGAGCAAACAGGAACAAAGGAGGCAGCAAAGAAGAGTTAATAGAGTTTTCATAGAAAGGGTCAGAAATAGCAGGGTCAGGAAAGAGAGATTCAATTTATAGCAAACTCTATGAAAAGATAATGGGGAGTACATTTTTTCTGTGAGAAAAAAAAAAACGATTTACACAGCTGTTTATTTATCCATCCTCTGTGGCATAAGCCTTCATTAAGTCACCCATAATACCTGGCTTTTCTCCTTATAAATCGCCCATTGACATTATAAATCTGTCAGTCCCCTGCGCCCTCTTTGTTCCGTACATGAAGATTGTCGTTTACATTGCAGAGCTACGTAACCCCTCTCATTAGCCGGAAACCTACAACTGTTGGATTGTCTCAGTCTCCTCATAAAAATAGCCACTGACCCTGATAAGCCGCTGTGCTTTCTTCACATAATTGCTATAATTCCATGCTGCTAAACTGTGTTATTTTTCTTATAAGTCAGATTCTGGCAGAGGCCGAGCTGTTACACTCATTTACCAAAGTGTTGCTGACATAACTGTACTGCCGCATGTTCTTTACACAAGAAATATATTGCTACATTTATGAACCACCAGTTCTCTTATTAGCTTGTAGAAAGCAAATTGTTCCCTCAACTACTTGTTGCTGGTATAACTGAAATGCCGTGTGTTCTTTACATGGGTGCTATGCCTCGTTACTGCTGATTTGTTTTCATTGTCCCAGAAATCTGCAAATATGGAAATGTTTGCTCTACGTTATAACACAAACACTACTTCTAATAGATATATATATATAACTAAATCTTATGTATGGGATGAGTTTTTCAGAAACGTGTTATCCAGAAAAAAATCTCCCATTGAATCCATTTTCTAGCAAATTATTACATTATTACTTTACAAAAAAATGTTTTCTGTAATAATGATAAAAAAGTAAAATCAGATAACAATGTTAGGTCATAGGGTTGTCACCTGTCTGAATGTAACCCACACAATTCCATACCTCCCAACTGTCCCAGTTTTGAGCGGTACAGTCCCGCTTTTCACAGTTCAAACCTCGTTTGTATGGAAAGTCCTGATTTATCTGCACTTAACTGGAAAGTCCCTATTTCTCTGCAGCTAAAAAAAGATACAGTGTTTGTAACTTAATTTGCTCTTGGCAGAGAGCCCAGAATAGATACTTAAGATACATTTGTAACAGTTTTCTCTCTTGGGGGAGGTTAGACTAACAGCTTAAAGGGCAATTCACCTTCATTGGTAAAACTGTGAGAAAACATAAAAACTACAGAAATGTGTTAAAACTTTCATAATGTACCAAATTTTGTAAAATGGGCATGGTAATTAGGGGGTGTTCCCACAAAAAGGGACGTGGTCAAATATGTTTGCCGAGCTCCACGCACCAAATCTATTTGTCCCTGTTTCCATTTCCAAAATGTTTGGGGGGTATGCAGCCCATTTTTTTTTTTACAGGTGAAAACTGCCTGTCCAGATTTCCAATTTAGGAAATCAGGATAGGACATTAAAGTTAATGATGTCATGTTGCCTTCCCTCAATGTCATCCAACCGACCCCAGCCTATTTTCCCCAAACAGAAAAGGTGGCAACCCTAGTAGCACACACTCTAATTTTGTGTTTGCTTTCCTCCAGTAATTGTTGGTATATAGGTTTTCAGAGTGCGACAGTAGGGTTATGCTGGCCATAGACGCAAAGATCCGATCGTAAGATGATTCCACGATCGGATCTTTGCATCTCCCGACCTGCTCCCGACCTGTCACTAACCTTCAGATCAACTAAAGTAGTAAAAAGCACAGATAGCTGACGTTCTGCCCCTGACAAGGATCCTACGAAAGTTGTACGATTAAAAACCTAGTGACGGTCTCCCACTGAAAATCGTACGATCTGCAATAGACGCAAAGATATTATCGCCAGCCGACAAAAATTTTCTAACCTGGCCGATCGACCAAACGACCGATCGGCATGGCACGACAAATGTCGGAACACTCCACACACGATCCGAAAGTCGTACGATAGTCGTACGAATCCTCGATTCGTACGACCAAGTCGTTGCGTCTATGGCCAGCTTAAGAGAGAAGTATTTCCATTTATTGCAGGGGGGCTGAAAGGAACATTCTCTTAAAGGGATCCTGTCATGGGAAAAACATTTTTTTTTAAATGCATCAGTTAATAGTGAATAGAAGAATTCTGCACTGAAATCCATTTCTCAAAAGAGAAAACAGATTTTTTATATTTTATTTCATTTCTGACATGGGGCTAGACATTTTGTCAATTTCCCAGCTGCCCCATGGCATGTGACTTGTGCTCTGATAAACTTCAATCACTCTTTACTGCTGTACTGCAAGTTGGAGTGATATCAACCCCTCCCTCCCCCCCCCCAGCAGCCTAACAACAGAACAATGGGAAGGTAACCAGATAACAGCTCCCTAACACAAGATAACAGCTGCCTGGTCATGGGGACCTACTCTAAACCACAAAAAAACATGTTGAAAATAGATCATCCTTAAAAGATTTTGTTGTGTAGTTAGTTGTATAATATGCTTACCTTAATGAAAGCAACTAAATACATTTGGTGCTGTTCAGCAATAATAAAATAAATAACTGAGATTTAAAAAGGAAAATGAGATGTCTGAAGGAAATGTATTTCTAGAAATATACAAGTAAGAAATTTGGTATTTTTCTTCTGTATTTTGCTGTATTAAATCATCTGTATACAAAATTCTTAACAATGTTCTTATTTTAAACAGTGATTAAATTAAATGTGGTTATTAAAGGGCAACTATAAATGAAACTGTTCATAATAAAGTATGCCTAGTATTAGGGAAAGATTCTACCAAATACAGAATCTGAATCCTAATTTACATATGCAAATTAGGGGTGGGAAAGGAAAAAAAAAATTACATTTGTGATGAAAAGTCCAGTGGTTTCCATCCCTGCCCCTAAGTTGCATATGCAAAATAAGATAAGGGTTTGGCCTAATCCGAATCCTGCTGAAAAAGCCTGAATCCCGAACCGAATCCTAGATTCAGTGCATCCCTACACAAGCAAGCATCTTATTGATTGCTATGGGTTACTGCCCTTGGGCAAACTTAGTGCTTTTTATTACATATGGGGGTAAAAATAGAAATGTCACAGTATTAGGCTGATTAGTAATTAATACAGATCATTACTACATGGCAGCACAGAAACCAGTGCAATTAGCATCATAATTTAATAATCAGTCCTGTTGTGTCAGCTATTACAGGCCAACCTCATTTTCTGCTTGATAATTTGTAACAACCTCTAAGCTTAGCTTCTCAGATCCTTCTGAGCATGTGAGTGTCACAGACTATTTCCAAGATGTTAAAAGTTGAAGTTCTGGATCATTGCTGCTATTAAGAAGCTGAAACTTTAGGCTGCTGCAATAAGTTTAGTATATAAAACATGGCATTTTTAGACCTATTAATTTTTAGGGATTAGTTCTCCTTTTAAAGGTGATCTACTTATGCTAATGCTATGCCTGTAATATATCATTACTGTGAATTTAACTAATATCACACCCTTTGCTGGTTTCTTGTAAGGGTAATAAGAAAAGCGGTGGCTTCCCGGCCTGAGAAGCAGCTACCAAAGAAGAAGGGAAAATGCAAAAAGATTTGGCCAAAAGGAAAATGGTTAGTGACAGGTGGTTCCTGGGATTTTAGAGACATATTAGGCAACATAGAACAGTGTGGTGTTTATACAAATGGCCTGAAGATGTCTGATTGTTATACTCTGCTCATCCTCGGCTATCCTCGGCGAAGAGTAGTCTCTGCTACCTTTGCAGCAGCCTGCACCTTTTCTTCCAAACCCAGGCAAGCCTATCATACCTATTACTGTATGGATCCATATGTTTAACAATTACATTATTGCTGCTGAACAAGGGAAGATTTCTGCTGCTACAAAGTGTGCTTTACTTGGCAGAGGGACGGCATCAATTCTATATATTACCATTACCTGATGAGACTTATGAAACTGCTCTTACTGCTATAAAGAACTTTTTTGTGCCAAGAGCAAATGTGATTGCTGAAAAGATATAAATTCCGCCAACGTGGATAACGTTGAGAGCTTTGTTTATATTACATTTGCCCAAATGCTTTCCTACTATAGTGGGAAAATGTGGTTTTTATACAAATGGCCTGTAGATGTCACTGTGCACATGAGTTATACTGTGCACATGAGTTATACTGTACATACACTGTACCTTCTATTCTGCTTAAGGAGTTTGATGCTACTGTTGTTTAATGGCTGCATGAGCCTGCTAATAAAGCACTGTTATACTCTGCTCATTCTCGGCTACCAAAATACAACAAACAGTTTGAACATTTTTATTAACAGATTTTGAATGCAGTTATAATAGGGTTATTATGGCTTCCTGCCAAAATAATAGTTGTGAGAGGGGATGTTAATAGAGTAGAGGGTGCTATTAAAATCTGATGAATAACAGAAACTTTAAAGCCTATGGCAAATAAAATATATTGACCAGGTAATGTATGAATTGCTCTTTTTACAGTTAGCAGGTACCAGGTTGCTATCTGTGGATAATATGATAAATAAAACCATACAGGTGGAAACTTGTTCAAATGTTTTAGAGACTATTAGAGAAGTTCCCCAGATGCCCTCAAAGATTGCTATAATAAGTGCGGGAAATATATTTAATTGTGCTGCAGAACCGTTGCAAGCAGGATTTAAGCATAGATGACATTAATAGAAACCATTTAGCATTAATGAATGACCATAAAGCCCCTTTAATGAAATATAGAATGTTCAAATATGGGCAAATATGCTGATAATGGTATGGAAGGATTCAGTTGTTAGTAAAGTTTGGCCAAGCTTTTTTTACACTAGAGAAGAGATACTGTACTTCAGGTGATATTATACTGTGTATGGAAATATGTAAAACTGTATAAAGGGAATATACATACAATGAATCCTTGTTAAACAGTCATTCCTTCTGGCAGCATCCATTGCTGCATCCAATGTTTCATATTAAAATGCCAATGCCAGTGTTTTCCTCACAGTGACCGCTGTAAAGTCTAGGAATTCTTTCCCTGAAGTGGTTGGACTGGCAGATACATTAGATACTTTTGAGAAAGGGTTTGGAATGCTTTTCAAATAGTAGTTGAAATGAACTCTTAATACAAAATTGACACAGGCAGTGTAATCCTGGGCTACTATGTTACTATGATACATAATGCTAGTTGAAATCCATTATTTCCGTTTCTAAGATTACAGCTAGAAAAAGATTATTCTAATTGGAGCCTAAACAGGTGCATTGGAGGATAGATATGCACAGATATGGAGCATGTTAGGCTAAAAATAAAAACGTTCATATATCTAATACAGAACTGGATATATAATAAAGAAGAAAAGGTCATCAACACAGAAAGGAATAATATAACAATTCCTTTTCAGATTTCACAACCAATAAAGTATTGTTGAACTGACTTTTTGGTTAAGCATCCAATAACTGGAGAAAAGGAGGTGTCTAGGGTAAATATGACACAAGGATAGAAGAATATAAGTAGCTACTTAGTTTTGGTTTAAAAAAAAGGCAAATGTTAATTAACTTAAACCTTTAGTATAACTAACTGCAGATTAAAAGATTCCAATATCCCAACAGGATATTATGCTTATTCTAATAACAATCTAAAAGGCATTAATAAAACAGCCATCACAACATCACCCCACAGGGCATTCCACTACCTCACTGCCCTCACCATAAAAACCACAATGCTGCTCAAAATGTTCCTGAAAGGGATTCCACTTAAAGGGATCCTGTCATGGGAAAAACATTTTTTCAAAATGCATCAGTTAATAGTGCTGTTCCAGAAGAATTCTGCATTGAAATCCATTTCTCAAAAGAGCAAACAGATTTTTTTATATTTCATTTTGAAATCTGACATGGGGCTAGACATAGTGCCAATTTCCCAGCTGCCCCAAGTCATGTGACTTGTGCTCTGAAAAACTTCAATCAGTCTTTACTGCTGTACTGCAAGTTGGAGTGAAATCACCCCCTCCCTTTCCCCCACCCAGCAGCCTAACAAAAGAACAATGGGAAGTTAACCAGATAACAGCTCCCTAACACAAGATAACAGCTGCCTGGTAAAGCTAAGAACAGCACTCAATAGTAAAACCCATGTCCCACAGTGTACTATTTAGTTACATTGAGAAGGAAAAACAACAGCCTGCCAGAAAGCAGTTCCCTCCTGAAGTGCTGGCACAAGTCACATGACTGGGGCAGCTGGGAAATTGAAAAAATGGCTAGCCCCATGTCAGATTTCAAAACTGAATATAAAAAAATCTGTTTGCTCTTTTGAGAAATGGATTTCAGTGTAGAAGTCTACTGGAGCAGCACTATTAACTGATGCATTAAAAAAAAAACATGTTTTCCCATGACAGTTTCCCTTTAAAGTCCCACTGCAACTCCTCAAGTTACACTGAGTCAGATAAATATTAGCTTATCTGAAAGTAGTTCCATTGTGACATGCTGGCTCTTTTTGAAAGGACAGGATCGGCAAAATGAACACACCAAAATTACAACTGAAAAAATACATTTGGTTTAGGAATAAAATGTTAAATGGTATGGTGAATTATTTGCAATTTAAACAGTGTAATTTAGAAATAAAGCCTACAACATAAAATTATAACATAATTCACTTAGTAAAGGGGTAGCCTCTTGTTTGATCTTTTCTATGGAAAAAAGATCTGCCACCACCTGTCTATTGTATCCATTAAATTACAGGTACTATGAATATATACATGGGAGCTGTAGCCAGCATTTTTCTACTTACCAAAAAATAAAAACATTGGACATGGAGGAGAATGGCCGCAGCTTTTTTTTTATTATTAATTAAGTCTCATATCAATTAGATCAGTACCATTTCTACTATTTCATTTCAGCAGAGACTTTATTAAGCCAGCCCCTGCATCAGTTCTCCACAGTGGGCCACCTTAAATTAAATAAATGTTAAACCCCTGTCTGTTTACTACCAGGCCAGATTAGGAGATGAATGCAAGATTGTTGTTTTTAGCATCTGATTTTTTGTATCTGATTTTATGGCAACAACAAATACCCCACATATCCATAAATGCAATTTAATCATGATGATAATTTTATGTGCCTAATTGTTTAAGCAAAAATAATATTAATAAAACCCTTTTACAATCAGCTTCATTGCTAAACCAATCATACTAGTCCTTTCCAAACGCACACAAGCGCTTCTATTCTAACTGGGTTCTTAGAACTTTAACACAAAAAAGTATTAAAAAAAATTATTGAGAATAACTACTATATTGTTACCTATATGAAGGCTAATGGAAGAAATACAGATCATAAAAGAAATATATATGGAATGACTATTGTTAGTATTAGTACATTTTAACTGCTTTCTATAAGAAAATAATCACACAGTAATAATGAGAATGTTTCAGCATCGGCAGCATCAGAGGATTAATATAAAATGGTCCACTGGGAGGCAAACCAGCAATAGCAAATTAAGTGAAACGTGATGAAATCAGTTTATAAATGTGTGTTTTTGCATGGTGGTGGCTATGTCAAGAAAATATGACAGTATATGCAGCGTTGTGCAAGGAAGATTGAGAAAATTTTAAATAATAAACTTCACAAAAAAGAAGTTTTTATTTTACTAAAAAAACACTGAAATTAATTATTTGAGGCAGATTTTCTAAATTCGCATGAAGAATTCGAAGTTCGATCGAATTTCAAAAAGATTCGAATTCGAAGCTTCAAATATGCAAATTAGGCAAGTTTGACCATTGATTATTTGAATTCGAATAATTTGAATATTCAAATTTAATTTTATTCGAATATTGGACTATTCGATGGTGGAAGTACTTCCCCTTAAAATTTTTATTTGACCACCTAGTTTGCCAGATCAAAGCTACCGAATTAGGTATCATTATTTTTGATCAAATAAAAAAAAATTTGATTGAAAAAATCAATCGATTGAATTTTTCCTATTCGACCGTTCGACCAATTGAATTGTGGTAAAATCCTTCAAATTCAATATTCTAATTCAAAGGATTTTATTTCACCTACTATTCCCATGGTCGAATTTTGAATTTATATTTGATTCAAAATTCGACCAATAGTAAATCTGCCCCTTTGTGTTATTTTTACATCTTTTATAACTTTTTCAACAACCGTATTATTGTTGTCACTGCCTTGCCTCTGGCCAAGATGTGAAATCTAGGATAAAAGTATGGAAACTGTTATCCAGAATGCTCAGGGCCTAGGGTTTTCTGGATAAGAAGTCTTTCTGTAATTTAGATCTGCATACTCCATAGTCTCCATAGTTTACTAAAAAAATAATTTCCAAATTAATAGGCTAGGTTTGCTTCCAATCTTATCGATAATTAATTGTATCTTATTTAGGATCAATTACTGTTTTATATATTATTGCAGAAAAATTTTTTAATTATTTGTTTAAAGTTGAGTATATTGGAGATGGTCATCCTGTAATTGAACCTTGTCTTGTGATGTCTTAAGACTTAACAGCAATTCCATGCTCCAATGACTTTAACAGAATATTTTCTCTACAACTAGTTTATAGTCCATGCTCCACCTAGCAGAAGACTGCAGACTCTATGAATAAATATTAAGAGGATGTGTTGTCAAGAATTAAGAAGGTTGAAAATCTTACCTCTTCACAGAGGACCATTCCATTAGTCCGAATATGCAGTCTACTGCTGAAAGATTTTTCCTACATAATAGCATCAAACTATTTCCCAACACTTCACATATTTCTTGCTACTTCTTTCCCTGAGTATAAACTGCCCATCTAATGGCCGCATTCAGTTCCTTGTGCAGAGCCATCAGGTCTGCAAGTCATATGGCAGAGGAGCCAGTGATTATTGGTATAATTTGTCTACTTCCTTCCTAAATTCCTACAGTCACACACTGTCCCCATCTCTACCCGACCAGCCCCACCCCTCATCTCAACTCAGTGTTCAGCATTCCAATTTTATTAAATTCCTCTGACAATGTCCTAACAAAAGAATTCATGTTTTTGTCATGGAGTGAAGTGCAACAAGGTCTCAAACAAAAAATATGCCTAGGCCCCCTAAAATTGATTTCCATCCTTGTGTATCATTTTTATTAACACACTAAATCTAATGCATTGCCAACTATGTGCATCACGCTGTCCTTCTTGTCTTATTAATACTTTGTACCCAGAATCCAGTTACATGTGGGTTTTTTTTGCATTTTATGTGCCACACAATTCGTGGCTTTGATCCCCAGTGAAGTACAAACTTATAATTGTTTACAGAACAGTTCAACTGTTCTGAGTATATTATCAGTGTTTTACTATTTTCATCAAGAAGATGCCATCTCAGGCTGTGTAGCCCTTAGCAAGTGGATATTCGACTTAGAAAACATGCATATTACATAAACTCTGTTACTCTAGAATCTAGATTCTAGAAAATAAACTTAAAATAAAGTTGAACTTTTATATGCTCTCGTCATGTTTACTGCCAAATTTACCATTTACTTTTAGCATGATGTAATCAGTGCCTGTAAGGAAGCACAGATACAAGAATCTTTATTTTTCAAAGTGGAGATAATTCAGGCATAAACCCTTGTGGTTGGCCTGTAGGGAAATTCCCTTCAGGATCCTATTTAAGTCAACGCACAAGCTAAGCACATTCATTTTGGCCTAACAGCAACAGCAGACCAGACAGGCACACTGAGACCAGGTGGTTTAGATGGATTAGATAGAGAGGTAGTGTGACAAGTCACCCTGGTGGTCTAGTGGAAGGGGGTCGGCAGGGACGCCTGCTCCCCCCCTCGGCGGGGACGCCCACCACACGCCACTTCCTCAACCGGTTCCTAAGTGCACGAAATTTTTATTATTTAAAGGGACATCTTCTATTTTCACATTGCCTGTTATAGGTTTTGTGCCTGGTGCATTTTGAACCTGTTACTGATACTATATTTGATTCTGATTATCCGTTTTGACCCCTGCCTGCCTTTTGACTATTCTACCTTCTGTATCCTGACCACTGCCTGTTTACCGACTCCGATTCTGATTAACCCTCTGTTTGACTTCCTGGTTTGACCCTTTGCCTGCCTGATTAAGTTTTCTGCCTGCTTCGACCCGGCCTGATCTGACTACGAATTTGTTTTACGCTTTGTACCGCGACCTTCTGCCCAAAGACTTTGCAATACAGTCATGCCCCATTGCTGGTCAGAATTCTTGCCCTGCACCTCTCGTTTAAGGCCAAGTGGCATCTGAGTAAGCTGAGGGCTCCTCTCGAAGCCAAAGACGGTCACACTACTGGTGAAGCAGGAGCCGAGACCAGGGTGCTTGGCATTTGTTCTGGTGTTGGGTGCCGACCGTGACAAGTAGAATATTGTTGTTATTATGCTCTAGTAGCAAAAGATAGTTAGGGTAGCTAGCAAGGACAGCCCCCACAAGGAGTTAGTAATATATGGGACAGAGTTACTCCATATATATCCAAAGTGTACATGTGCAGGAGTAAATTGTTGTTTACTACCTTGGTTCAGTAAGTACAATGTGTGTGTGATAAAGTGGTGGGTGACCATGAAAGATACTGATATTTTTTTATGGACCAGTATAAAGATATAAAGATATTTTAATGTGCACTGCCTGATTGGAATTGTTAGACTGAAGTCTTCCCGTAGATTGCCCCACCTCTTTCATGTTAATAGTCTTATTGCCAATACTGAACTATTTAGCCTCTTTGAAAATACAGCAACTTTTCCCTACTGGAGCTGCATAATTATATTTGGGAAAAGTTTAATATCCAAATTCCTGTATTATATAGATATGAAAAATGTTATTAATAGGCAGGAAATACAATGTATATCAGTCATGTCCATCATTTTAACAATTGTAAAGTCAAGAAATGATGATGAGTAGGTAAATGTAAGTTTTTGGTGTAGTTTAGAAAGAAAAAGGAATGTAAGGAGAAGGGAAGACCTTTTAATGTGCTTTATGTTTCTTGTGATGATAGTAGGATATGGGATTTGTGCCTAATATAAAAAGGCTTTCTACCTCAAAACATTAGATAGTGAGCCTAATAGTAATAACTGCTTTTTTTCTGCAGAAAGACCAGTCTTGCCATTTGCTCAGTTATTCAGATCTAGCTGTGGTTGTGTGGTGCTTAATAATCAATTGCAAATAAATAGTATGGGCACTGAGGTACAGTATTGCTCTTTTTCATGTTTCCTAATCTAAAACAGAATTATAATCAAAAGCACACAATTGGAGTATTAGTATGTATTTTATTCTGATGGGACAACATTTGTGTGAACGATTTGTTTACATATTTCAAAATGTGCTTTCAATGGATCCGCAACTAGATACACTTCACCAAGGATCATGCATAAATCAGTTTCAAATTACAAGCTTGATCAAACAACACTATCTCCACTATACACATCAATTTAAATGATATGCTAATGTGGTATAAAATTTTAATAAAAACACATTTTACAATTTTCTGATACATGCTGTAGATTGATATTCCCTCAAGCGTAGGTTTAACTGGTAACGGGATCTTGATATACTTATATCTTTATGATTGTTGGAAATCTCGAACGTAAGAATTATTATTGGAGTACAGCATTTTATTTTTATATTTTAATATATTCCGTCTGGTACACTGGGAACAACGTTTACTTTTGATAAAGGTACATAAGGCCCCTTCAGGCATTTATGAGAAAATCTCAGAGACCAAAAGATTTTTCACAAAAGTCAATGTTTTCTTTTGGGCAAACCTCAAATAAGTGTTTTGCATCTTTAGAGGCTTTAGTTCATGGTCCTTCATATTCATAGCCCTGGTGCAGGCAGACAAGGGCAAACACTTTTAATAAAAAGCATAATTTTACTTACATTCTATGAAACTAAATTTCTTTTGGTAGAGGTGTAGCACATGCAAACTGCTAGTAAGAGAAGGATGTGCATATCATGTAAAAGGTGGAGGCCTTAATTTACAGATTGTCACAGAGAGAATATTGTTAAATATTTCCTGAATTGTGCATTGTACAGTACATTCCTTTGTTGTGTTTATTGTATATGTTGAGAAGCCCAGTGTTGGCGCAGTCAGTTTATTTCCTGGATATACAACAAAATACACAGGAGGTGTCTCCTCTAGCTGAGTTTAAGCATTGGCTTTCATCAAATTGCACACTTATTATATATTGAACATTGTATGTATGTGTATATATATATATATATATATATATATATATAT
>CM044442.1:94652326-94682170 GCA_024363595.1 Xenopus borealis
AAAGGTTGAACTTGATGGACGCGAGACTTTTTTCAGCCTAACTTACTATGTTACTATGTTTATTATATGCCCACAAATCAGCCAGATATCTATTAAACAGGTTAGATCCTAATAAGGGACCACATTGGCACAATGATGTTGTCCTCTACCCATGGATCTCCATAGACCAATGGTATTCTCCATTCCAATACATGGGGATCTGATCATGAGTGACAACATTTTTGGCAACCTTGGCAGCAAGTGGATCTTTCAATTTAAGCCCAGCTTTAGAGGGGTTGTTCACCTTCAAACTATTTTTTTTCAATTAGTTTCAGTTCCCTAGAAATAAAGACTTTTTCCAGTTACTTCGTATTTTCTATTTTTGACCATTTTTCTAATACTGAAGTGTAAATTTTCATTTGTCACCTTCTAAAGAAGCTCGTGGGGAGGGGTCGCCGACTCTTTAACTGTGTTAAATTGATTTATTTAGTTGATACATTTGTCATCTTTGTCCCTGCTGAGCAGAATCCCTGAGTATCATTAAAGGCAGCTGTTAGAATTGATACAATAGTTGCTAATATTCCCCAGATGATGCTGATAAATGGATCCACTAATTGTATCAACTAAATGTAACAAATTGTAACAGTTCATTACTGAGCTACCAGACTCAAACTTATGATGTGCCGGTCGGGATTTCCCCCTACTAACATCCACCAACCAACCTTGCTCCCTCCACCCGCGCCAGCCCGAACCCAACATCCAGGTTGAATTTATAGACCACCGATGATGTCGCAAAAGGGGCGGGCAAACAGACGCAGTGTCTCTAAAGCACATCACTAACTCAAACACTAGAGACAGGAACATTCAACTTTAAACTTCAATTTTAGGGAAACTGTGAAAAATAAAAAGATGGAAAGCAACTGAAAAAAGTATTTGTTTATAGTGAACAATAGAAAAACAACTGAACTGAAAAAAAGTGTTTGGAAAGTGAAGAACCCCTTTAAAATAAATCATATGGGAGGGTGGCAACAAAAATGACAACACTGTCAATACCTAAATAACACAATAAACACAGCGAAGCAATTTAATTTCTACAAGAAATCCTTCACAAAAAGAGCCTTTTCAATTCATTCTATTTGAATGGCTCTGTTTATTTTTACAAAACAACAAAAACAACCAAAATGTAGAAATATGGAAAAACTGGAATGCTACATATGAATGCAAAATATCACTGCAGTTTCATGTTAAAATGGGACTAATGTATCTTTTCTATGGCTGTCTTATGTTGGCAGCTCCCAACAGTTAATGTCATTTTGAAAAAGAAAAAAAAAAAGAAAAAAGGGAAATTAATCTACAAACTTTTGTAGCCTTTTCTTATTTTATTTTTTTACCTTTTAAAATTACATTAACTGATAATCCTCACAAAAATTTAGCCCCCTTGATTTTGCTCAGTCAATGTTACTGAAATGTTTCAGTCACTCATGTGCCAAGTTAATTTTCACAAAGTAGCAGCAGGGAGCCAGCCAGCAGCGAAACTCTTCACAGTGCTGAGCTAATTCCACCACCAGCAGCAGAACACTACAGGATGGCAGAGAGCAGCAGAATTAAAACAGTCAGAGAATGCCTTCCTGACACGCATGTCACAGTGATCATCAATCAAGCTGCTGGCATCCAGTGAGACCATCGGCTAGCGTGAGCTGAGAGAAGACTGACTAAGCACCACCCACACACCAGAAGGATAGAATGCACCGTGAGCAGAAGAAGTAAGCATGCCTGAAAGACCCAAAGAAGGCAACTGCTCCCTCTGCTGCTCCGGAAAATGCCCGGAAGAAGCAAGAGGTGTCGGAAGATCCAAAATGTGGCCAGGACAGGCAGGTTAAAGAGGGACGTGACGGTTGGGAGGTATGGGCTGGCACAGGTACAGATTGGGAGCAATATTTTGGGTGCTGCTGACACAGGTACAGATTAGGGGCTGGCTGACACACATACAGTTTGATTCATTAATGTGTTTCTTTATTTAAGAAAAAGTTAATATGTGGGAAATGGTCATACAGAACGGGGGTGCTGATTGTACCCCTTGCCTAGGGTGGCAAACTACCTTGGCCCGACCCTGATGGACTCCCATCGGGAGCACTGCCCCCTCTTGCCCATGGCGAGAGCCTGGGAATGTTTCCACTGAAATCAGGGACCAGGCAACCCTGTGAATGAGGTTTAGCTATAGTAGGGCAGACTTGTAATAGTCTCTCTAGGAGAGAAAGGCAGATGGCAGTGTATGCAGAAAGAGCAGTTGTAGCTCCAATGAGGATTTGCAGGAGGGAGTATCTTACCAGAGGCTTTTTAAATGCCTGAGTGCAGGGACCTCAGTGAGGAGGGACTGTTGGGTAGAGGCTGCTTCCTGACAACTTCCTGAAGGGAATGGTTGTACTGCAAATGCCTAATGGAGTCTGTTCCTCAGCTGTGTTACCTATTACCTGATTTTACTGTGTGTCATGTGCCAAACCTCATCTGTGTACATGAGTAATCCTGGGGATATTGTCTTCGGACTAATAAACAGTTTTTGTTTGCATCATAAGAACTTCCTTGTGCCAGGTTTCATTTTTTTGTGTACAGTAGCCTGTGTGTTGTAGTTCAACTACATCTTAAAGGGAGAGCTTCAATCTGGGGAAGGCCCTGACCCTGTGTGTAAGTTGCAGTGTAACCCACCGTTAGCTGAACACTTTAACTATCTGTGGCAAGGATATCCCTGTGTAAGGTCCTCTTACCTGGCGTCTCAACATGGCGGGTCTCCTCGTGTCTCAAGCTCGGCGCCGGACTCTCTGCTCCCGCGACGGAACGAGTCGCGCGCGTCAACTCTGACGCCGGCGCATCAGCGTCGGCGTCGGATTGGTCGCCGGCGACGAAACGTCAGCGCGTCGACGAGGTGACGTCACTGCGCCTGTTTTGGCGCCAACTCCTGCCTATTTAAACTGCCAGAACAATATGGACTTTGCCCAAGTATAGGTCTTAGTTTCTAAGTTCCTGGGTGTGATTTTCTGCTGTTTGATTCCTGTTTTTGACCCTTGCCTGAACTCTCGACTATGAACCTTCTCTGCCTGGATTGACCCTTTTGCCTGAACTCTCGACTACGAACCTTCTCTGCCTGGATTGACCCTTTTTGCCTGGACCTTGATTACTCTTTTGCTTAACCCTTCGGATACCACGCTATTACTGGACTTTGCTTCTTCCTTGGTCCTCTACTCAGCTCTGAGCCTTCGGGCCCTGACACCCTGCTTTGAGTTACAAATAGCCAAATAATCAATTTTCTCAGCAATATTAAAACAATACCTCATACTTGACTAAACTAATATGTAATTAATCAAAACAAGCCTATTGTTTAGATTCAAATTCCATAAAGATGTTCTGGAAAACCTTTTTATTATGCAATGTAATCAACAATATAATTCTTTTGAAGTATTTGTGTAAATATATCTATATATATGAAACATTGCCATCTTTGAAGGACAGAACCTCAATTAGCGTTTTGCGATTAGCTGTAGTGGGATTTAATTTACATCTCTTTTTCATAATTATTGGAACAACAATTTTATAACCACATCAATTCTTGCAGAGAAAGTGCAAAGTGATGCACTTTGCAGACTGATACCCACATTATATCTGCATCATGTGAAATTAATGTTGAGCATTACACCTAGACCCAGTGATAAATTAGACAAGTTATAATAATGTTTCCAAGAATGACTAAATATCTCATCTTGTAATTTAAATGTACCTTTGATGAGGCAGCAGACTGAATGCCTGGAATAAACAATAAATTCTCATCTCAGCTGGAAAGACATAGATGCCACAGGCCTCTGTTTGGAGATGCTTGATTCCTGCTCACCTAAAGTCAGTGATTTATATTATAACCTCCTGGCAGCATTTCTATGGCCTAATCAGACAAACTCTAAATAAGAAAGTGGGCACATTTTTATTTCCCAGGCAGACTATCACTATATCTTATTAAAGATCATCTATAATTCACTGTTGTCATTTATATTAGCCTTCTGGTAATGTACTTCATAGCGTTTCACTTGGCTTAATTTATCTATTTTAAAAGTGATTGATATGGTTTCCTTCATGTGGAAGCTCCCCTTTTATTTATTACCAAAAATGTATATGTTTTTTTTTTTTTTTCCGGAATAACCTTGTTATTGCTGGCGATACATATTTTCACATGAGTTATTTAAAGTCGTCTAAAGGACTTAGAGTTGAATAAATATGGAATTGAAAAATATTGTGCAGAAATGTCCAAAAATTGATTCAGTCACAAAAAAAATAATGTTATACAGTATTTTCACTTGTTTCAAAATAATTTGTCTTTAGAAAACTTATAACAAAAAAAACAATAAAATATGCAAATGAAATAGCCATAGATAGATGCATTGCACTTTATTGGTAATGCTTAGTGATAGGGATGCACCAAATGCACTTTTTGGGATTTGGATGAATCCCCAAAGCCCTCATTAAAGATTAGGCCATATACCAAACTGCATCCGAAAAGGTAAAAAGTGGAAAAAAGATTTGTATCTGCATATGCCAGATACAAGGCCAGACACAAAGATTCGGCCGGAAACCTGCAGGAAAAGGTCGAATCACGAAACTGAGTAAGTAAGAGACCAAATTGTAGTATATTAGACTATGTCAACGCCTGTAGCAGCAGCATTGGACTAGCTAGTAATAATGTGAATCTGTACATAATCATATAGAAGAACACATGTTGAGGAAGCTCTAAGTTTTGCTCAGTCTTGTGCCAGAACATTAAACATTAGTGCTTGAGCAAAATTATGCCCCTTTGGGGTTATATATTAAATGGCATTGTCCAAGTGCATTAACTCAAAGCAAGAAAGCAGCAGGCAGCACTTACAGATCACTGTTACAAGCAAACATCTTAATATTTGCTATGGGTTACTGCTCCTTGCCAAACTTTTTGCCTTTTATTACATATGGGGGAGTGCTATACATTAAGGGGTAATTTACTAAGGGTCGAATTGTCGAGGACTTTTAGCCCTTGAATTCGACTGGCGAATATTTGGGGAATAAATATTCGCCAAAATCTAATGGAATATTCACCAGTTTTGAGCGCACATTCGACTATTCGCCAGAATCGTACGATCGAACCATTCTGCGAATGGCCGCAGAAAAAGAACGCTCAAATATTCAGCAAAATCATACGAGTCGAACGTTCGAAGCGTTTGATCGTACGATTGAAATTCGGCAAAAGACTTAGAAAAAAAAGCCTTCCCATAGGCTTCTATTGCAATTCGGTAGGTTCAATCTGGCGCAGTAGGCAGTCAAATAAAAATTTAAAAGGCATGTTCTTCGACTGGCAAATAGTCGAGCACTCAAATATATATTTATTCGATGTGCCAGAATATTCTATATTCGATGGTCGAAAATACTTATTTGAATATTCGAATAGTCACACAATCATATTCGAATAGTCGCACAATCGATTTGAGACTATTCTCGACTATTCGTGCAAATATTCAAATCCTTCACACAAATTTAGTAAATCTGCCCCAAAGTGCTCTCTACTAGTGATGAGCTAATTGTTTTTCGAGATTTTGCTGTGAAAAAGATGCCCATATACTCCAATGGGTGAAAACCTTTGCGAATAATAGCAACAGTGTCTGGCCAAGTTCACTCAACACCCCAGGCAGCCGATGCACATCCTCGCCCACCTCATTCACGCGCCAACCAGCACTAGTAGGAAGCAATTGAAGCTCTGATACTGCATGGCCTGAACTAGTGGAGCACAGGCAGAAGAGGTATGTGTCCAGCTCCTCCACACTCTTGCACCATAGGCAAGTGACTCTTTGCCTACCCCTAGTTCCGGACCTGGTAAGTTAGCAACCAAGATTTTCATTGTTTGTTTGCGTCCTTTACGTCCAAGACCTCAGTGACTTCCTCGCAATGTTTGTGATCAATGACTTATGCAAACAGTGTAGTGTATGAAATAAAATCACAAAGGCTTTTTTTGTGAAATACTTCTGAGCTGGTGTTTACACTAAGGGGCAGATTTACTAAGGGCCGAATTTTCGAAGTGAAAAAACTGTCTTTTTAAAGGGCTTTTTTGATCGAATAAAAAAATCGTTTGAATCGTTTGATTCAATCGAATGATTAATCGTTTCAATCGTTTGATTCAATCGAATGATTCGAACGATTCTCCGCAAAAACCTTCGAATTCTTGGAACTTTTCGGTCCCCCATAGCTAAAATGGCAATTTCGGCAGCTTTAAGCTAGGGCAATTACTTCAAAATTAGAGGTTTCAATTTTTTTTCAATTCAAATCGAATTTTGGGCTATTTGATCTAGTTTAGTTGATTAGTCTAAGTAGCCCAAAATTACTTTGAAATTCGAATTTTACATTTTTTATTTTATTCGCATTTTCACTTCGACCTTTAGTAAATGTGCTCCTAACCTTTGCTTAGCGATAATGAGCAGTGTAATATTACCCAGCAAATTATTTTACATTAAAAAAATGCCATTTTAAATAATGCTTGCATTGTCCATTTTGTTCTCCATTCTGCTACTCCATGTGGGAAAAAGGTTTAAGCTACTTTTACCCATTTTGTAAATTAGCCCTTTATGAGTATCCAAGAGCAATCCAATATTTGACACAGCACCGTAGGTTGAATTTAAAGATAAAAAGCCTTTATTGAAGACACGGCTTCATGATCTGTTACAACCATATACAACGTTTCGGGCCTATCTCCAGCCCTTTGTCAAGTGCAATGCCTACCTTAAAGAGACAAAGAGCAGCAATTGATTGAAGTGTCTGAAGTGTGGGATAGCAAAGAGAGAGGGAGTATACCAGATGGTATTAGATCTCTATTGTATATGGTTTCACCATTAGAAAACTAGAAGAATAAAAAAGTTCTGTGTGGGTCAGATAAGCCTAATTGCTGATTTCTGTACTAAATTACATCCAAAATGTATCTTTTTTTGGGTACATATTACAGCATTGTTCAATTTATGTTATTCCATTGCCAGAGAAATGTGCATTTCCACTGTACTGGGACAATTTAGACTTCTGCCTTCTCTGACCTCCTCTGTGACTTTGTCCGATCTCTCTTCTTGCATTGTTGTTTTTTATACAGTATGGGTCAAATTTACTATTATTCCTGAAAAATAATTCGTTTCTATTCGATATTCGATTAGCATTCGATTTTCGAATGCTAATCGAATAGTTCTAGGTTACCTTTTATTCGATATTCGATCATTCGGCAATCGAATACAAATCTATTCGACCAGTCGAATAAATCAGTCGACTGAACGAAGAAATCATTCGTTCGTTCAAATGATTTGTACGATTCGTACGATCGAACACTTCGATCGTTGGAATCCTATTCGATCAGGACTTAGTCTCAGAAGCCTATGGGAGGGCTCCCATAGGCTTCTAATGCAATTGGGTAGGTCCAATCTGCCGAAGTAGGCAATCGAAGAAATTAAAAAATTAAAATCCTTCGCTGGTCGAATGACTGAATATTCATTCTATTTGAATGTATTAGATCGTTCGACCATTCCCTATTTGATGAATATGCCAAAATTCACATATTCGACCAAACGAAGAAATCCTACGTTCGAAATTTGATCGAACTGCAAATTCTTCACGTGAATTCAGTAAATTGGCCCCTATGTGTTAGCCCAGACTGGCAACCTGTATATTTTGGCAAATGCCAGGAGGGGCTACTGTAATATGCCATAGACAGGCACTGTGGGGACGTCAGTCTGATGTGACAGTTGGAATTGACAAATCTTTAGTAAAGAGGACATGTGGCACTTTAATACACAGTTGGTGAAGGGCAAGGCACCTCTGCAGGGGGGCTATCTTTTTAGAATGGAGGGTGGGCTTTAGTTTTCCTTTATTCTCCTAAAATAAAGTGACTTCAAAATGTTGTGCAACAGAAGGCAGCACATTTTTATTCAGAGGATGCATTTTCTGGATCTTGCAAATAACTGGAGAAAACAAATATATGTTTAGATTCATTTTGTTATTTAGCCAATTTTTTGGTATTTAGTAAAATAAACGATGACAGTTGTTTCTCCGCCAGCTGAAATTCACCAGTGGAGAAACATTACATGAACCATAGGCCTGAAGGATAGGATTCAACTGAATATTTGAGCTACTGTGCTTGTACTTGTGTTGCATTCCTTTAGAGGGAATACAATTAGAATAGCATGAATAGCATGCATAACACACGTCACCAGAAAGCTGAAAGGGTCAGATACGACTTGTTGAAGAAATGCCAATTAGAGCACTTGATGCAAATGATCACCTTTGTGACAGGATTGTCCATGGCAACCTCCCTTTTCATATACATGTTATTTGGGGGAACATACACTGAAAAATGTGACAAATTAAATTTTTCGATGAAAAATTTTTTATTTTATTTATTCTACCCCGAGGCTGCTAAAAGTCAGAATCCGACCTGTCACGGTCCTGTAGAAGTCAGTGGCAAAGGTCTCATTTCAAATTTCAAGATTACATGGTCTGTCCTGAGTTTATTTTTTTTAGCAAAAACTCACATTTTTCAAGTTTTTGTCAGAACTGATTTTAGCAAGTTTCTTAATGATAAATAAAGTAAAATCATGGATGGGAGTTTGTTTGGGCTCTTTTTTTATTGAGATAGTGAGATGAACATTTTGTAAATAGCCCCCTTAAAGTATATAGATACAAATTACAGAAAGATTCCTTATCCAGAAATCCCTAGGTCTCAAGAATTCTGGATAATAGATCCTGTACCTGACATGAATATTTTCTTTAGTCAATCATGGCTGTTCATATAGAATTGATTTCTATAATGATATTATTGGGCGATAAATATTGAGTAAATTGATGTAAATAAATATTTAATATAAAAAACTGCATTCATGGTTGAAATTGCAGAACAACCAAACAGTTTTCAGCTGACTATTGAGAGGACCAGATGGATATTCTTGATGTAACGATTATAAACTATTACCCACTTAAAACCCACTGATATTGCCCTGTCCCTGAATCTTCCCTAAATACAAGCCAAATATCTTATTTAGGTAACTAGGTATTGGAAAGGAGCATCAGAATATAGACACATGAGACAGCAGCTGCTGGAAGTCTCAGGAGTATTAGCTGAGTCCTATCGTCCTCCTTGTGCTTTGCTAGAAGATGGTGCTCTTAAAATAGTTTGTGGGGGCCCAGTAAGTTCTAGTTTCACGATTGGTAGAAATGCTTGTGGAAGTTAGTGCTGAGAAGAAAAAATTAATGTTTTTGAGCACAAAGCAGGAAAGCCTTAGATGTAATTTATATTCTTCTCATGAAGATCTGCCAACTCGAAGTCTTTTCGGGTGGTCTCAGAGACTGAGTTGTTGATAGAGGAATATTAGAACAGAAGGTAAAATAGAAGCACAGAAACATGATAGCAGACAAATCCCCACCAGGCCCATGCTGTCTGCACAGTTTCTTTACTTTTACTGTTAAAGTCAAAAGTGTTCATTATTCCAATGGGTTTTCAGTATAAACTTTCTTATTGCAGTGGCAGGTGAGATTTGCCACCCATGGGGGAATCTGTGCTACCTGCAGGCGACAAAACTCCAGATGAGGTGCAGGAAAAATCCAGAAGCAGCATATTCCTGTGATTTAGTCAAATCTTTTAGTGAAGGTATTTGCAGGAAATATTTACCTGCTGTAGAACAGATTTCCCTCCAGCAATAAAGTTCCTTGTCTGTCATGGCCCTTAGCAAGAGTCATTTTCAATGTCACTGTATTTGCCGATTTGATAGCAGCAACAAATCTCTGAGCATCACTGTGGTTGTCCCACACAGCTTTACCCACATGTATAATCTCTGCTATTCATAATGTTGTTTATTGTAGTCAATGAATTGGACATGGGTCCACCATAAAACCTTAGGTCATACAGTATATAAGTATGGGATTAATTATCCAGAGAAGCTCTGGTTTCGTAATTCAGAAAGCTCTGCATTATGGGAGGGCAGATTTGGACTGGGCCAGCGGGGCACCGGGAAAAAAACCCGGTGGGCCCCAGCTAGCCCAGACCTGCTCATCTGGCTATAAAGACCTCTGCAGCAACAGTATTCACGCCCAGCACCTCTTTTGTTCATGCATGTGCTGGCACAGACAGTGTTATGGTTGGGAGGGGGCCCCCAGATGGGCCCTGGTTTAGTGATGGGCGAATCTGCAGCATTTCGCTTTGCCGAAAATTTTCAAAACTCATTTGGAAGCGTGCGTTTGTTTTTGGACGCTGGCACACATTGCCGGCATAGAAAAACGAATGCCTACGTACAAAATCGGATGCCCACATCCAAAACGAGACGCCAGCGAATTTTCGCCAGGCGAATTTCTCCTGGCATTTTTGCGAATTTATTCATCAGCGACAAATCACGGGAATTCGCTGCAAATTCACCCCAGGCAAATACATTCGCCTAGCTTGGTGTGACATCACTTCTTGCCTGAGTCTCTCCCTGCTCACTTATAGCTCTGGGCTCATAAAACAGCGGGGGGGGGGAGGAGCAAAGCAGGAAGTTTGCTGTAGAAGCCCATGTGTACACAATAGAAGGAGTACTCTTTTGATAGAGGACTCAGAGCAACATTACTTTGAGGGTTTACTGGTAAATTTAGATGGACCTTTCTGATAAGGCTTATGTAGTGTTAACCTTTCCTTCTCCTTTAATGTCAACTGTAACTGGAAACCGCAACTAAAATATTCACATACATTTTAAATGAGAGTAAGTTGCTGCTCAGTTGTCGTGTTTTGCTAAAGCTCTGTATATGGTGGTCTTGACATTTCATGTTAGATAGTTTGGGCAAAATATTGGACAACGCAAAGGCAAGCTAACAAATAACTTCCTACACTCTGTGTGCTTTGTCAGAGGCGACCATTGTTGAAAACATTGCACTTACTGCATAAAGGAAGTACATTGTTATAAATGATTCAGTATAAATGATTAAATAAAAATTAAGCTCTCGCTGCCTAAAGCTGACATGCAGACTTTTTTGAATGCACCATATTTATTTTTTCTATGTATTTAGCTTAGGTTAATGTTAAGAGACTAATATACTGTACATTGTTAAACTTCCACTTTCTAGACCAAGTATCATTGTGGTATAAACTCCCATATCCTTAGCTTGCTATTGTTATATAATCTCCGAACAAGAAGCCTGGATGGAACTCTGTTTTCTCAGGATATCACAGAACTAGGTCCCCCCCATAAAATTCCCCTATAATATTGGGTTCCCCCTACTGTTCTTACCTATTACTGCTTTGCTACAGGACCCACTGTGTGCCCAGGGAATTGTCTCTATTTCCATTATCCTCAGGGCAGCTGTTTGTATGATTTTCTGCTTGCCTCTGCATATGTGTTTGTAAGCAACTGCAAAGTTGTCAGCTAAGCCATTTCCAAAAGGGTTTATCTATATATATATATATATATATATATATATATATATATATATATAGTCTGTCTGATGCAGCTGCACTCTGATCCGGAATCGTTCCTCCAGCCAAATTCAGGTGCAGGGTCTAAATATTTGCATATATTAGTATATTATATATATTATTATGTGAAAAATCAAATCTTCTTTATTGTGTACATCAATCCGACGTTTCGGCCCCCATTATAGGGTAATCTGAACATCCGACCCTAGGGCCAATGATCAGATTACAACGAGGAGGAATAAGGAATGGGGAATGGGAAATGGGAATCAGTCGACAAAAAAAATTAAACCTTCCCGATCAATATTGTGAAGATTGAGAAGACCCGATGGAAGCCCCCATACATGGGCAGATAAACTGCCGAATTGGTCTAAAGGACTATCGGCAGCATTAGCTGCCCGTGTATGGCCCTGTATGGCTTAAAGTTGCAAAGTTTTGCGCACAACTCTAAGTTAGAAGGATCTGCTACATGTTAGGGTAGCAAAAACGAGCGTCCAAAAAAAACCATAAAGACACGCATCAAAAAAATTTGACTTTAATGGGGTCTGCGACATTTCAACCGCGGCAAATTTTTGGTGACACGGGTCAAATTCGCCCATCCCTGGTTAGGGTGCAGCCTACAAGTTTGATGAATAGGGTGGAGCTTAGACCTGCTGGGATAATATGATAAAGAGATCACTTGTGTTATTCAAATTACCATCTGTTTATTGTGGTTGTGTCTTGCACCCAACACACACATTGAGGGCCAGAACTAGGGGTAGGCAAAAGAGGCAGCTGCCTAGGGCTCAAAGATTGGGGGGCGCTGGGCAGCTGCCTCTACTGCCTACTCCTACTGGTACTAGACTTCCGCCCATGTGTGCTTCTGGCACACTTGTGCACGGATGCCGCTGACTCTCTCACACACACGAACAACGCTGAAGCACCTGCAAGCACCGATAATGCACATGTGCATGCCAACGCCACTAATGCGTTTGTGCACACTAATGAGTATGCACGTAAGATGAGGATTTACGAAATTCACGTGAAATGATCGAAGTTCGATCGAATAACGATCATCGAATATCGAATATTGAATAGATCGAATGATCGGATATTCGATAATTCTATAATTCCATGATCGAAGGAGTTAAAATTTTAAAGTTATTCGACTGCCTACTTCGCCAGATTGAACCTACCGAATTGCAATAGAAGCCTATGGGAAGCTCCCCATAGGCTTCAGAGACTAAGTCCTGCCGAATACCATTCGTACGATCGGATCGTTCGATCATTCGAATCGTACGAATTTTTCGGACACTCGAATTAAATTTCACAATTTTTTTCGTGAAATTGAACAATCGGTATCCGATCGTACGAATTCATCTAGAAATCGGATATCGAGCAAAATGATAGCCTAAAACGCTTATCGAATTACCAATTTGGTCGAGCTTTTTTCTGGGAATAATAGTAAATTTGCCCCCAAGTGTTTAATGATCTTCAATATAATATGGAATTGCCAGAAAACCAATTTTCTGTTTCACCTATTTGTTTCTGCTATCTTATATAAATGAAAGTGCTGCTTAATCTGCTTAAAGTATGTGCAATGTATACTGGCCTGGGAACTTGATCTGGTATGTAGGACAAATATGTCAGGCACTCTTGTCACACTTTTCATGACCCGGACATTCGCACCATGTTATGGTCTGACCAAGCCCCTCACTGTACCCAAGCCAGTTCTATAAATATGGGAGACAGATGAGCTGGACACATGACAGTGGCCCATTATGGAATTCTCCATTCATAGCACTTTGAAAGCATATGTGTCCCTCTGTAATAAGCATAATTTAGTTTGCATAGCAGCTTATTAATGCACAGATGTAAGCTGTTTTATGCACAAGACCATGTTGCACAGGTTGGACAAATCTATTGTGTATGATGGAAATAGTGTGCATTGTGTGCAGGGTTCGCTTTATCGCAAAAGAAGCCCCTCTAAAGCTGGGCCTTTTCTGCCCTGCCATCTAATACGCATTTCATGACAATAAGCTTTTGAACATGGCATACCCACAGGAAAAAATGGCCAAAATATATAATTCCCCAAAGGCCTTTCTCCCCTTAAATTACAAATTCGATACAAGTATGGGACCTGTTATCCAGAATGCTCGGGACCAGATTCAAGATTATGGATCTTTCCGTAATATGAATCTTCATACCGTAAGTCTACTAGAAAATCATGTAAACATTTGATAAACCCAATAGGCTGGTTTCTGCATCCAATAAGGATTGTTTATATCTTAGTTTGGATCAAGTACAAGCTACTGTTTTGTTATTTCAGATAAAAAGGAAATCATTTTTTTTTTAAATGATTATTTGGATAAAATGGAGTCTATGGGAGATGGCCTTTCAGTAATTCAGAGATGTCTGGTTAATAGGTTAACGGATAATGGGTCCCATACATGTACAGGTACGGGATCCGTTATCTGGAAAACCATTATCCAGAAAACGCCGAAAGGCCATTTTTCATAGGCTCTATTACAATCAAATAATCAATAATTGTAAGAATTATTAACTTTTTCTCTGTAATAATAAAACAGTAGATTGTACTTGATCCCAACTAAGATATAATTAATCCTTATTGGAAGCAGAACATTGGGGTTGTTTAATGTTTACAGGATTTTCTAGTAGATCCAAATTACAGAAAGATCTATTAATCTGAAAACCACAGGTCCTAAGTATTCTGGATAACAGATCCCATACCTGTACTTACAATGAGACATTATATGCTAATGATGACAAAATGCATGGCAGACGTGTCTAATATTATTGTAACTATATCAACATTCATTTCACTGCAGGATATTCCTTCTTATTTAAGATTCAAAAGAGTAAAGATAGCAATACCTACATTAAAATAAGGGTTAAAGTAACCATATTCATCTAGTATGTGGTTTAACTTTTTCTACCAAATTGACCCCTTAATATTTAAAATTGGGTTTCATTATACAGAATTTCACAATGATTATCATGGAGAAACATTCAGTCCGGTTGGGTTTTGTCCTCGAGGTATGCAAATAACATATTAAGCCCTCCTTCAACCATAGCCGGCAATGGCTTGGTTAGGGGGTTATTTAATATATGAAGACCTTTATCCATTGGATTGCATGCAATTCTTGACAGTCTTATTAACTTGTACAGATCATCAGGAAGTGTTTGTATACAATTATAATCCACGTTTAAAAGTTCCAGGGAAGCTAGCGAGCAAATAGTTTTGGGTAAAACATGTAAGCTGTTATTGTCAACCACCAGGATCTTTAAGTTTTCCAAAAACTGAATACTGTCAGCTATGGTCTCTATCTGGTTATAACCCAAATGTAGAAAATCCAAATTCTTCATTTGGAAAATACAAGCGGGAATGTAAGTAAGTCTGTTGTTGCTCAGGTTCAACTTTTTCAGCAAAGTTAAATCACTGTACGATGAGGGAAGTGCTGATAGGCAGTTATGTGAAAGACTCAGAACTTCCAACTTCTTGCATGAACCCAGCTCTTCTGGAAGCTCATCCAAATAGTTCATGTTAACAAACAAGACCCTAAGGTTCCTCAGTAGACCTATTTCATTGGGCAGGGAAACAATCTGGTTCCCAGACAAGTTCAGCACTGTTATATGTTTCAGCTTACCCAGTGCAGGGCAGATCCTCTCCAGTCTGTTGTGGGAAAGGTTGAGTTTTGTAACTTCAGTCATATCCCAGATGAAGGTAGGGAGATCCTGAATATTCTTCATCATGAAGTTGAAGGCAGATTTACCGGCTTCTTTTTGCCATGTATAAAAGGTATGATGATCATGATCAATCTCTCTTTCTTGAGAATTCTGTCCCTTGGTCTGCTTACCTTTTGAACACCGGATTGAACACTTTGCTCCCATTTCATTTCCAATGAAAAATCTGTGATAGAATATGTCAAGGTCCACAGGACATTCACGCAAAGTTAAATTACTGGAGCTTGAAACAAGTTGTCTATAAATAAAGAGATGGTCGGTCTTCTGAGATTGCCTGCCTTTTGCCTCAAAGCTACTTAGGTCAGCCTATTCGCTGACTAGACAGCTACAAGTATAACTACAGTAACAGCTGCCCCTGTCACTTCATGGATTATTACAGGCCAAATAAAGGATTTTTATTGTGTTTTAACAGCCACTAAGTCACATGTAAATTGTGTGTATTGCATGTCTAAGAATGTGACCTAACAGCCTATAAACTCAGCGCTTCATATATATTC
Organism: Xenopus borealis; assembly: GCA_024363595.1. Lineage (NCBI taxonomy): Eukaryota > Metazoa > Chordata > Amphibia > Anura > Pipidae > Xenopus > Xenopus borealis. The sequence continues at coordinate 94,668,017 of CM044442.1, forward strand.
CAATGAGGCATTAATAAGTACAAATCAGACATAAAAAAAACATTTTATATATTTGTATTTTTTGTTTTAATTAAATTAAAACATTGATTTAATAATGGACAGACTAGAAACACACACACAGACACACACACACACATCAAACATTCAGATTACAAACAAATACTGGTTGATACAAGAGGTAACTATGCCTGTGCTCATTAAAGTTTACTATCTAAAAGTACAATATGGTACAAAATTGGTAGGCTTATCACCACTAATGAGAGCTTTAAAGGGGTTGTTTGCCTTTCAGTTAACTTTTAGTATGATGTAGAGCAGGGGTCCCCAACCTTTTTTACCCATGAGCTACACTCAAGTATAAAATAATGTTGGAGAGCAACACATGCATGCAAAAAGTTCCTGAGGGTGCCAAATAAGGGTTGTGATTGGGTATTAGTAGCCCCTATGTGGACTTGCAGCCAACAGGAGGCTCTGTTTGGCAGTACACATGGTTTTTATACAACTAAAGCTTGTCTTGGAATTCAAAAATAAACACCTGCTTGGAGGCCAGTGGGAGCAACACCCAGGGGGTCGAAGAGCAACCTTTTGCTCACAAACTACTGGTTGGGGATCACTTATGTAGAGAGTCGTATTCTGAAACAATTTGCAATTGGTTTTTATTTAGCTTTGTCGCCAGCAGCTCTCCAGTTTGCAATATCTGGTTGCTAGATTACAAATGACCCTAGCAACCATACATTGATTTGAATAATACACTGGAATATGAATCGAGGAGGGCCTGAAAAGAAAGTTTTTTTTTTTCAAAATGCATCAGTTAATAGTACTGCTCCAGAATTCTGCACTGAAATCCATTTCTCATAGACATATTGGCAATTTCCCAGCTGCTCTAAGTCATGTGACTTATGTGCTGTGATAAATTTCAGTCACTCTTTACTGCTGTAGTGCAAGTTGGATTGATATCAACCCCCCTCCCTTCCCAACTTCCCAGCAGCCTAACAACAGAACAATGAGAAGGTAACCAGATAGCAGTTCCCTAACACAAGATAATAGCTAAATGAATAAGGTGGCTGCGGGAAAAAGGGGACAGTCAACTTGCATGTCATTGAGACCAGCCCTGTCTTAACTGCCTGTTTGAGAGCAGGCAATAAGAACATTGCTACCTTCTGCCTACCAGTCTGTAATCTGTATTGCCATTCCACAATATACATACAAACTAGATAGATGATAGATAGATAGATAGATAGATAGATAGATAGATAGATAGATAGATAGATGATAGATAGATAGATGGATAGGTTTTGTCATTTTTTAATCCCCCTGCAGATACAAGTGAAAAACTCAAGATTACCAAATAGCTTGCCTTGACTGCCACTGCCAGTGCTGCTGGCACGTTAAGCCATATCATGAAGTTCAATGAGGACATGCTTAACACCACCTCGGAATTGTGGAAAGTTAATGACACAATGCAGAAAACTTACAAACTCCTAAAAGACTCTAAAAAGACAGGTATGTTTTAGGTGGCATTTAGTCAATGTACAGATGCAGTCACTTTGGATTGTGTGCTAAATGCGTTGTGACTTAACTCATCTATCTCATTTATCCCACTTAGCACAGAATATTGTGTCACAGCATCCCATCCAATTAAAGAGTTCACCATTGAAAACAATGGAGCTTTGGTATGCTAATGAAAAGGTTAAATGCATTAAATGAGTTAAGATAACTTTAGATAACACAGTTTCTTCAATTAGCTCTGAGTCACGATGCTTTTAACTTACAAATCCAAGTGACTGCATCTGTACTTTAACCTGGATCACTTGTTCTTTATATAACATGGAGTAAATATACATAATACACTGCCCTGTTTGCTGGTTTGCTCACGCCTCAGGACCTTGTTGCATGTGACAATATCATGTCCTGTGTTTTTATTTCTTTATTTAGCTGTATCTGTGGGAAGCAAAATGAAAGAAGTGGAGACACAGGCCCACATTTTATTGGAAAGGAAAGGTTGATTACCTGAAGAAAACCTAAGCAGAAAGTCTGAAATAAAAGAGCTGATTAGTCAGGCACACAAACAGGCAGCTTCGGTAAGTGAAATTAGCTTTAGAGCTCTCAAGGGTCCTTACACAGTAAAACAGGAACAGTGTACAGTGGCCCTGTCAGGATAATGTTTTTTTGAATACAGAAGAATGTGGTAAGCACCTTGAATGACATGAACTGCTTCCACTTTTAAAGGAATTGTTCAGTATAAAAGTAAAAACTGGGTAAATAGATAGGCTGTGCAAAATAAAACATGTTTTCAATATAGTTAGTTAGGCAAAAATGTAATGTATAACAGCTGGAGTGACTGCAAGTCTAACCTAATAGAACAGAACACTACTTCTTGCTTTTCAGCTCTCTTTTGTTTACACTGACTGGTTACCCTGGTTACCAGGCAGTAAACAATCAATGACTTGAGGGAGGGCCACATGGGTCATAACTGTTGCTTTTGAATCTGAGCTGAATGCTGAGGATCAATTGCAAACTCACTGAACAGTTATGTCCCATGTGGCCCCCCCTCAAGTCGCTGACTTACTCAGATTTAGAGAGCTGAAAAGCAGGATGTTGTGTTCCACTCACTCCAGTTTTTATACATTACATTTTTGGCTAACTAACTATATTAGAAACATTTTTTATTTTGCACAGTCTATCTATTTACCCAGTTTTTATTTTTACCCTGAACTGTTCCTTTAATGTATTTTGAATGGTGACAGACCATGGCTATGTACCATGTGACATAAAAATTTCAGTTCCCATTTATTGTAATGGAGAGTGATTCAGCAGATGCGCTGTCTTTCCCCTATAAAGGAGCACAATTACATGTGTTGTTGCCTTGCTGACAGTCTCATCTACATAGCTGCTCTCACATTCTGATATATAGGGTTGGGGATTATGATATGCCCTTGGTTTGAAAGCAACATTAGCAGTGATTACATATCCTCTTACATGCAGTTAAACCTATACAGTATTGGTTAAATACACTCTTAAGGTGGGCATATTGGGGAGAGATCTGCTCATTTGGCGATGTTGTCAAACAAGCGGATCTCTCCCGAATATGACCACCTTGAGGTGGGTGACATCGTACTGATCTGACAGTGGGCCCTAGGGCCCAATCGGATCACAATGGAGGAGATACTGGCGGTCGGATGGCCTAACCACATTAACAAACAGGTTTAAGTCCCACCCGATTGACATCTGGCCGACTGTCGTCCAGATATCGATTGGGAAAGCCGGTCAGAGGGCCCCATACATGGGCCAATAAGCTCCCGACTCGGTCTGTTGGCAGCTTTTATCTTCCCGTGTATAGCCACCTTTAGTCATACAGAGTTATGTACATTCTAAAGGACCAAAAGACTGCCAGACTTCATAACACTGTAAGTTAGGTTGAAAAAAGGCACATGCCCATCAAGTTCACAATTTTAAATTGTGGATGGCAAAAAAACCCTGTTTTGAAGCCTCTCCAATTTGCCTCAGATGGGGAAAAATTCCTTTCTGACTCCAACATTGTAGTCGAACCAGTCTCTGAATCAACTCGTACTATGAGCTATCTTCCAAAAGCCTGTGTTCCCTCCCTTGCTAAAAAGCCATCAACCCCTTCTTAAAGCTATCTTATTTATCAGTCTGTACCACTGATTCAGGAAGAAAATTCCCCATCTTCATGGCTGTCACTTTAAAAAAAAACAGAAAACCCTTCCGAATATTTAGTCAGAACCTCTTTCTTCAATTAGAATGGGTGCCCATGTGTCAACTTGAAAGTAAATAAAGCATTAGAGAGATTATTATATGATCCCTTTATATAATTACAAATAGTGTGAACAACCCCAATACCTTTTACCACCTTAATTGCCCTTATCTGGACTCTCTCTAGTTCATTAAAATCCCATTTAAGCACTGGAGACTAAAACAGTATGGCATATTCTAAACAGAGCCTTGCCGACTCTGTACTGTGGAAGAATAATGCCCTCCTCCCATGAATCTATGCCCCTTTTAATACAGTTCAAGACTGTATTTGCTCTTGATGCTGCTGACTGGTATTGCTTGCTACAGCCAAGTTTATTATCTACAAGGACTCCAAGGTACATTTCCATTATGGACCTAGTGAAGTCCCATTAAGGGTATACATGGCTTGCATATTTTTACATCCCAGGTGCATAACTTTACATGTATCAAAACTGAATCTCATCTGCCACTTAGCAGCTCAAACTGCCAATTTGTCAAGATACTGCTTCAAGGATGCAGCCTCCTGGATGGAATTTATTGGGCTGGATAGTTTTGTCATCTGCAAATACATACATTATTTACCATGCCCTCCCCTAAGTAATTAATGAAGTTGGATAAAAGTGAAGTTATATAAAAGTGGACCCAATACAGAGCCCTATTTCTTATTCTTTGGCAATGTACACGTGAACGTTAAGTTACTGCTTTCTGTCTCCAATGCTAAATTGCATCAATCCTAGAGAAACAGGATGTACAGACAGACCCAAAGGTCAAGTGTCATTGTAGGGGATAATGGGTGTTGCACTCAAGGTAAAAGCTGATTGCAGCAACCAATGAAACCAATAAAATATTAATTCAAACTTGCTGACAATTTCTACTTTAACTTCTCTGTTCTTTCTTTCTTTTAGATTAAATTGGCAGTTTCAGCTGACAGAGATTTAGTTCATTCTTTTAAAGCAGAAATCTATTTTTCTAATTTTAATACTTTGACACTGAATATGAAAACCAGTGAGCCAGACACTGCTTGTGATGTGCATCGGATCTGTCAATAAAGGCGCAAAACAGTTAAGGGCAGATTTCGAAAAATTTGGTAAGAACTCATTTGATTTTTTGGTAAGAATATTTGATTTTTAAATTAACTGACCCTTTCTAAATCTTCCCCTTAAAGGAGAGCTAAACCATAAAAATTAAAATGGCTTAAACTGCCATGTTTTATATAATGAACTTATTGCACTTATTGCACCAGCCTAATGTTTCAGCTTGTCAATAGCAGCAATGATCCCATCACCATCTTGGAAAGTGTCTGCGACACGGAAGTAAGATCTCTCCATGGTGCTCTCTTCTATAACCCGGGGCTGGTGCAGATTTCTCCTGATTGGAGGTACATCGCTATAATCACTTCCTTCTCCTTTAAAACCATGTGTTGCATCAGGTGAACATTGTATTCTTTACCTTATCCTTGATTCACCCAGCACCCCCTGCTAAAAGGCTGTTGCTGTCAGTATTGACATTAAGCATAAAACTTGCTGCTGTTGAAAAAACTGGATTTTTGTTGCACAGCAGCATGTAAACAATGGAGTTCTTATATACATTTAAAGGGACAGTTACATTTGAGTATGGTACAGACTATTGTGAGACAATTGTCAGTTGATTTTGTGTTCATTTTAATTGTTTTTTTTTTTTTCCCGCAACTTCAGTTTGCAATTTCAGCATAAATGTGGTTGCTACAGTTCAGTGTATGCTAGAAACTGGTTAGTGGTTCAAAGAATAGGCTGGAAGAGCTGAAGAGGCCCTAAATAGACAGATAAACAATAAGAAACAATACAATTGTAGCTGCTCAGAGCAAAAGGTTGTTTTTGCTGCCAGGATTAGTTACCCACAAAAACCAGATACAAAAAAAAGCAGAAGAGGAAGACAAATAATTATATTAAAACAACACATTGCTAAACATAGAACAATCTGTAACATACTAATAGTTAACTGAACGGAGAACTGTACATGCAATTTCACTAATATGTGACTTTGTGACCTACTACTCAAATAACTGTTCTTAATTCCTCATTTTAACCTTTAGAAGTCGCCAGCAGTCTTGACAACAGATTTTAAAGGATGTATGGGTGAAGCATTCCTTAATGGAAAAACAATTGGCTTATGGAACTATGTTGAAAGACAAGACAAATGTGGCGGATGCTTTTCAAGGTAAGCATTGTGCTTTTGCTGTTGGGATGGTAACCACATTGCTTAGTTCAAGGTGTGTTTTAATTATGGTCATTAATACACAGGAGTTGTGTTTGGTAGCAGAGGATGAGGAGAGTATAAGTTATTTATTAGCAGGTCATGCAGCCATTACATAACAGCAGTAAGTCTTACTTTCACTTTCAAGTTGTACAGAAAGTCCTGTGTATGCACAGTGTCACCTGCAGGCCATTTGTATAAACACCACAACAGGCACACACAAAAATTGCATATGAAATACACATTTTTATGTCTCATTACCATTTTGACTCAAAAGGACATGTAACCTTTTCTTGGCCAAATTAGGCAGAACACCAACTAGATGGGTAGAGCATGGGCTACATACAACCCTCTTTCTCCAGGTAGGGATTTTGCTAAGTGGAAACACATGTAACAGTTGTTACACTACAACTCTCTACTGCCAAAAATACACAAAAATAGAGTTGGATGCCAGGGGTTCTTTGCAAAACAGTAGAACAGGCTTTATTCAGACATAAAGCCCCACAGGGTTGTTATACTAACACATGAGGTAGCACAGTACATATCCAAGTACATTCATAGGTGTAGCAGAGACAGCATAAGCAGACACCACACTAGGCATAGCCCAAAGGAGTTGGAAAGATTTCAGTACTTCATGTGGTTTGGAGCCCTACAGCAGACTTGGAACAGGGTTACACCATAGCCTAATTCCCTTGTCACTACTGCAGTCCCTTCACTACATGCAAAGCAAAGCCTGGGGGAGAGCTACTCCCTTCTATCCTCCTAGTTGGTGCTTGAGCTGCTCTTTCTCACTAGCCTTATTGTCTCACTCTCTCTATAGAGTGCTATAACAGGAGCTACACTACAAACTAGCTCGCCTCATTCACAGGGTCCCTGTACCCCAACACTTCTGGGGCCTTGTTGACTCCAGGCTCAGTGGAACCACTACCCAGGTTGACTGCTGCAGGCCAAAGAGGAAGTGCCCCACCCTGCAAGGCACTTTGTTACAGCACTGCAGGAAGGGGTCACAACCTAGAACCAATGAAGCAGGTATGCAAATGAGGTATAATGTTACAGGGGTGTAACCCTTATTTGGTTACTGTTTCTTTAAATAGCAACTTACCCTTGCAATCCAGGGGCCCTGAGTCCCTTTTGCGTATGAAAAGTACTGGGAATTACAGCGCAGTGCCTCCACCTAGGGAACACTGAGGAACACACCTCAGGGGGGATTCCACTAGGAATAATAAAACACACACAGTTGCAAATGAACAAATTTAAACTTTACATAAATGTAATAAACTTGGACAAACTAATACACCATGCACTCCTACACTGGGGAAACCGTGGGGCACTACCTAAATCACTTTAAGCTAATTAACTGTTGCTCCCACACAGTCCTTTGTAATATCAAAGTCCCAGTCCTCTGGAAGGGGTTAATAACCACACTGTTCAAATAAAATGTCCCTTCCCCAGGTAGTGCTACCTTTTCCCAAAAGTACCTCTCCCTTTGGAATCCAGCAGCAGCTTCCGTGTAGCAGGCAATTATAAATGAGTTGTATTCACTTTGGGGCCCCACGCTTGTATCCTTTGCCAATATCCTCCCTTGGGTGGCTCACACACAGGGGTTCTCTCAGAAGAAATCACACAGGAGATTACAGCAGCTCTGCAACAAGATAAATCTCCACAGTGGCACCTTTCTCCTTCTGAGTCTCTAGCAGATTGGTAGGGAACAGGCTGGGCTCAATCTGTACCTCCACAGATTACACAGAGTTAACAGCTTCTCTGTACTGGACAGTCTCATAAAAATCCGTGCTGCCTTTCTCTCAGCTCTCCTGAATACTTGCTACTTTTTGGCTCCAAACTCAGGCACACCCTTTCTCCCAATAATGCACTGGGGTGCCCAGCCAATCAGGTCACTCTCCAGCCTGTTACTAGGCAGAAGGATGTAGACATAGACAGAGAAACAGGGGAAGGCTTTCTCTTCTCCCCTACAGGGGATTTAACTCAGCAACAGTGGAAAGGAGGCACTGGCAGGGAATGAAGCCATAAGGGCCATTACACTTATGGGTCCCTACAGATATTTTATATGTAATAGTTTGTATGAAGCCAATGGCCATGACTTTAATTGCAAAGCATGGCTGTAAAACAACTGCAAAAGTAAAACCAAACCCTCTGCAAAATACTCACATTACATATATAATTACATATATAATGTAGAAGTTCCCTTAATCATTTAGGGGCACATTTACTAAGGGTCGAAGTGAAAATTTTAATAAAATTAGAATTTTGAAGTAATTTTAGGCTACTTCGGCTATTGAATAGGCCAAAATTTGATTCGAATAGAAAAAAAATTAGAATTTTTGAAGTACTGTCCCTTTAAAATCTTTCGAATTCGACACTTCCCTGCCTTAAAGCTGCCGAATTGACATTTTAGCCTATGGGGCACCTTCTACAACCTGTCCTGAAATTTTTTCTTAGGAATTTGAAGGATGTTGCGCAAAATCCTTCGAATCGTTCGTTTCGAACAATACGATCAATCAATATTTATTCGATCGAAATAGGTCCATTTTCAAAATAGTCCTTTAAAAAAAATTTTGATGTTTGAATTTCAAAGTTTTTTCACTTCAAAATTCAACTCTAAAAGTCAACAATCTCATTTATCTCATGAAAATATTAAAATCTAAATGCATATTTAGTTTTCTTTTATGTATTTTTTCTTTCATGAAGGAATTACTTGCTTATGCATCCATTGCTTCTTTGGTATCCTAGCCATAGACTTAACACCTTCCAACAGCCCCCTTGTTATAATCAGCGTACAAGAATCCAGAAGATGCATTGATTTATCAGTTAAGGGGTATAGAATGATTATTATATATATATATATATATGTTCGCTCCTCCTTACAAAACACCAATGCCATTAGTAAGTCCAATCTTCGTATCGATGTGCTGACAATTCTATTCATATAAATAAAAAATAAAAAATTAAAAAGTATTTATTTAAAGAAAAAGCATTAAACAAACAGTAGCCTTATGTGTTTTGTGCCAAAAGGCTGAACTTTGTTTAATGCTTTTTCTTTAAATAAATACTTTTTTTATATTCTGCATCACTTTTTTGTTGGTCCATTTTTGTCCCAGCCCAGACAATTAAGCAAATAATATTTTCCTAATCCTAAACCTTTTTTCAGGCTGAATGGTCTGTGTACATGGACACATTCTTGAGACATTTTCTATTTTCCTATTAATGAAATTTTTGCTTTATGTTTTCATATGGAATATTATTATGGCGTGATCAGACAAACCTACCTTAATATACAGTTATTCTTGCTAAACCTGTTCATCACAATACGTCTAGAAGTCTGAGCAGCTAGTTTCATAAATCCCTTTTTTGCGTAAAATGCTCCATCCAACCAGCAGAGGGTGCTGTGAAACTGCATTAACACTATCTTTTTAGTTGTGTTAAGTGAAATGTTTTCTCATGACTTCTGTTTATACTGATAGATCTGTAGACCATTTCAACCTGTCTTTATTATATTTAATACCTATTGTACATGTATGGGATCTCTGATCCAGAATGCTTGGGATCAGGCACTTTGTAGATAAGGATTATTTCTGTAATCTGGATCTCCATACCTTAATTATGCTAAAAAAAACATTTAAACATAAACCCAGTAGCATTGTTTTGCCTTCAGTAAGGCAGTAAGGATGTGAGGATTTTCCCTGGTGGTCCAGTGGGCCGGCTGGGACGCCAGCTGCATGGTGCTTTCTCTTCTGCTGTTGGTGATACACTGCCATAGGGAAATTCAAAAGGTACTTAAGGGGACATTTGTATTGAGATCATTGCCCGATGTTTGGTTCCACTTGTGAGTTCCTGGGTGAATTTATATATATATATATATATATATATATATATATATATATATATATATATATATATATATATTCTGATTCCTGTTTTGACCCCTACCTGCCTGACTTTTCCTGACTTCTGTGATCCTGACCTTGCCCTGCTATTTGACTATTCTAAACTCTGTTATCTGACTCGTGGCAGTTTTATACATTCTAATTCATCCTCCGGTTTTGACCCTTGCTTGTCTGACCTCGCTTGAACTCAGCCTGAACTGACCTCTGCCTGTCTGACCACGCTTTTGCCCTATGAACTGTAACTTTCTGCCCAAGACCTTGCTAACATTCGTGCCCCTTTGCTCATCCAGAACCCAATCTTGGCTCCTCTCTTATTAAGGCCTGACGGCATCCGATTAGCCAAGGGCTCCTCCCAAGGTGAAAGGTGGCTGTTAGAGACAGAAGCAAGAACCGAGACTAGTGCGCCTAGCTTTGGATCTGGATTTAGGGTGCTGTACATGACAAAGGATTAATTATCTTAGTTGGGATCAAGTGCAAGGTACATTTTATTACGAAAGAGAAAATCTTTTAAAAGAATATATAATAATTTGCTTTATATCATCTTTATGTGAGAATGCACCTGTAATTTGGAACTTTCTGTAGATTGGGCTTTCAGTTATGAGATCCCTTGCCCATTCCAACTATTTCTTTTTTTTTCTATACTTTTGTAAATCAAAAATAGGCGCATGAAATCATCATTAACAGAAGTCACTACTCCAGTGGAGCTTAGGTCTTAAACTGTAATGCATACCACTTCTGAATTTTCAAAAACTGAGGGACAAACTAGAACATGCCCCTGATCCACCTGGACTCAACCCACTTTTCTGTGAACCCAGTCCTTGTGTGCAGGACTTGTCTAAACAAATCTGGGACCATTGGGATGTATGGTTTTAGATACCCATAACCTAACACACCAGGGACAAAAATAATCAGGGGACAATTAATATGCATGTTATTTTAATGATTTCAGAAATCAAAGTCAAAACCACAAATGTACACAGCAGCAATACTTACCACTGAGCCACCATGCTATCTATCCCAGTTTATGTGTTGTTTTCTGGGTCAATCATTAAAGGAGAAGGAAATTAAAGGAGAAGGAAAGTTTAAAACTAAGTAAGCTTTATCAGAAAGGTCCACTTAAATATACAAGTAAACCCTAAAAGTAATGTTACTTTGAGTTCTCTGTCAAAAGAAACAGTGCATTTCTTTCATTTTATTGTGTACACATGGGCTTCTGTATCAGACTTCTGCCTTCAGCTTAAACCTCCTTGCCCTGAGCATGCTCATTTTTTACTAAACTACCAATATCACGTTTTCACAATACACATTAAATTTATAGTCTGAAATCATTGCTGTGTATGTAGCTAGGTAATTGTGCTCTTGTCATTTCTTCAGCTGTGAAGTTTTTGCCATTCACCGTAACAAAACAGCACCATCTACGTTTCACCATTAGAAGCGCAGCTGCATCTGTGTTTATTTTGAGAACCAGAAAGAGTCAGCTAATTTGTGCTCAATGTTCAGCCAAAATAAGTATTAGAGGTAGGAGAAAATAAATGGAAGATAATTGGTACTTTTAAAAACATAAATTACAGGAATATCATATTAATACATAATTTATAAATGCTTAAGTGTAAGTGGTCCATAAAAAGGAGCAGCTTTCAGCCTGTGTGTCTGGTGTGTAGCCCACAGGAGGAAGACAATGCTTTCTCCAGTGTGGAAAAGACTCTTCATTCTACTGCAACACAGTCCATTTCTGCACCTTCTCTACAAATGGGCTCCTACTCTATCTTGTCTCCAATGGAATGGCAACAGCTTGTTCAAGAATTGTATTGAAGTTTGTTTCATTTTAATACAGATGCAAATATATAATATTGTTCATGAAGTCAGTCCGAGTGTAGCTTCCAAACCTGTGGACTTGGGTTGCCACCTCATGATCTGGGTAGGGGGGCTGAGCAATGATGTCACTGGGGTGGGTCAGTGACATTGTGAGCGGCATGCTACATCATGTGGGAGGGGCTGTGAAGTGGTGATAAGTGATTGGCTGATCAGGGGAGATCCTGCCCATTTAACTTTTTTGGAAAACAGGGTAGACTGTCATGACCCAGGCAGCCCTTCTGAAAACTGAGCTGTCTAGGTCAAATCCAGACAGGTGACAACCCTACTCTGGACACATAACCAGCTTTTTGTTATCTCAAGCCATGGTACCGCATGACGGATCTCCCTTCTGCCCATTCACAGCAGGGCATGTTCTTTGGATACTGGATGCATACCATCTAATGATGCTTGGATGCTTACCATGTACATTGTTAACATATATAATGGGTATAACTGACTGTAGAACAAGCAGTCAGCAAAGCTCCTGGCAACATTAGTTCGATGCATGTTCTCCAATGGTCACTTACTTACTTGAGTATTGCAGAGCAGAAGTGTTGTTCTAATACTTCCTGCTTTGGGTATATATGGCTGCCCACAAAAGGAAGTATTAGCACTAATATTCTATTATACTAATTTATATTCTAATATTATTCTAATATTTACTTTTGCTGCTGGGACATTCCATTTAAAGGTATTTTTCACCATTAAATTAACTTTTAGAATGATGTAGAGAGTGATATTCTGATACAATTTGCTAGGGTCCAAATTACCCTAGCAGATATGCCTTCATTTGAATAGAAGACTTTAATATAAATAGGAGAGGGCCTGAATAGAAAGAAGTGTAATAAAAAGTAGCAATAACAATGCATTTGCAGGATTACAGACCATCTGTTTTTTAGATAGAGGTCAGCGACTCCCGTTTGAGAAAATAAATAATGGTCAGTTAAAAGTTGCTTCGTATTAGCCATTTCGAGATTCGAGGAGATTAGTCACCTGGCGACAAAACAACATGTCTTTGAGGTGACTAATCTCCTTGAATGACTTGCTCGTGTCTTGCATCGCTAGTGCTAAAGTCGCCAGCGCTTATTCACACGCGGCGATACGTTTTTTAAAGTTGCTTGAAATTGAGCGACTATGAAAACCGCGTTGCCGCACGTGAATAGGCACAGGCGACTTTAGTGCAAGATACTAGCAAGCCATTCGGGGAGATTAGTCGCGGAGATTATTCGCCAGGCGACAAATCTCCCCAAAATCTTCCCGTGTGGCCTTACCCTAAAAGTTAACTTTAACCTGGACTTAGCTCACGCCCTGAAACTATGAGAACTGATTTTGAATCTCAGACAGTTTTAGATGTACCGTATCTTAGCAACTCCTGACTGATGTATGTACTGTTATTTGTTTATTTCTTGAGGCTAAATAATCATTTCTGTACATGTTGTTCTTTATCAGAGAGATTTCTTGTCTGTGGAAATAGTGGATGGTAAGGTGAGAGTTTCAGTGGAACTTGGATTGGGTCCTCTAATTCTGACATCAGACGAGCGCTACAATAATGGATTATGGTATAAAGTTGCCTTCCACCGTAACAAAAAGCAAGGTATAGTATTCAGATTTGACATGTGGATCAAGTGTGAAGTATTGTGTCTATCACTGTGCTTTTCACAAGATCTTCTGCCAAACTCATTGAAAACAATGGAAAAGGTGTTGTATGACAAGAGTTTCACCATGTGGGAATATTTAGCCAACGCAATATCTGTATATACATAACAAGGATGTAATACAGTTCACCCTTATGTCAGAAAAAGTGAGAACTGAACAGTGCATTATTTCAGAGAACTAGTGCAAAGAAGACAGAGACATGTCAAACACAGTATATCCAATGTGCTAGAAATACATATGCATATGGAGCGGAGCTTTCCACTTTCTGCATACTCATTTTCACTATTTTTTATGTCCCTTAAACATCACAAGAAAACAATTGCGAACTTGTCATGGTAAAACTAACTAAATCTAAAGTATTCACTGTTGCTGCAGAGGTCAGCCTGGGCACCCTGGGAATGATGGAGATACAAAAAAGTTGGTTGACATCCAAAGTAGGCTTTCTTGTAGCAGATTGCAGAATTGTTACTCCTGTAATAGCGAAACATTTTCTGCCTTGTGCTAATTATAAATACAGTCTTTTTCTTGGTTTTGTAAATAAAATTATTGTGTTTTTAGGATAGAAAAATAATTTTAATTTACATATTTTTCTGTAATGAAATATGAAGCAGAGATCTTAAATATATATTAATACATTTTGTTTAATATGTGTATTGTTCTGCATTGTTACAGTGAAACATTAATCCTGTAAATATTAATTTATTATTCCATCACAAAGGTATTTTAATGATTATGGACTCCTACAACTCCAGCATTAGGG
>CM044442.1:94746058-94759741 GCA_024363595.1 Xenopus borealis
TTTTTTTTATTCTAACTATTATCTTCCTTGTAAAAATAAATTAGGAAAAACAGGTTTGTTTCACGGAAATGTACAGATTCATGACATCCTCCAGTTAATTTACCTCTGCTCCATATGCTCACAATAAGGGTTGGGAAATATGTTACTAACGCTAAATAAATATTTTTGTATGAGTGCCGGATCACTTGCACTAATTCATTCTTACATTTCGCTGTAGCTCATTAAGCCCTGTATACATTTTATCTCCCACAAATTGTAGATCAATGCTCACCATAAATGATCTCCAAATCTCAATGAGGATGTGTTTACTCTCTTTAATAATGCTTACATTCTACCAATTCAACTGTCTTACAGTTTTAACTGCTTAAGACAATATGCAATAAAGACAGATTTGATTTAAATGCAAAAAATGAAAAATACTGTAAAACACTGGATTGTGCAAAGAACTAATTAAAAGCAAGAATAAAAATACCGTAAAACAATGGATTTTATGCTCATTGCACTTTATTACATTGTGAATTTTATTTGAGGTGTTGCATGTTTTGTGCCAAATAACTGCTTTTTGAGTAAGATGTTCTACATTGCATTAAATATACAATTAGTCACAAAATGTGTTTGGGAAGCATATACTAACTATAAGGATCAAAGCAAAAAAAAAACTATTCACACAGAGGAAGAAGTGTTCATGTTACACAAATTTGTTTAGTTGCATTCCACCATTGGTCTATATAAGACTGCAGTGCCTAGATTATAATGGGAATCTTTCTAATAAGATGGTTATCTGTTTTCCTTGGAAGTGATATTCTGGCAAAAGTAAAGGAAAAGATATTCAAGATTAATATAAAATTGGGCACTTTTTCAAGAAGTGACCAATTAATTATTAAGGATAGACACACATAAGTGTCAGCACAGATACTAGTTCGTGCATGCTGGCTGATAAGTCCTCCTCCACTTGGAACATGAGTGTAAAAATAAAGACAGAGCAATAACTTCTCTTCTAGCAGTCAATCTTGTAAGCCTGTTCTCATGCCACTTTTGCCTTATTTGCACCTCTAGATGTATCCATCTGGGCATATAGTATATTATATAGATCTATGTTTTTGTCAGTCACTACAAGAGCTGACCCTGAACATTAGCAGGTCATTACAAATAAAGCAATGCAGTCTTCTGCTTAGGCATAATTCTGTATGTTATGCTGTTCTGTCTTATGCTGGTACTAGTACAATTTTAAATCTAAAAAAATTTAAGTATGGGGCAATAAACAGATTTTTACTAGAACATTAATTAATAAGAATGAAAAGGGAATGATACTTGGTAGACTTATTTTCAATATCTTGTTTATGACCAAAACGCTTTTGCATTTTGCCACCACACTTCTAATTCTCCTGGTACAGCATCACCACAAAATGGTGAGTGAGTCATTTTGTGCGTCTAACCAAGTTGTACAGATATAGTAGTGACTCCTCAACTGGGGGGGCTTGGAGCAGTGTTAAAGTGACACTGACACTAAAAAAATAATTTTAACATATGAATGTACATTGAATGTTACCTATTGGTCATGCTGAGAGGTTTGTTTTTGTATATAATTGTTAGTTGAAGTTCCTAAGCCTGACTCTCTGACTCTCTGACTCTCTGACACTCTGACTTTTCCAACCTGACTGTCCCATCTCAGCCTGTTAGTTACAGTTTATAATGCTAACGGACTCCTGCTGCACAAATATGGCAGCCCCCTCATACAGGAACATGGGGGATCAGACAGGTAATGTAAAAGCATCATGCAAATACTTTATGGCAAAGTTAGAAGTAGCTTTCAAAGCCAATATTATAATGGATGTAAAAAAGAGTTTAATTTCAGGTGTCAGTATCTCTTTACGGGGTCTCTGACTAAAGGCCAGTTATGTTGATCACAAGGAAAATGCCATATGCTCTACTAGAGACACCTTAAAGGCTAGCTTGAAGATCAGTTAGGATGTTAGCCCTAACAACATTTTGAACGTGTGTGTGTCATAAGATGATATGCAGTTTGGTAACTTGGACATAGGTTTTGCAGATATAAGATAGGACAGAACTGAAACATGTATATAACAATGTGACAGATAAGGTGTCATTCAAGAGGCATACAAGCCTGGCAATGGCATCATTATGAAGTGGGGAAGTGACAGTTGTAGTTGTATTCTTAGAAATACAGAGTAACAGTAGTCAATATGCTACATGATGAGTATGTTAAAAAAAGTTGTGACGGAAGCAGAAGTCATTGAGAGTTACAAAGTCAGTAGGCTGTTAACAGAGAAGTGAAATTGGAAAATTAGCAAAATCTAGCAAATATATTAATAGAATTACCATTGGAATGACATGGGGAAGAGAGCACAGAGAAAAGCCAAAAGGAGTATGTTTTCTTAGATTCTGCTAGGACATTACAGTTTTAAATGGGAATATTAGAGTTACCAAGAATGATTGAGGGGGTAAATGAAAGCTGAGCAGCAAAGTTTTCTAGAAAATGTTAGGCTGGTCTAGAAGGTTGAAATATGAGGTTGAGGGAAAGGGCACTCGGAGCGTTGTATCTGCTGCTCTCTTTTCTGAAGGCTGGAAGAAGTAGATCCGCTCCCTTCTGCCACCCCGAATAGTTGAATTGGCAATCATAGATCTGTGTAGCTACACAAAGGCATAAGCTGTGTCAATCCAAGTGGCAGAAGGAAGGGGATCCGATGCTCTCTACCTGCAGAAAAAATGCAGCCTGAGACCAGTGGAGCCAATGCTTTGTCTGCCCTTGACATGATACACAAAAATATTTGAATAGAGTAAAATTCAAAAGAAGGAAATGGCAAGAACAGATGGTGCTTTTACTGAAATGGTGCATCTAAATTCAAAATTGTTGACATATAAGAAGCATTATCAGCAGGATCCGGGACTATAGATTATTATATTAAAGACTTTTGGATCTACTCTACCAGTTCACAGATACCGTACAGTCCTGCTGCTTTAGATTTTACAAACATTATAAGAAATCTTTTGCAAGACATACTTTCTTCCACTACACAGCATTTCAAGATGTTATGCAACTGTCATTAAAATGTTTGTATAACTGTAAATCTTTGATGTTCATCAATCGCAACTGCTTCTTAGAAGGAAACCTCAGTAAAAAGTTCCTCAGCCCCTGACTGACTTGGTTTCCGTAAAGTGCAACAGAGCATGAACAGCTTTATTATTCTTGAAACAAAATTACAAGTGCAGTATATATGAATTCAGAAGTATGTTAAATTAATGGTGCAGAACATGCTTCTTCAGGATGTTGCATAATAAAACTTGATTTCAAACATAGGGGCACATTTACTAAATTGTGAATTTTCTTTTCACCTTACCTCACCAAAGTTCTCCTCACTTTGCCAGGTGTATCTCCCCAACGCATCTCCATATTTATTAAAAATTTATAGTTAATTTTTCAAGAGAAATGTGGTGAATTTTCTCCTCTCTGCGAAAATTCTCCAGTATACAGTATTTCCCCGTGCAATAGTAGTGGGGAAAATTCTCAAAATAATTTTTGCTACAGAATTTTCGCCATGGAGAAAAGTAGCATGGAAAGAGCAGCGTTTAGAAGCGATTGCTCTATCTTTATACTGGGAATTCGCCAGCCTGAACCTGGCGAAGTACACTTTGGCAAAAAGGGTGATGTTCGCACTTGCCGGATTTGCGCCAGGTAAAAATTCACCTGGGTGAAAATTAGCCTGACGAAACAGTGCAAAAGTTCTTTAGTACTGAGGTTTTTCACTAGAGAATTGTCTTACTCGTTTTTTAGTAATTTGGCAAATTTTCTGAGAATTGTAATTTTGGTGAATTTTTGCAATTCACTTTTTAGCAAATTTGCCTCATAGACAGAAAAGCAGCGAAATGTATCAAAAGGCTAATTCTGCCCTAGCCCAACAGCATTGATTGAGTATCTGTGCATACAGCCTATCTGATAGATATCTGCCCAATATTTTAGGCGCAATGAAATATTCCAAGGACACCCTATGGCACAGCATCCTGTAGCATTCATTTCTATCTATATTTGTAAATGTCTTTTTAATGCGTGTGCACGTCTTCTTGATTTCCTTAAATAAGCACAGAAACTCATCTTACTATAGAGCACTTTTTATATAATAACAAAGATAGTCAAAATCATTCACCCAGAAAAACTAAGCTCATCTCAACACTACAGAATGTACCACATAAATGGAATATATTGTGGAGCATGTTGTGTTGAGGCTGGAGTTGGAGGCCCCTTCTTTAGACTAGTAAGTTGCAAAGGAAAACATGCCTACCTTAACCCGAGCAGCAGATCCAGGTACCCTCAGTATGCCTTCCGTTTCTAAGCCAGTTTCTTCAAGCCTCTGAAGTAACTAAACAAGCAAATATTCATATTTATGTTATGCTAATAATTATATGTTTGTCTAACTACACAATAAGGTGAAGTTTCTCAGATTTATGTAAACAATGTAAGTGTGTGACACCAAACATTTTATGTGTGTGTGTGTTCACGCATTGCAACAATAGTCTTGGTAGCATCAGCTGAGATGTTTACCTTAGAGGCAATGACAATTTCAACATATCCTATTAACTGTATATAGGGAAAACTATTCCCACGCAGCACTGCGTTTTTCTAAGTCGCTGGAAATTACCTCGTGAGGCAATTTTGAGCGACTTAGGAAAATGCAGCTCCACGTGTGAACAGGTGCAGGCGACTTTTCATTAGCCGATGCAAGACAGGGGTAAGCAATTCAGGGAGATTAGTCGCCAGGTGACAAATCTCCCTGAATCTTCCCGTGTGGACTAGCCCTAATGCTGTTATCAGTTAGCCACTATTTAATGTCAGTATCACTTTAACCTGTGTCATATAGCCTTTTTTTCATTTTCCACTATTGCTGCACAGCCGCTTGTTTATATGAAATATAGCAGTGTTTCAGAAACAAATCAGTTGAACCAGTGCAGGGCAACAGTACATGATATGTTCATTACTTTCAAACACTTAAATTTTTTGGTGTTACTGTTCCTTTCATTATTCTGCTGAATCACCAATCTGCAGGCTATTAGGCTGCTAAGGACCTAGAGCTTGCTATCTCTATAAAAGGTGCAATTTCAATTAGCTAATATATTTTAATGCAAAATTTAAATTTCTACAACAAATTGGTAAGTTTTATAAAAAGATGTATACATCAATGTGCATAATGTATCTTTAGTACATGTCTTTAAATAAGTATAAATGCCTTTGTTTTCTCTGCTGGTTGCATGGAGTCAACTCCTGTGAATTATTTCCATCTACTCACTTTTTGGAAAATCAAGGGGACTTTTGTGCCTGGGGATTTTTTTTTATCACTTTCCAGCAGTGTCGTCAGGGGAACTCCGAACAGGCCATTTTCTGACACAAAACAAACATCAGCAGCATGGAGAGGTTAGAAAGAGATATAAATAGCAAACAATGGGCCATTTTTGAAACAAGTTATGTCTTATACCTCTTCCCTTGACTCTTACTGTTCGGTTTCTCTTTAGTTCAATTCCCAAAGCATCATAGAAAGCAGTTAATTCAATCAGAGAGAGATATCTGATTTTTTTCATGTCTTCAGGGGACAAATCACCAACTTCCGTAAGCCCAAACCTGCTTTTCCAGACAATGAATTTCTGAAAAAAATAAATGACATCTGATTTTCCTGATTAAGCTAAAGGTCAGCATTCATTAATAATTAATGTGTGCACATCATTGTTCTATTAACCGATTGTTATTAACTCGTTACCTGTTCTACATCATTCTGTTTCTTTAGGGCTCTTACAGACACCTGTCTGAAGCTGCGCTCCCCTGCGTTCTGGTTTTATACGTTCAGCCGCTGGAGCGAAGGAGCTGACACTTTCAATTTTTGTCAGTGGGGCTGTACTCAGACAGGCGCATGTAGGCGTTTGGTGACTATGTGAGTACAGCCCCATTAAAGAAAATTGAAAGTGTCTGCTCCTGTGCTCCCCATAAAACCATAACGTGCAGCGTCAGATGCTCGTCTGTAAGAACCCTAGAGGAGTTGTTAATCTTTATGTTAATTTTAACAAATTCCATTGTTACTATTACTTTTTAATACTTATCTTTCCATGTAGGCTCTCCTATTCTATTTCAGTCTCTCATTCAAACCACTGTCTGATTGCTATATATACAGTGGCGTAACTACTCCCTGGTGGGCCCCGGTACAGGATGGGCACATGGGCCCCCCTGATGGGCCCTTACCTCTATAAATCACATGCTGAAGTGCTGATGGCATGTGTGCTGTAAAATCTCCCCCTAGATAACCACCTGCCATAACCATTTTTGTGGCTCTGATGGGCCCCAAGGGAGTGGGGGCCCTGGTGCAATTGCACCCTCTGCACCCCTGGTAGTTACGCCACTGTGTATATATATATATATATATATATATATATATATATATATAAATTGCACCTTAGCAACCAGATAGTTGCTGAAAATCAACACTGGAGAGCTGCTGAACAAACTGCTAAGTAATTAAAAAAACAACCAACTAAGTAATTCAAAAACAGTTGCAGTCTTATAATATGAATATCTACTCATACTAAAAGTTAATTTAAAGGTGAACAAACCAATTAAAGGAAAAGGAAACCCTTAAAATGAATAGGACTGGAAATGCCATGTTTTATATAGTGAACTTATTGCACCAGCCTAAAGTTTCAGCTTGTCAATAGCAGCAATGATCCAGGACTTCAAACTTGTCACAGGAGGTCACCATCTTGGAAAGTGTCTGTGACACTCACATGCTCAGTGGGCTCTGAGTAGCTGTTGAGAAACTAAGCTTATCAAGCAGAGAATGAGGTTGGCCTGTGACATAAGCTGATTCTACAGGGCTGATTATTACATTCTGATGCTAGTTGCACTGGTTTCTGTGCTGCCATGTAGTAGTTATCTGTATTAATTACTAAGCAGTCTTATACTGTGACATTTCTATTCTATGTGTACTGTATATTGTGAGTGGGTCCCTAAGCTCAGTAACTGACAGTTAAAGGTCTATGGTTGCCTTAGGGTGGTACAGAAGCCTAAAATATAATGTACAACATTTTAGGTACTTTTTTAGTTTAGCTTTCCTTGTCCATTAATTGCCATTTGGCCTCCTAGTAATCAAACTTTCATAGTACAAAAACCTCTGCTAATACCTACCGGCAAGGCAGAATCATCCTTTTTGATCCGCTGGTTCTTTTCACAATCTTTGTCTTTGCCATCAACCACAACAGCTTCTGAAAAGGAGACCTCGAAAGAAAGTTCCTCTGCCACTGACGGACTTGGTTTCTCTAAACTGCAACTGTTACCTAAAACAGATCATATACATCTTTTTAACCATAATGATATATCATTTAATGTCTGGTGCAAAAAACAAATATATACTGGGGCAGCAAAAACCATGAATTTCGGAAAAAGCTAATTTTACTGCCTTGAGAGCTGCTCTTCAGAGTATTGATTGGGCCGTTATATTTTCAGCTTAAAACACAGAACAGAAATGGCTGTCATTTAAAATGATATTAAATCATTACAGTTTTTTTCCTTAAGGAGTAAATGTAGAAGCTCTAAAAATCATCCTTATCATGGCTTAATACAGATTCAATGTTGATAAATGTAAAGTCATGCATATCGGATGTAAAAATATCCAAGCCATTTAGGCAAATCCATTATGGAGAAGGACCTTGGAGTCCTTGTAGATGATAAACTTGGCTGTAGCAAGCAATGCCAGTCAGCAGCATCAAGGGCAAATAAGGCCGTGAGCTGTATTAAAAGGGGCATAGAGTCACTGGAGGAGGGGGTCATTCTTCCACTTTATAGAGCACTTGTAAGGCCACATCTAGAATATGCCGTACAGTTTTGGTCTCTATCACTCAAACAGGACATTATTGTAGTAGAGAGGGTACAGAGAAGGGCAACTAAGCTGGTAAAAGGTATGGAAAATCTTAGCTATGAGGAAAGACTGGCCAAATTGGGGGTGTTCACGCTGGAGAAGAGGCGCTTAAGGGGTGATATGATAACTATGTATGAATATATAAGGGGATCATATAATAATCTCTTTAATGTTTTATTCACCAGTTGGTCTTTCCAGGGAACAACATATTCATATGCAGCACTGGATAACATGAAATTATTTTCAGTAAGGGCTAAAGTCACATGCACAGCTGCACTGTTGCAAAAATACAAAAACACTGTATGGCTCTGTTTAAAAGGGTTTTTACATTCAAAACATACAGTACACTGCACAATACACCTTGAACAGACAAAATTTTGAATAATACTTCACTCTATCATGCCTAACGACCAAATAAGTATAGTTCTGCATTTATTTTAAACAGACCCTAAATGGACAGGAAGCAATGCAGCTTTCTCAGTACACTCAACAGCATGTTCAACCAAAAGAATTGGATTTTTAATGCCAGACAAAAACAACAACAACAAAAAGCCCACTAAAAGAAAACATTTTGTCAGACTAAATTATGGGAAAATAAAATGTAGATGTCTTTAAGACACAAAAGAGGAGAATACATTTAAAGGGGCACAATAACCCCATGTTCAACATGAGTTCAATGAATATGGCTATGTTTTTTTCTTGAAATAAACACTTTCACCTTCCCCTTCCAACTGCGACTCATTAATTAACTCACAAATTTGCGCCTGGGCAGCAATCCAAGACAACCAATCAACTGTTTCCTTTAATTGTTCAAACTGCACTTGCATGTCACTAATTGGTTGCTATGAGTTTCTGCCCAGATGACTACATGCCAATTATTTGAAGATGAGTAGAGTAAAGCAAAGGGGCAGATTTACTAAATTAACATAAATTCACATGAGTGATTCGAATATTCGATCGAAGTTTCAAAATTATGCAAATTAGACCAAATTCGACCATCGAATAGTCGAATTTGAATAATTGGAATATTCTAATTTAATTTTATTCTAATATTCGAAAATTAGATGGTCGAATACTTCCCCTTTAAATTTTAATTTGACCACCTACTTCGCCATATTAAACCTACCGAAATGGGGATGATTCCCTAAGATCGAATATAAAAAATTCGATCGATCGCTTAAAAATCATTTGAATATTCGATTCGAATTCGAATCGAATATTCGAACGATTGATCGAATTTTCTATAAAATTCGATTTAATTGTGGTAAAATCCTTTGAATTCGATAGTCGAATTCGTAGGATTTTACCTCCCCACTATTCCCAAGGTCAAATTACGAATTTTTTTTAATTCGAAATTCGACCTTTAGTAAATCTGCCCCTTAGTGTTAGAAAATACAAAAAATAGGGAAATATTAATTTTATATTAAGCTACTCCTTATCTCACAGCCTAACAATGATTGCAGCAAGGTGAGAGGGTTTGTTCATGCAGGGCTTATTCAACTACCCTGTTTACATGAGAGGAGTGGGGTATTTTAGAAACAAAAAGCAAAACTCAAGTCGTTTATATAGCACTTATGCATAACAAAGGTGTATACTACTTAAATGCTAGCTACATAATTTATGCCTATGGTTACCCATATGTTGAATTGATTAAATCAATGCTTACTATTGTTTCCTAATCATTTTAACTGAAAATGTGGAACTGTTATTGTGACATTTAAATACCCCCAGCATTTCATAAACACATAATGGAAATTACAACAGTTGTAAAAATCTGCACATTGCAAGTGTGTGTCAACACCCTCGGTCCACTCTACTGTTGGCCAATGGATCTCTTGTCCTACTGTCCCTTCATAACCAGCTGTCAGTCTCTCTCTCTCTTTCCTGAATGAAAAATAGCATTACACCTCAGCAGATTTGTTCCTTTTAATAACTTTATCAGTTAAAGGGGTGGTTCACCTTCAAGTTAACTTTTAGTATATTGTAGAAGGGCCAATTCTAAGAAACTTTTCAATTGGTCTTCATTATTTATTTTTCACAGTTTTTTAATGATTTGCAATTTTCTTCTTTTTCTTTGCAGCTTTCAAATGGGGGTCACTGACACCATCTAAAAACAAATGCTCTGTAAGGCTACAAATGTATTGTTATTGCCACTTTTTATTACTTATCATTCATTCTATTCAGTCCCTCTCCTATTCATATTCCAGTCTCTTATTCAAATCAATGCAGGGTTGCTAGGGTAATTTGTTCCCTAGAAACCAAATTGCTGACACTGCAAACTAGAGAGCTGCTGAATAAAAATCTAAATAACTATAAAACCACAAACAATAAAAAAGTAAAACCAATTGCAAATTGTCCCAGAATATCACTCTCTACATCATACTAAAAGTTAACTCAAAGGTGAACAACCCCTTTAAAGAAGGAGAAAACAAAAACAGCGCTGATAGCACAATTTTTTATAAAACACCAATTTCACATGGACCCAATACAATACGATATATATTGGATCAAAGTTATGGATAGATAGGCAGACAGATAGAAAATATAGTGACCCTTCAAACTGTATGGAGCAGAATAAGAAATAGGTTGAGCTTTATCTTTCCAGGACATACTGAATTCTACTTACTGGTTATTGGTTTCCATATGGGCTTTTTTATTGTATGTTGAACCCCATTTGATGGTATAGGTGACAGTACTTTAGACTCAAAAGATGGCTGAAATGAAAAAACAATATTATTAAAATGTTTGTTTTATATTTCAGATGTAAAATAAAATAATTGTTTTTATTGATCACAAAGAGGATTTATTTATGTCCGTTGCTGTAAAAATGTTTTTTTCTTGTAATTGATTCAGTTTTACTTTTTCTACCTGGGCATTTTCTAGACATGTTTTAAACTGTTAACTATTTCCCCAGATAGTTAACTATGCAGCAATGAAAGGAGGATCCTGTGAGCACATAGAGAGCTTTCCAAAATTCCCAAACAAGATTCATACCAATAAATACAAAAAAACTGTGCCGTCTACAGTACATATACAAATAATACAGCACAGTATGAAGAAATAAATCCTACCCAAAGGAAAGAGACAATGGTCTCTAAAAACTAGCCCTTTCCTCCAAAAAATAGAAAGTAGAAAAAAAATAACACCCATAATTTAGGCTGGTAAATTCTTGTGGTTTCAAAATAATTGATCTTTATCTTCTGCCTTCTTCTAGTCTGCAACTATGTTGTTCAGTGGCTCTGTAAGTCTGTTTATTTTTACTTAGTTCTACAGAAATCCTCTCGTTTTGCTCCCTAACAGCTTTGAAAATATATATTTTTTAAAATAGCTAAATTTTTTTAACACGTCATGAGTAGTGATGGGCGAATCTCACCCGTTTCGCTTCGCTGAAAAATTAGCGAATTTCCAGCGAAATTCACGAATTGGCGAAAAAATTCGCGAAACGAGTCGCGCGTCGTTTTTGAAGTGCGACTCGTTTTTTTTTGCGAATTTTTGCTGGCGTTTTGGGAATTCGCCGCGAATTCGCCCCAGGCGAATAAATTCGCCCATCACTAGTCATGAGGAAGTTCTTCTCTTTCTTTGGAAATGTATTTGAACAGAAGTTCCCTGCACACTTTGCTTATTGACAAATGTTACATTTGAAATATACAGCCTATTGCATAAGAGTTATAATAATAATAATATCATATATATATATATTTATTTTTTATTTTTTTGTAGACCAATCATAAACGAGCTTTATAATGTATCGAGCGGAAAAAAGAAACATGAATGGCATGTTTGGAAACAAAAGCACATATTTCAAAGGTTTTTGCGTTTCTATTGGTGTACTCCTAATTTAGGACAAAATAAGGAAATAACTACAACATTTACCCAGTGAATTTGACAAAATGACACAAAATGTAAGAACTTGACTTAACTGTTTTAAATAACGTCATTGTCTCTTTTTTTCTTGAAAAATCCATTACTACAAATCTAAAACAAGCTTTAATTTTTTTTTTTTAAACAATAAGGGACAGATTTACTAAGGGTCGAATTCGAGGGTTAAAAAAAACCTTGAATTCGACCATGGGAATAGATTGGGAATTAAAATCCTTTGAATTTGAAGGATTTTACCGAATAGTGAAAATTAGATCGGACGATAAACTAGTTTGAATCGAACGATTCGGATTATTTTAACCATTCAAATTTTTTTTTAATTCAATCTAAGGGCTCTTACACACGAGTGTTTTTACCTGCGCTCCCCTGCGTTCTGTTTTTCTGCGTTCAGCCGCAGGGGAGCGCAGTTATAGACACACTCGATTATTTTCAATGGGGCTGTACTCACACGAACGCATGTAGGCGCCGAACGCAGGTTCAGATGCAACATGCTGCATTTTTCCTGCGTTTGGCACCTACATGCGTTTGTGTGAGTACAGCCCCATTGAAAAGCATTGAGTGTGTCTGTACCTGCGCTCCCCTGTGGCTGAACACAGCAAAATGGAACACAGGGGAGCACAGGTAAAAACGCCCGTGTGTAAGAGCCCTAAATTCACTAAAAGTACTTTTGTAGGTTGAATCTGGTGAACTAGGCAGTCAAATAAAAATTTAAAGGGGAAGTTATTCGACTCTCGAATAGTCGAATATTCAAATAGATTTTTATTCAAATTATTCAAATCATTCAATTCAATCCAATTTTTAAAAATTCACTGGTCGAAGTGGTCTTCAAAAACATTCGAGAATTTGAATCTTTTTGAAAATTCGATCAAACTTTGAATCCTTCATGTGAATTTAATAAATCTGCCCCTAAGGCTAAAATAACAAGGAAAGAAAAGAGAAAACTATGGGAACAACATCCTTGTAGAAAAAAAAAGGGTGGGTGCTGGCTTGTTAAAGATAGAGGCGGAATTCACAATGAGGATCATGAAACCCACGCATACCTCCTCTGCCCTTCTCCACCCACTGGAAATGAAAATCAAAAGTTGTCCTCAAACCACAAAACTTCAAGCAAGGTTCAAGCCTCCATACTCATTACAAGAACACACCAGATCTGTTTAATGCAATAAAATGTCCTGTTTGCCATAAAAACTGATTAGTCATTGTGAATGCAATAGGAAAGGGCCTCAATTCCGCTAAATTGATAGTTAGGCATAGTCAGTTTAAAAAAAGGAAAATGCACCTGTAAAATCTATTATGCTTCATAGAAAGTATAACAGCATTCTGGAGTAATACTGGGATAAACTGTATACCTCTTCTATTGTTGTAGAAATTATTCAGTTACAGCCGATGAATCAGATCAAATTATTTCTGTGAGTGGGTCGGATGTTTTGGGGGTGAACACAAGTTTTTTTTTCAAATACACATTTCCTCTACATTGTAAGCACTTCCTGTTATAGTAGCAAATGGTTACCTCATCATGACCTTTGTTAAGAATGTGCCGAGCCAATCTAAATATTCTTCATTGGCTTCTGGATACTAACATAATGGAATGCATATATCACTGTAACAAATTTAACAGTTGAAATTTGGTGCACAACTTATTAGAACCTTTTCATTTAATGCATTAAATCTTAGTCAACTATGAGATTGTATTTATCGATCTGGGATTAAAGCATACATAATAATGTTCTCTTGTATGTTTAAATCAATTAACTATGTTTTTTTTTTAAGACATACAAGATACATTCTTGTGGCAGAAATGTCAAAAAGAAAATAAAGGGTATGTAGCTTTGAGAAGAGCTTACAAGGGCCACTCTTTTTCATTGTAGATTCTTTTTTATTACTAAATGTCTCC
>CM044442.1:94787107-94798453 GCA_024363595.1 Xenopus borealis
GAATGGCCTATTAGCTCAGGGAGTGTGGCCTGTTGTCATTGGGTGTGTATGTAAAGGGCTTATTCAGTGAGTTCTCCATTGCAGGACAAACAACTTAGCTTAGTCTATACAGAGTGGACTACTGTAAACCTACAGAATGCCTGTGCTTAACATAATTCAAGAATTATCAATGATAATCCTCAATTGATGCTCAAGTAGCCTTTATGACCTATTACTATAGCACATCTATGTTCCTCCACAATACAATCAAGCATAAATAGATATTTAGTTATTTATAAAGAACATTCCCACTATAATCATTTTTACTTAAAATGAGCAGTAGCTGTCATAAGTCTTGCCTCAGCTGAATACTTGCCTTTAGCTATCGTTGAACTTTGACATCAGTGTTAAGCAAGAGGTTAATGGGAACTGCTATATTTCTACTTTCAAAGCTACTCTGAAGTATACATCAGCCTTTATTATTATTCCCAGAGATCTACCTCCAGTTAAAGGATCACATTTGTCCTCTTGGCAAACTGGGCAGCAGTGTATATATATATATATATATATATGGGTTACTATAGGAGAGCTGGCTATTTTGGAACATTGTTGCAAGAGCCAGAACAAGTAATGCAGAAAGGGTCAAACAAATACTACTTTTAACTGCAATTACATTAAGAAATACATTGCTAATTAATACATTGCAGTTTCATTCATTATGCAATGCAAAGTTTGGCTGGAGTTCCCCTTTAAAGCTTGTTTTAAGCAGACCGTACTAGCAAGGTATCAGCAATTCTAATTATGAAAAAAAAGCTGCAGATTCTACATGCACACATGTAGCACGTTGTTGCTTTGTATTAGCTCATCAAAGTCTTTGATAAGTCCCTAGGGGTGCTTCTGAGACAAAAAACTTCCCTCAAGGTAACATTTAGACAGAGCATTTATAAATCCCATGTGCTAGCCCTAAGGCTAAATTTGGCACAAGAATGCAAACTCTTGAGTTCCTGCACAGATTTCGGTGAAGAAATGCAAGAATTTGCATTCTTTTGCCAACATCTGCTGTGTGTACCTGAACCGGGGCTGGCACATTTGTTGCAAGTACAGGCAGGACAGGGGGCTACTGCCAGTCTAGGGGTTAATTTACCACCTGCATATTTCAGCAGGCCAATTTTCAGCCTGTATGCCCACTTAAACAAGTAAAGCTTAAGTCCTCTATGCCCCCAAAATGTTGTTTTACCTCCACCATCGCCCTCTTCCTCGAAGCCTTCCAGAAAACTGTAATTAATTACATTGTATATCACTTTCCCTGGGATGGGGTGAACTTGTGCAAATGTGCATCCACTGACAATGCTCAGCGGTATAGAGACATACTAAGACTACTAAAATGAGCCTATACTTAATCAGGTCTTCATTTAAAGATCATATTTTGGTACTTTTTTTTTTTATAACAATGCCGGTTTCCCTTTAAGACTACAGTTGATGATGTTGGAGGTGTTATGATACCCTGTAGACTATAAATAACAGATAAAACTTTAAATATGAATATGATATATAAAGTGTGTGACACACAAGGAAGTATAAAACACAATAAGCTTCACGGAATTGTGATGCAAGACATATACATATGTGATACATTCTATGCAGCCAATTGTATCCATGTAAATATTTTCCAAGATTAAGACACTAATAAAGTGGTTTTGATAAGAGTTTTTTTTCATGATGAAAATATAGGGAGAATACTAAGGTGAGAAACCAGATACTTGCTGCTTTAAAAGTTCAGCTACACCCAGACTGATGTAAGCTAACATAAAACCTCAGGTATTTGTGGTAGCAAAATACAGTGGATACAGCTTATGACTTTGTTTAAAGCAGTAGCATACCTGAAGGTGTATCTAAAACTTGCAGTCTACCCTTCAACCATAAATCCCCAGCACATGAATGGCACTCACAACATCTGTACCTGCTGAGCATGCTAGTTCTAGGGAAAGAACATCAACTTAGCTTCTTATACCCCTGTTACTTGCCTGTGCCAGCCAAAGTTCCCTCTTCTGTATTTAATTACTAGAGAAAACTAAGTGGTTGAAATGGGAATGGATTACAGAAGTAGTCTAGAAATGTTGTACATTATATTTTGGCCTTCCGTAGCCAAGGCAAGCACAGTTCTTTAGGGAAGATCTGTGCCTCCAAAGATGCCCCAGTAGCTCCCCACCTTCTTTTCTGCTGATTCACTGCACATACCATGTGCTGATGTCTGTTACTAATAAAGATAATTACTACATGGCAGCATAGAAACCAGGGCCGTTACTACAGAGGAAGCAGACCCAGTGTCTGCAGGGGGCCCATAAGATATAGGGGGCCCAAGGAGGCCATAATTATTGAGAAACCTCTGGATATGTTTGGGCCCAAACAATAATTTGCTGTGGGGCCCAGCAACATCTAGTTATGCCACTGATAGAAACCAGTGCATCTAACATTAGAATTAAATAATCCATTTTTATTAGAGACCAACTTCATTTTCTGATTCATAATTTGTGACAAGCCTTAGGGCAAAGCCAGACGGGGAGATTCGGGGGAGATCTGTCGCCTGGCGACTTATCGCCGCGACGAATCTCCCCGAATAGCTAGCTAGCGCTGCGCACCCGCTAGGTGTAAAGTCGCCTGCGCTTGTTCACACGCAGCAGCGCCATTTTAAAAGTCGCTTAAAATTGCCTGGCGAGGCAACTTTGAGCGACTTTTAAAATCGCGCCGCTGCGTGTGAACAAGCGCATGCGACTTTACGCCTAGCGGGTGAGCAGCGCTAGTTAGCTATTCGGGGAGATTCGGAGGAGATTCGTAGCAGCGATAAGTCGCCAGGCGACAGATCTCCCCTGAATCTCCCCGTCTGGCCTTGCCCTTATACTAAGCTTAGCAACAGTTGCACAGAGCCCACTGAGCATGTGAATGTCACAGACACTTTCAAAGACTGTAACCTCTGTGACAAGTTTGAAGTCCTGGATCATTGTTACTATTGAGAAGCTGAAACTATAGGCTGATGCAGTTAGTTCAGTATTTAAAATATGGCATTTTTATCCATATTCATTTTTAGGGTTTAGTTCTTTAAGGGATTGTTGTACCTCCACAACAAACATTTCTCTTTCCCATGAAAAGTAAGATGGAGGGTGCACCTACTTAGGGTTCAGGACAATGGCTTTTCTTAGAAAGTTTGGTCCCTTGGAGTTATTAGTGGGTTGTGGTTATAGGCTAATTATTTACATTAGCATTCCTATCAGCTAGGGGCTGTGAGAGGTCAGTGGACAACTTACGTAAGACTATTGCTAATTGTTAATAGACCCCCAACATTTCTCAAAGTATCTACCATACCTTACTAAGTATGGGTAGTAAAGAGAAAAGGATGACTCGAATAAGATGAATATAGTCCCTAGAAGCCCCCTCACATTTGTTTCCACCCAAGGAACTAGGGGTAAGCAGAAGAGGCATGAGCCTAGGGCACAAATGTAGAAGAGTGCAGGCACATATCTCTTCTGTTTTCCACCTACCCCATCACACATGGGATGGGGGGCAGTACATATCCCTCAGGTTATTGGCATATGGGGGGGTACTTGAATCTTTTTTTGCTCAAACCTACTGTTAAAAGAGTAGCTCAAATCAAATCAAATCAAAGGAATCACTCCAACCTCAAGCACTTAAGTGAGGTTTGATGGGCCTAATGAAGTTTATAAAATGTCAGCAAAAAACGTGCTCCTCATCAATAACTTCATATCATCAAGACTGTTTGCAAATAGATGAATTCTACATAAACATAATTGGGGTGGGCACAGGATGAAATAAATCTTGTATTCAAATGTATAATAGATACTATAGTTTACAGCTGACAACATTACATTTGTTATTGTAATCACTGCCGACAACATTTATATCAACCTGCTAATTGCTATTAGTGTACAACACACAAACCATCCCATTAGTGGTAATAAAGATATTCCCACTGGGGCAAAATAAAAAGTACATAATAGTATTTATGTGCATGACTTAATCTACTAATGCACAGAATACCCACAGGACACTAAGCGCCTCAATATTCTCCAATTGGATGCACATATATATTTTTTTAATTTATCTGGTGAAGTAAACAACGGCTCCGAAAAGGAAATAAATTAGGAAACAGTGCCCAGACCTTGTCCTTAGGTTATTTATAAAGCAGAATACAGATGCTTCCTTATCACTTGCTTCCTTCTTTCTCACAATAGTAAAAGAAACCATAATGCTCAAAATCTGAATAGTGTCATTGTTAACAGAATTTTAATTAAGCCCTTTTAACTTTTCAGAATATAAATGGAGTTGTTTTGTATAGGGCTGCAGTGGGCATCATCCGTTTATGCCATAGCACTGCCTACACCACAGGGCTCTTTTATCAAGTGTCAAGGTGTATTGTACAAAAACACAGGGAAAAATGACACGTTTTTGCTCTTAATGAAACTCCGCCATTGAGTTGCACACAGTTACCTAGTACCTTGCAATTGCAGCTCTACAAAACATCCCATAACGTCTCAAAAAACCAACAGTAGTGTAATTACCTATACAGCAGATCCCTCGATCACGGGGGCCTGGGCTACAGGGAGGCCCAGACTGTGGTGTCTGTCGCATTTTAGTCCCCCCCCATCCCTGTAAGGCAAGCAGGCTGGAAGAGGGGCTGGAAGGAGGGACTGTTTGCATGGGATCCCCTCAGTAGATTTTGATGCTGCACTAGGGCCTCCTCTATGAGTATTTTATGTTCTACTGGAGTCAAAGTCCCCAACCTTTTATACCCATGAGCTAGGTTCAAAAATAAAGAGAGCTGGAGAGCCACACAAGCACACAAAAAGTTCTTGGGGTGCCAAATAAGGGCTGTGATTGGCTATTTGGAAGCCTGTATGTGGACTGGCAGCCTACTGGAGGCTCTGTTTGGCAGTACATCTGATTTTAATGCAACCAAAATTTGCCTCCAAGTCAGGAATTCAGAAACAAGCATCTGCTTTGAGGCCACTGAAAGCAACAGCCAAGGAATTGGTGAGCAACATGCTGCTCACGAGCTACTGGTTGGGGATCACTGTACTGGAGTTTACAATTATGATTATTAATATTAAAGTGCTAACAAATTTTGCAGTGCTGTACAATAAATGAGTGTAAAAATACAGACTGCACTCATTTTAATGAGTGTAATCTGTATGTTTAGGGTTGTACAGCACCAAATGAATTTAAATGCTAAACAAACAGATTACAAGTAATAAAAGAAGTTGATTATATATAAAGGAAATTAACTACTATTCATTTGCTGTCATTCTTGTTATATGAGTTCCTGTTAGTACAACCTACTTATAAAACATATCTTTTTTTCCCATAAAGTCTGTTTCTTTTAAGGATGTGTCTGTGAAAATCCCAAGAACCATGCTTATGTTGCTAATTGTATTATTTATGTTATTCTTGGCAGACATTTATCTGTCTAATGAAAAAAGAGCTCACATTGAAAAAGTCAAGCAAAGAGACAAAAACAAATCCCATAGTTTCACTGTTATTGTTTCTTTGTTGTTACAACATTCAGTACTAAAATGATCATGTGCACCAATAGGATATATTTACTCGGGGCCAAGTATTGAATAGTATTTATAAATACTATGGTATTGAATAAGTATTTATAAATAGAACCAGCATAGCAAAGAAAAAAAATTGTGGAATTTTGTAAAGGGCTGAAATGTAAACAAACAGCTTTCTCTAGTTATTTCCCTAAAAAATGCTCAGGTGTCATGTTGCTCTTACCTGTAACTGCACTTCAGAGAGGGTTTGGGCCATTAGACATGTGGTTAGATACTAACAGCGTGCAATGTTCCTTTCTTAATTTGGATTATCATACGTTTAAAGACATAATAAAGGGAAAGCAATACAAAAATACACATTGACTTTTTTATATTCAGTATATGTACATACTATGGCTATAGTCAAAGTGCATGACTGTGTTTATCCAGTATGTCTTTCTATCGGAGTCCTGCTCTGGAATGAAATGTAGGGGTGCTTGGATAGCTGAAGGTCAGGTACATAAGCTAGGCTCAATCATATTATGAAACCTACTTTTGTATAGGTCTACAGTGGGAATAATTGTGGCCCCACTTGTGAAGAAAAGAAAAAACAAATGACTGGCAACTGCCAGATATCTCCCCCTGGGATGCCAAAAAGAGCAGAAAAGAAAGGGAACACTGTAGCTATAAGAAAGAGGTCTGTTTGGCCCTTGCTACAACATAGCTGAAGTAATATAGGGCCAATGGGACCCATAGTGGAAGCATGGCCAGTAGCTGAATGAGGCTAGAGCTGTGTGCCAAGACATACACACCTCTGTTTCACCCAAATAGAATTCAGAGCATGTGCAACAGTGCAGTCCTTGGAATTTATTTAAATGTTTGGTTAAATTTATTAGACAATCATAAAATATCTTATAAATTTTAATTATGTTAATAAAAGATCCTTGATTTGGCTGCTATTTTATGGTCATGGTTTAAATTGAAATCACTTGATGTGCATTGATTCACTATGGATTGCCATTAATGGAATGAAAACAGTTGTAATAAATTCACACAGGCTATATAACAACTGGATTTCAGAAAGTAGCATATAGGAATCTTTTTAGACGATTAGACTCTTAATAACACATAGATATTATGTTATGACAAATTATTTGCTGATTTCTAAGCTTTTAACTTTCTTTTTTTCTATGTAAAGGGCCAACAAACCCTTAGTTCTTCCTGCTAAATTGTACTTAACATAGGAGAACAGTTCTGCATCATAGTTGTATGGAATCTGTTCATAATGGCTGGGACTATAGGCCCTGTCATGGTTAGTTCAATTTATTTAACTGGCCATGCCCAAGATATTGACAGAATATACATCTCATACCATTAGAATGCTAATACGTCCCCCCATTCTGGCTTCTTGTTAGATAATTATAACACAAAAGGAGGCCTATGAAAAAAGATTATGCCAACATGTTGCTTTGTTGATAAAAATAACTTCTTCTGCAATCTACAGGTGCACTGTTTTGGTCTGCGCTGGAAGCAGCAGTAGCATAAAAGGGATTGTTCAACTTCAAACAACAAGTTGTTTTCTGATAGATCACCAATGACTTTTTACAATTACTTTCTATTTTCTATGTGTGACCATTTTTCTAATATTGAAGTGTAAAGTGTAATTTTTCACCTTAAAGCAGCTCTGGGGGGGGGGGGGGGGTCGCCAACCCTGTAAACTGTTCTAAATTGATACATTTAATTGATGCATTCATTATCTTTGTTCCTGCTGAGAATCTCTGGGTTTCATTACTGGCCGGTTAGAATTGATACAATAGTTGCTAATAATTCAGAGATGATGCTGAGAAATGTATCAACTCAGTGTTGGAATGTCTGCACCTGAATTACTAAGCTGCCATACTGAAGCAAGAGTCCTGCTCAGGTCCATTTTTTGCAACCAGTACCTGACCCGTACCCGCAACGGGCAATCCGTAACCCAGACCTGCATCTGGCATTTTTACCCCCATGGACCCACTGCTGACCCCGACCCGCAAGCAGGACTGGACTGAGAATTAAAATAGGCCCTGGCATTTCAGGTACACAAGAGGCCCATCAGCCCACATAGAGGCCCAAACAGCCCCCACCAGCCCACTAAACACCGACTTTCTATGGGACCTTATAGCAGCCCCTCTGGCATTTGCCCTAACCCACAAATGGCCAGTCCAGGCCTGCCCGCAAGTATCTTATCCACAACCCGGAACCCCGACCCGCTGACCATCAAGAATCAGGAAGTGCTGTCATGCTGGCCATCAGAATCAGGGAGTGCTGTTATCGTAACTGGAAGTGACATCATTGGAAGTAGGCGTGATCAGAAAAAATGAGTAAAAATCACTATTGAGCCCGACCCGTGGCCCACAAACCAGCACCTGCTGCAGGACTCTAACTGAAGCACCAGAGACAGGGACATTAAACCTTGATTTTGGAAAAACAGTAAAGAATAAATAATGGAAAGTAAATTTTAAAAAGTCTTTATTTCGGGAGAGAAATCTGAAAACAACTGAACTGAAGAAATTGTTTGGAAGGTGAATAACCCCTTTAAATGACTAAATCATGGTTTGCCTAGGGGTTGCTGTACAAATTCCTGTAATCATCAACTCTACATACTTGTTGAAAGATACCATTTCAATTACTGTTTATTCATTCCCATTTGCTGCCAATGCATTGGTCCACTCTAGCGGGCGATTGGGTTTTTTTTGGCAAACATTTGCCAAAATGACAATTCCCAGCTAATTCACCAATCTACTAAAAGGCAAAGGTGACAATTCTCTAGCAAAAACGCTCATGAGAACTTTCATTCTGTTACTCCAGGCGAATTTTCCCTCTGCTACGCCCTCAACATTAGTATGTCAGTGACATCATATTCTGTAATCAAAAAAATAGAATAAACACTGGAGTTGTTTCAAATTTTAATGGGGGACTATGTTTAAAACTGTTAGATATTTTTTTATTTACACTTTTTTAACCATTTGAAGATCATGCCACATTTGTTTTAGGGTAGGCTTATCTTTTGGACAATGGAGGTCTCTTGTTTTTATTTCGCTTCCTTGGACATTTTCAAAAATAAGTGGTCCCAGCAATTTCACCGTCACTAATAAAGATGGTGAAGCGTAAGTATGTTAAAGTGAGAGAATCAAAGCAAGGGTTCTGGGCAGGCAAGAAAACCGGAACGTGTGTCAGGAAGGACAAAGTTCGCTACAAGACAGAGAATCAGCAGTGGTTAGGGACAGACAAGTGTCAAGAAGAGAAAACCAGAAAATAAGCACACCCAGGAACTATCTAACAATAAAAGTTGGGCAGTGAGAAACTGGATGAGGCATGGTACAACCGGTATAAAAAGATGAGTGCGAATGGTGTACAGTTGTACACATTACAAACAAGCGGCACACCGAGAGGGAGACAGTAGTTGTCCCCGCAGGTGAGCCCCCTCCTCCTGGGTAATATCTCAATTATATAGGCAACACACAAAGAGATATGGGTCATGTCCAGACACAAAAATGAATTTGAATTAGACATAAATCACACACATGTACTTTGGCAGGCACACACATTCACAAGACACAAGAAGGAACTTTCACTGATAATAAACTTTAGTGTTATTACCTTATTCCAAGCCTGCTGATTACTCATATTGCTTGTCTTCCCTGAGTTTAAAGCTGGCAGTAGACTATAAAATAGGATCTTTCCCCGATATGCCACTAATGGCAGGGCTATATCGGGGGTAATCTGAACATTCGGCCCTATGGCTAGAATTGGATTACAACGAGGGCAATGGACTTCGACAGGTCGGTGGGCTTAAAATCAAACCTTCCGGATCGATATCGTGGCCAGATATCAATCGGAAAGACCCATTACACTCCCATACACAGCAGATAAGTTGTCAAATTGGTCTAAACGACTGATATCGGCAGCTTTATCTGCCCATATACAGTCCCAGTACAGCTGGACAGGGATTGGCTAGACTGCAGAGAGAATACACCACTTTGAGCTTTACATCTGAGGTGTTATGAACACTACAGTTGTGACTAAGGAAGAGTACTATCCAAGCGATGGAAGTGTTTGAGCATTTAATAAATGATGTTTATACCATCTGGATAGCACCAGCAAAGGGACTGTGAACCATTCAGTCAATAAAGTGTTCATTTTGTATTAAGAACCACTGGCACCCAAGTAATTTGAGAGATCAAGATCTGTGTGTGAATTCAGTATGATTGACCATCCATCAGCGTATCAAGGGCCAACCTGAGAGGAAAGTGTCACCACATGTGCTTTACTGGGAGTTGCAAGTAGCTGTGCCTGGCCAAGTGTGTAGTATTTAATTGGGCTGCTCTGTGTATGGGATAATAAATGTGTTCATACCAATTTACTAAATACTGTGTCTAGCAATAAAAGGTATTGGGATGGAAAGATTAGGTTAGCATGACCAGCCAGACATGACTAAAGCTGTTTACATAAAACATACTGTCCATATACAGTACAACAGCAGGTGTAGGAGTGTTTACATGAAAAAACATTATTCAGTAGAATGTCTTAACTATGGTTTATCATAGACTATTAGTGCCATATTTATAAAGTACCTGACAAATAAGCATTGTGACCAGCTGTATTTCCTATGAATCTACATGAATAATATGTACAGCCAAAAACTGATGTCCAAAAAGTAGAGGTCAGACGACGGCAGTAATTCAAGCTACAGTACAAGCAAGAATGTAGTCTGCCTGCCTTGCAACAAATCTGGACACCCAGATTAGTGTTATAAAATTGGAACCATTTTAAAGAAGGATAAAATTGTGTATTTTAGTAAATGCTCTTGAAAAGTGTGCCACTTTTGATGAGGGCAACCAGTGAGAGGTACTGTAGCATGTTGACTCTTTTGGTCTTGTCATGTTGTTTGCTATGGATAACTTCAATGTAGACCATATTTGCACAGGTTCATGCATTACATTCAGCTTTGTTTAGGGACCAGTTAAAGTAACCCTAGTTCATCTGTAATTACAATTTCAAAAATACAATTCTTAATACAGTCAAAATGTGATTTTCATGGGGGTGGGGAAATGATAAAATCCAGAAAACCTAAAATACCATCAATTTGTTATTGATATGTGTGTCATCTTTATAGTCTGCTTTCTTCCTAATATTGCTATTCTACCCATCACCCAAAAGTTACAAGCATAAAAAGACAATTAATTTGAATGATTTTCAGTCACCACACATCATTTGGGTGTTTTGAGCGACAGCTCTGAGAAAATGGTGTCCACTGGTCAAGGCAAAATCCTGTGCCTGTTACAAGATGCTACGACTTTACTATTTCTATAGATCCCTACAGACCTAATAATACGACTGATCTGGTTGATCTTCAGCTAAATGTAGGATGCACAATGTCCAATAATTCAACCCTTTGGCTACGTGATACAAAGAAATAGCCACTGTACGGCTAGCTTTTCATCTTAAAGTAAAAGCTCTTCAGATAAATGGCTTGAGAAGTGTGTCCAGGGGAAAGGGTAATTCCATGTATTCACAGGGAACTGGTTATAACAGGAAAAAGCGTAATGCAATTAGCACATCTCACTAGTAACTTGGACAATGAGTGAACATAAAACTGTCGAGAATATCCATTTCCCTTCACTGGGCACAAATAAAGAACATTTTTCATGTTAAACAGCCATTAAAAAAATACACATTTGTTAATATAAGCAATACCATTTCCTAAAATGCTTTCTGAGTAAATCTAAAATCTAAATCTTATTGCTGTGTATTATTTCTCAGCACACTTGCTCTACTA
>CM044442.1:94847476-94895680 GCA_024363595.1 Xenopus borealis
TGACTAATGTGATAAAATATGATTTTTTTATATTTTTTTGGGGTGACGGGTCCACTTTAAAGAAGAATTATAATGAAAGCCGAACATAAACTTTAAAGCTGAAAATGAGAAACCTACTAAATGTAATCCATAAAAACTGAAGCACCATTTCTGAAATAGCAACA
Organism: Xenopus borealis; assembly: GCA_024363595.1. Classification (NCBI taxonomy): domain Eukaryota; kingdom Metazoa; phylum Chordata; class Amphibia; order Anura; family Pipidae; genus Xenopus; species Xenopus borealis. The sequence goes on from CM044442.1 coordinate 94,847,641, forward strand.
ATAGCCCCTCTCAGTCTGAGCACTTAATTTGTTTTAGAGTCATTTGGTATGCCCACTTAACTCTCATAAATCAGAGAACAGACCAATAAGAGAAGCAAAAAAACTGACTCTGACACAAAGCCTGCAAGCAGAGATGAAGAGAGAGAGAGTGACATACAAGGGAAACATGATTTTTTTCTAAGAATGGTGCAAATATTTTTAACAGTCTTGTTTTATGAAATTTCTAATTTCCATGGGATGATGTTCTAATTAATCTTTTGTTTTCATGGAAGTGCCCCTTTAATATTTCAGTGCTGAAACTGCATTTTTCTTGTTTTGGTAGTACCTTCATAGAAAATATTGGAAAAACAACGAAATAAAATTATGCATTAACCACTTAATATTTCCATTTGACAAATCCAACCGGAAATTAAAAAGAAGAATAATTACTGCCTTTTAAAAGACATTGCAATATTTTTTGCAGCCTTTGCTAAATTCTGGCAATTCATAATACATTTTCTTTATCACACAGAATGCACACATTGTATTGTTTGGAACATTTCTCCATAGATCTGACTGTATCACTGTTATGAGGGGTTTGTTTGTTGGTTTTGGCAGACAATGTAGTAACTGTGTGCCATTTCCCTTTGTTATTTGGCATCATCCAAACTGTGGAATAAATCTCTTATTATCTGTAATGCAAACATTTTCATTTACTATGAAATGTTTTTTTTTTTTTTTTTTTTAAACGATTTAGGTTTTTCACACCCATAGACCAGCAAGTTAAGGAAACAGAACATTAATTGTTTACATTGCATCAGCACATAATTATGGGTTATCATTTGGCAGGCTCTAGGTTTTATGTAGCGGTGGAGGATTATATTTGAGATTCTAGGGCAGTGGTTCTAAGTAATGCTTTTTAAAACATATTTAACATCCCAGCATATTTTTCTCTGTCTTACAGTCAGACCACCTGTACAATGAAAACCTCCTTAAAGGGCAAGGAAAGTGTAAAATAGAATAAGGCTAGAAATGCTGTATTTTGTATACTAAACATAAACATGAACTTACTGCACCACAAGCCTAATCAAACAAATGATTTATGCTTTCAAAGTTGGTCACAGGGGGCTGTCATCTTGTAACTTAGTTAAACATCTTTGCCTGATACTGGCACTGCACATGCTCAGTGTGATTTGTGCTGCTTAGGGATTGTCATAAATTATCAAAAAACAAAGCTGTTTGAGTTCTGCATGGCTGGTAAGTAAGGCGGGGGCTCCCCCTGCTGTTCATAAGTATGATTTTTTCCCTGCCAGAAGTTAGGGGCCGTCTGACAATTCCTATCCACAGCACTAAATGAAGGGAGAATTTCACTGCATACAGTCAAGTTTCTTATAAAAACGATACACATTTTTAAATTAAAGTATATTGGAGATAGATTTATTTTTCATTAAAGAAAGTAAAAATGGGATTTTATTTCTTTGCCTTTCCTTGCCCTTTAACTGTGAGCTTAGGACACAGGCAGCATTTAGCAAAAGAGGCGGAACACATGATTTCTGAACTCTGTTTAAACTATTGGTGCTCCTTCAGCAGCACAAGGGATTTGTAGAAAGATTAAAAATGGAACAATTATAATTGTATCCAGGTGGGCCCTGGCCCTCATGGGCCCCTGCCAGCTCAGCCCCCCAATCTCTGGGCATTCAAATAAAATGAATCCCGGCACTGGTATTGCATGAGCGTCTGTGTTCACTTATGCATGCCGGCGTTTGCGTGCACATGCAGGGGGGCCCCGGCAGGCCTGGATTTGGGGAGAGGCCACCTACAGTAGGTCCGGGCCTAGGGCAGCAGGATTTTAGGGGGCGGCATGCTGCCCAACCACACCCACATTGGTTCTGCAATTTAAATTTCCTGTAGGGGGCAATTCTCATTGCTCCGTCCTGATGCTGAAAATTTGAGCAAATAAAAGGAAGTGAACTGGGGCAACAAACAACAGTGAGCCTAGGGGAACCTGCTATGTAAATGCAGCCCTGGGCCCCAGAGGTTAGTAACCTGGTGGGCCCCTTCATGTCCAGTCCGACCCTGCCCTTGATATTCCTGTCAGCCAAAGTGGAAGTTATGGGCTGATACCTTAACTTCTCTCCAGGGATTCGCCTTACCCCACATTACCATCTTGTGACAAATTAAAACCAACAACACTTACAAAACATAGGATCCAAGTTACTCTAGCAATCAGAAGGTAGGTACAATAAAATTGTAGTCTCACAGTGCAATCATTTCTTGCCTGCTGTGACCCCTACTTGAAAGCTGGAACCATCACAAAAACAAAACAAATAGTTCAAAAGCTAAGGGAGTGTCCAGTATAAAAAATAAAATCTGGTTAAATAGATGTACAAACAGTATAGTTAGTTAGCCACAAATGTAATGTATAAAGCTTGGTGTGATTTCATAACTAACATAACATAACAGAACTCAACTTTTCAGCTCTCTTGGTTTCCACTGATTGGTTACCAGGCAGTAACCAATCAGTGACTTGAGGGGGGGGGCACATGGGACATAACTGTTGCTTTTGAATCTGCTGTGGATCAATGGCAAACTCACTGAACAGTTATGTCCCATGTGACCAGAACTGTATTTACGTCTGATGCTGCCCTAGGCATCGGACCTAAATACGCCCAACACATTGTGTGTGACATCAGCACGCCAGAAGTGACTTCAGATGCCGCGTGGAAGTGACATCACTTCCGCAAAAAACTGGCCCCTGCTCCTCTCCTCACCACCATCAGCGCTACCACCAGATTTCTTATGACGACTTTTTTTTTTTAATTAAAAATACAACTATTGGCACCCGAGGGCCGCCCCAAACACCTGCTGCCCTAGGCACAGGCCGGGTGCCTTTATATAAATACGGACTCTGACTAATTCAGAGTTAGAGAGCTATAAATCAAGAAGTTCAGTTCTGATATTTTAGACACATGCTCACTCCATTTACATTATTGGCTAACTAACTATATTAGAAACATTTTTTATCCTGCACAGCCTATATATTTACCCAGTTATTATTTTTACACTGAACTGTTCCTTTAAAGAAGTTACTCATTCACTCATTAATTCATTCACATCTCCCTTTTAGTTTTACTTCCCTCTTCTCTAGTTTATACCTTCATTGTAAAGTCCCTAAAAGAGTCCCTGGATATTTTCACAGTGAAGAGAAAACCTTCCTACTTCACCAGATACCTGGTACTTTTTCTAACAACAAACAAAGCCACTTCAAATATAAGAAATAAGATGTTATAAAGCTTGCAGTGGTGTTACATTAAACATATAAAAATGGTGTAATTAAACATTTAATAAAGGTTCATGTGCCTGATGCCGTACTGTTTTATGCCAAGGGAATGCACACAATAGTATGAGCCACACTGTTTTCCAATGACATCCATAACAGGGCTGGGAGAAGGACCTTTTTAGGTGTACTGGATTTTCCTGTTTTGTTTTTTGTTTTTTTACAGATCACAGCATGAACACAGGGAATCCAATTACTAGTAAATCTGTGCATATGAAAATGATATGCAGTTTTACAGGCCTACTAAACATTGTGATACATTTTAAAGTGATACTGACACTAAAAAATTAAATTTAACATATGAATGTACATTAATTGTTACCTATAGGTCATGTTGATAATTTTTTGCTGAGAGGTTTGTTTTTGTATATAACTATTAGCTGAAATTTCTAAGCCTGACTCTCTGACACCCTGACACTCTTACCTTGCCAACCTAACAGTCCCATCTCAGTCTGTTAGTTACAGTTTGTAATGATAACAGATGCCGGGTGCACAAATATGGCAGCCCCCTCATACAGGAACATGGGGGATCAGACAGGTAATGTAAAAGCATCATGCAAATACCTTATGGCAAAGTTAGAAGTAGCTTTCAAAGCCAGTTATTATAATAGAGGTAAAAAAGAGTTTGACTTCAGGTGTCAGAATCTCTTTAAATATCATAACCCTTAAATCATAAAATATCATATTGTGACTGTGTTTATCTGACACCCGACAAGCTCCATAAATTATTTCAGGATTGCCCTTCTTTCTACCTGTTGGAGGAACTGTGGCTCACAAGGTACCCTACTCCATATATTTTGGGACTGCCCACTCAGCCAACCTCTTTGGACTGAAATAGCTACACTGCTAAGCCACCTCTTAGGATACCCAGTCTCTAAAGAGATACAGACTTTTCTAATTTTACCAAAATGCAGAAGCACACACAGGCCTTGCTCAATCAAGTGCTCACAGCTACAGGCCAGCAAATGCCTCCATATGGAAATCAATGGCTACCCCTACAGGTACTAAAATCTTAAAAAGGGTTAATGACAACAGACTTTTTGAATCCAGAATATCTTATCTGCAAAATAAAACAACTCAATACATTAGCATTTGGTCTGTATGGGAGCACGAGGATATTCTTCACCACCCCGATTCGAACCCCCACATAATTTCAATAGACCCCTTATTATATGAGAGTCCTGAGAGTTCTTTGTTACCTTGTCCTCTCTCAAATTGTACTGAACTGCACTTTTTAAAATAACGTCACCCAGTGGCATAGAGGATATGCAGCAAGCAGTGAGGGGACAAGGCCAGGAATGGGGGTAGGGAGAGGTATGTGCCTGGCGTCCCTCTGCCACATGTATTGGATTTTCCTGTGTTTCTGAAGAGAGGCATAAATTTACTAAAGGGTTGAGTGACAAACACTAGCAAAAATTTGCCAGCGTCAACACTTTAAGCCACTTTGCCTTTTTATTAACGGGCGCAGGTGTTGCAGGCTTCGCTAGCGAAGGAGATAGACGCTAGCACTCATTCGCACTCTATCACCAGGTTACTACTCACTCTGGCGAATGGACATAACTCTGCAAATTCACTAAGATCCTCATATTACTGAACGTTACCTCTTTCGCCAGACTTGTCTTCGCCAGCTCTGACCCAGCAAAGTGCATTGGAGTACACAGAACATCCTCAGTCTTAAGTAACTAACATCATCATTTTTGAGTGGAACATTTTCTAAGTCCAAAAAACACTGGCGACTTTTCATTTTTCAGGGTGATAGACTGCAAAAGGGATAATTTTTTTTTTCAGGTACCCGGTTTCCCCCATACATTTTCTAATATATGACACTTTATTTAACAGAAGCCTCGTGTGTAGGGCATTCAAACAACTCTATGCACTTGTGTAGTTATTGGTGTGAATGCAATGTATTAGCTGCAATGTAACATACAGACCTCCATTCATTTCCCGCAGTATGCAAATAAGCCTGAGCGGAATCCTCTAATGAAGTTGCGCTAGGCAGAATTGACTGCTAGCACCTCTTCACTTTGATTTGCTCGCACTGCCAAAGTATGCTAGCAAAAATTCACCTGCATCCATCGCCTGGGACTAAACTCCAGCAACTTAGGAAAAATGCATTGTCTCAGTGAATTTTTGCCTGGTGAAGTGTTGCCATGGCTGTGAAGCAGGACTGGACTGAGAATCAAAATAGGCCCTGGCATTTCAGGTACACAGAGGCCCAATCAGGCCACATAGAGGCCCAAACAGTCCCCACCAGCCCACTAAATACTGACTTTCTATGGTACCTTATAGCAGCCCATCTGGCATTTGCCCTAACCCACAGATGGCCAGTCCGGGCCTGCTGTGAAGCCATCACTGGTGAATTTTCACCACTTAATTAATTTACCCCTAAGTTCTGGTGGTTTCCAGCATGTGAGACATTGAAGGTTCCAGTTGTTCCTATTGAGTGAGAGGGAGCCTGAGAGAGAGGAAAAAGTGGTCGGTGGAGCCTGAGATACAGAGACTGTCAGACAGATTGCCTGAGCTTGAGAGAGAAAGCGAGTGCCAAGGGACATATGACTGCAACTTGAGAGAGAGTGCAGTAGTAAAGCTAAGTAGGCAGTGTGGCCAGGCTGATAGAGAGAAGTGATTTCTGCAACCGGTTGCTGATTTTGTGATTATCCAGAGTCTGGGAGAGACCCTGGGGTAGTCAGGAAGACTACAATATCACTTATGAAAAACTGTCATGTTTTTGATGCCATCTTGCCGTATGAAGACAAACACCATGTCGATGCATTTTTTTTTGTTGAACAATTAAAGGCAAAATCTTATTTTTTTATGAGTCCTTGTCTCTTCCCTGCATTAAAAAAAATAGCTTGCTTACCAATCTAAAAGCTAATCTTCCCACAATAATAAATATGCCATTAATGTGCAGTTAAGCTTTGAAACCAAAGATACTTGCCATTAGTTAGGCAATTTAGTGAGGCAGACAGGGATGCTGCTTTCGAGCCTCAGATCTTGCAGATTTGCCTACTGAAAATACTAATAGATGTATATTAATTTTCCAGTTGCTCTATTTCTACCACACTACTGGCTCAGCCTTCAGCTTTGCCTAATCCTCCATCGTCTCACTGGCAGCCTGGGCTCAATTCTTTCACAGTATAATATGGCAGAAATATAATTTGGCAAAAATCACATTTATGCCAGAACATTTAGAGAGGTAAGGGCACTTTAAGGTGAACTTTTAGAGAAAGACATAATATAAACATACAAAGCATACTAAAGACAAAATATCAACTAGAAAAAACTTCACTTCATTTACCAACATATATAAATGTAAATTATACAATGAGGTAATAAATTGCATATATCATTGTCACATATAATGTGCAGTAAATATCAGAATGTTAACACTTGTCCTTTAAATGGATAAGAAATTATCCCTAACAGACCCATTTTGAAAAAATAAAGAGCATGTTACATATTAATCTTAAACCATTAAAAACACACGTTTCTGACAATTAATTGAATTAAAGGTTTTTTTTATAAATTGACCTAAGGGCCAGGAATAGCCAGCCAGAAAGGCTCATACAATGTAATCATTAATCACAGCTATTTCTTGTTTCTCAAGCAGTCATTGCTTGTCTACGTAATACGAGTTATTGTGTCTCACGTTAAGCTAATAGTGCTAAATTACATTTCTCAGGGAGGGTATATACTGTATTATGTCTGCTGTGTTTACTGTAGAACAAGTAATGGAAAGAAACTTACCTTAAACAGACCTATGCACATATTTTTCCTTTCGCATTAAATTCAAGAACCATCATATGGCTGAAAGTAATGGTTTGCCTTCCTTTGAACTGGATCCAAATGCATTAAATGTTACAATAGAAGTGTTTCTTTTTATTGTTTAATGTCACTTCATAGCCTCACGGCCTCTCAGAGAAGTATTTGCATGCTGCAGTTGTGCATTGGCTGCACTGCTCTTGTTCTTGGAGGGTGAAATAATTGGTATCAACACATTGTTTTATTGGATGAAACTCACTGCCTTAAATAAGGAAATGATTTTTTTTTTCTTTGGTCTAATCCCTTATGGTTAGAGAGGAAGCTGGAAATGTTTCTGAAACAAACCAGAATCTGTTTGCAGTAAAAACAGTTGATGAATCATATTTTCTTTTACACGGCGCATAGGAACTCACCAATAGAGCAGCATAATGAGAGGTGCAGTAAAACAGCAGAATGAATGCGGCAAGGAGAAGAATTGCACAAATATTTCAGAAACACTGGGAAAAATATAAATAATTAACACTGCAACACAATGCTTTTGCAGGAGATTAGAATTTTTACAAAGAAGTAAGAAAGACCTGGGTATGTTTTTATTTATTATTATTATTATTATTATTATTATTGGTGCAGAGTAGTACCTTGGGCTCTCTTGGAAAATCTTCTTATTTAGAGCATGTTCGCTGAGGGCATTTAATAGACTGATAAACCCAGCACTTTGGCCTGACACTGTACAGTTTATAAGTAAAAGGTAAAAGCAGAGTTGGCTGATAAAAACAAAAGGAGAACTAAACCCCAAAAGTAAATATGACTATCATTAAATATTATATGTTAAACTTAATGAACAGACCTTAGGATTCAGCATCTCATAGCGGCTGTTGAGAATCTAAGCTTAGGGGTCATCACATGTCCAAAAACACAGGTTCACCTGTCATAGAAGCTGATGCTGCAGGGCTGATTATTAAATTCTGAAGCTACCGTAATTGCATAAAACTATGCCACGAAGTGCAGAGAGCCATAGTAGACATAAATTATGGCAACGTTTCGGGCCCCTCTGGGCCCTTCATCAGGCTTGATGAAGGGCCCAGAGTGGCCCGAAACGTTGCCATAATTTAGGTCTACTATGAGCCAATAAAATCACTTGTTTTATTCACTACAACGGATCTGTGTGCTTCAGCAACTTTGGATTGTATACACTGATCCCGGAGCAGGGGGATTTATATGCTGTGGTGCGAGACAATTAATTCAAATGTATTAAAATCAAAGGGGTTTTTTTCTTATTGAGGCCTTTTTGTCTCGGCTACAATCTTATCACAGCAAAATTTTTTGTTGCTGCAGAATTCTCTGCAGCAAATAAAAAAAAAATGTGCACGTGTCAAAGTGCATATTTTGCAGTGAAATTCATGCCTGGCGTGTTTGCATCTCATCCGCCCACATAATGCCATTTATACAGTATCCAGTGTTGTGTAGAATTCATGGTATCCTGTAAATAGTATAGAATGTATATAGATGGAGTGAAGGAGAAGTGGAGCATAAATACTGATTACAATATTGGGCCAATTATGTTGCTTAAAAGAGAATTCTTTATTTAAATCCTAAGTGTTTCTTTTTAGCATGAATATACACCCATTGGCTCGATTTAATTAAGGTGGTAGCTGCTCATTTATTGTTATTGTGCTGTGTTTCCTTGGTATGGTGACTATGCAAGACTGTATTTACATCATAGGTTTGCTGGTGCCTTTTGCACTTATTAATGTTTTGTGGACTTAGTGGAGAAGTTCTCACAATTTTGGATCCTCTTTCTACATTCCATTTGTTTCATAAGAAAACCTGTGTGTTTGCTTTGAGGCATTGGCTTTTGTGTAAAGTTATTCTAAGAGGAGTTATTATTTAATCAAAATAGTCCAGGCAAAATTCCTGCTAAATAACTTGGCAGATTGCAAGGGAGCATAAAACCAAAGAGACTTGCAAATACTGGGAATTTTAAAGAATGTCTTGCTTTCTTATGGCATTGAAATGGGCTGTGTCATGCAAAGCGTTGCACCTATACTCTGTGTACTCTATCAACCTAAATCACTGGTTCTCAACCTTCCTAATGCTGTGACCCTTTAATACAGTTCCTCATGTTGTGGTGACCCCCAACCATAAAATATTAAAATATTTTCATTGCCAGCCCAGAGCGGATTGTTAGGAAAGTACAGGAGACCGTACATAACCCAGTAGTGATATCTCAACAGTGAAATTTTTCTCTCAATTGGACTTAATAAGCAAACCACACTATTGGTGTGACATGTACAGTATGAGCTTGATCAGGGCCGCCATTAGAAAACACAGTGCCCACACAACAACATTTTTGGGGCCACCTGGCACCTAAGCCCCACCCCTGATCCCGCCCACTCCACATCAAAGTTAAAAGACCACACAGACATCAGTGCTAAATAAGTAACCCCCTCCCCCACACATATTGATGGTCAGGGGCCCCCCTTACAAGTTAAAAAATTATTGGGGCCCCAAAAAATATTAAAAAAAAAAAACATTGGTGCCAGGGCCCCCCTTACAAGTTGGGGCCCCAGAGAATATTTTTTTTAAAAAAACATTGGTGGCAGGGCCCCTCTTACAAGTAAAAAAAAATTGGGGCACCATTATAAACTTTAAAAGTGTCGGCTCCTTTCTTGACTTTGTTTCTTTTTGCCTCTTTAGGAGATCAGTGTCGGTTCCTTCGTGACTTTGGGTCTTTCCGCCGCTGCAAGACTTTGACTGTTTGGCACTTCTGCATCGACATCGAAGGAAGAGGCACGGCTTCAGAGGTGGCGCTCGCAAGGGGGGCCGGCTCCTCGAAAAGTGCAGCACTGCCGGACCCCCCTTCAGGGCTGGGACACTTGTCCCCCCTGTTCCCCCCTGATCTCGGCCCTGAGCTTGATGTATGGATATTTTTCCTTTAAATGTGGTAGTGAGTAGTTTCCTAATATATCATAATTAGGTGCCTAATTAAGAATGTAATGTATGGATATTTTATTGTACCAATGGAGCACTACATCTTCCATGAAACCTTCCATATTACTGCTTCTTGCGCATTGGCTAATTTCTTGTAAGTAATTTGTTCCATTGGGTTTAATTTACATAGATTTTTACATATTTTTACACATGTTAAATATTTATTGATAGCTCTAAAGCATTAATCTGTTTTAGATTACTGTTACTCTCCGTTTTAGTCTGATTTGATTTTTGAGAGCGATTTGTCATTTAAAGCTTTCATCAGTTGAATAAATATACCAGAATTCTTCTAGTTTTTGAAATATATACATCAAATAAGGTACAGTAATGTAACGTTTTGTAGCCATCCTTTACTTACTATGCTTGATTTGGTCAGTTTTTTGGACAACAGTGCGCAAACATCTAATCCATCCATACATCCCTCCATCCAAAGCTTTAATAACAGGTTGCTTTTCAGCACAAAAATATATTTCTAAAATATTCTAGAATTTATCTTTCCATTATAGCTCATGCATTTACAATGGAATTGTTACACAGGAACTGATGATAGATTTCTGTCAAGGATTTGTCCATGGACGTCAGAGAGTTTCCAAGATTGAATCTTATTGTGGAATTTATTGAACACAGGAAACGGCTGCTTCAAACGAAAAATCTATTTATGTGGCTTCCAGAATTCTAAAGTGCCTATCAATAAATATTTACCTGACATGCTATTGCAATGATTTGTTTATCTGCTAGAATGTATCTGAATGGTATGGAGAACAGTAAATGGAACTTACGCATGACCTGCAAAGTGAAAGGAAAGTTGGAACCATATATTGTGAAAAAAAGTTTATAGAGGACTGTGAGAGAGAAATTGGAATACAAATGCAGATGAACTGGTGTACATTGGTAAAGCATGAGATACATGGGTAAGATTGTTTCTCCTTGGAATAAAAGGTATGTCAACCCTCGCAACACAAGATACATAATAAACATAAAAAGAAATAGCAAAAGAAGTGAAGAATATACCTCTGGAAACTCATTTAACAGAGCACTTTGGATATATCTTATGATCACCATTCAAACATTTGGCGTGGTGGACTTATTCTTGCAGGTCTTACTGTAACAAGGAATGACATTCTATCCTCTAATATTTGATTTTAAAACTGAATCACTGGCATTAAGGGGCCCATTTACTAAAAACTGCATACCAATTTTATTCTACAAATCACAAAAAAGTTGAGGTTTTCTTATATTTCTAGAAAGCTCAAAAAACTTGAGATTTATTAAGTGAAAAAAACACAAAGCCTTTAATGCTATTTGGGGATTGTTCAGCTCTTTTTTTCATTTGTACTTTTTATAATTGGAACTTTTAATAGATTCAATGTAGTATTAAAAAATAGTGGTTTTAGAGTTAGTCATGGTTTCAAAAACCTCTAAAACTACTAAAAGCCAACCTATAATAAATAAGTCTCCACGTTTTAGCAGTGGAAATAAATTCAAGAATTCCAGTACAGTTCAGCACTATACAAAATAGCATCGATTGGAGTAAATTCAACTCTACGCAGCTTGAGACTGAGATTCCCTCAAATAGTTTGTGTTGATTTTGTTACTGTATAAATATACAGCCTTATTTTAATATATCGTTCTAGCATTCTGATGATTCTGTCTAGATTATGTATTTTTAGATATGTTGTTTTAATTGTGGACATAGGGGATGTGAACTATGTGCTTTATATGTGCCGCTGGGGAAATATATTTTGGTTAGTATGGGTTGATTGCTACCAGGTTTAATTTTAGCCCCTACACCATCAGTAGTTTGAATGTTCTTTCTGTACCAGCATGTATTTTCTCCTTATATTTTTCTCCAAAAACATCTACAAATAAGAATTGGCTCCTGATAAAATTGAGCATAATGTGTGCTAATGAGATTGGGTTCCACTTGGCAGGACATGATTTATAATGTCCCTAAAGAACTGCAGAATATGGGGCTGTGTAGATAAAAAACCCAAGATGTTTGATTTTGACCAGTAAATCCTACCAGCTGATTGGTCGCTATAGTAAACCTTATGTCTTTATATATATATTACCCATTATGAGTTCTTTATACCATTAGGCGAATTAGAAATTGTTGGTGATGAAAAACAAAGCAGCAGTGAAAGCTTTATTAAAGAACAAAGCATCAGACATTGATAGCATGTCCAACTGGAGTACTTCAGCTATTAAATACAGATGTTACAGAACTTACAAGGCTTTGCCAGGAGGTTTGGAGGAAAGCATCATGGCTGACTGGAAATAGGAATATCTGCGTTCATACAGGTACTGAGGGAAGTTGGTCCAATTAACTGGAAATGAGGACTTTTTTGATCCAACATTCCAGTAAGATTCAATTCAAACTCAATTAGTGGAGGCTAGATCTATACATAGAACAATAACTGTCTGAAATGCCAAAATAATACATAAATGGGTTTCACTGACAACAACAGGCTTTTGACTGTGTACAAAATCACAAACTTTAGATTACACGAAGAAATACAGGTAGTGCAGAATACCTGACTATTCTTATGCACAGCCTTTACACTGGTCAAGAAACAGTAAGAATGGAACACGGACAAACAGAAAGGTTTCCAACTGGCAAAGGTGCACAAGAAGGCTGCAGATATAAACAATATATATATCTATCTATATACAGTATATCTATATATATCTATATACATCTATATATCTATCTATATCTATCTATATATATATATATATATATATATATATATATATATATATATATATATATATATATATATATATATATATACCCCTATACCCATATCTGTTCATTCTGTTCTGTATAACTGACTAATGTGCTTAAGAAGGTCAAGAAATATAGTCATGATGATAGATCATGACAACTGGTAATAATTTTATCCTTGATGGAAAAGAAATAGAAATAGTAAACAACTAAATAGTTCCTTCATTTGAATTAGTAATCTGTTTGGCTGTTATGTTCAGACATACAATAACAGCATCTACAGATCCCAGTGACTAGATATAGGACACATCAAGCTGTTCCTTGAACTTCCGCATTGATGTTCTCCGCGTATAGGACAAGCACCCCTGTGTCCATCCTACCTCTAGTTCTGAATTGTGTACAAGTGCTCAGGGTTCTCGCAGCAGCCTGGGTCAATAGACACAGTGTACTTAAACCTAAAGAACCACGCACAGACGTTCTTTTGATCTTGAGCAATGGAAATTATGTAACCATGACTGAAAATGGAAATGGAGGGTGCAGAAAATGCACCCAAAATTGCACTTTGTACACTTTGTCCACTTGCTCTTCTAATTGTCCAGATAATATGCATTGTACTCCCTAGCTGGTGGTCCATTAAGAATAATTCCTACGCTGTCATCTGAGTTATGAAACAAAGAGGTTACTGTGCAATTACTGCTTGCTGATACTACACAGTAATTAAACATATAAAGTGTGTATATAGTGCCAAAAGCACAGCGAGCAGGAGAACTCCAGAATCTTTCCATTGTAACCTACAATTGGACAGGAGAGTTCCCAACTTAGAAAGCTCTAAGCGGTATTTCAGAGACTACTAAAGAGGAGGAACCGTGTCAGCTGAAGACTCATAGGCCACACAAATCTCCCAGCTAGAACATGTATGTAAGAAGGAGAAGTAGAGTACTACCTAATTTAGGACTCCATGTTTGAAATTTGATTATATTAGCAGCTTGGCAGGTAGATTCATGTATCTCCTCCTGGCTGAGCTGTCATGGAGGAAAGCCTCAACAATAAGTATGGTACTTCCCATTCATAAATGGTAATGCACTGCCATCTAAAAAAAAAAATTGGTGACAATAGTAACTAAAATATATTTAGCTTAGAATAAACTTTGTATGGTTATGGGACACCAATGTCTATGTACAAGGTGTTCCTTTTGGCACTATTAGACAAACCTTGATCTGAGCTGTAAGATTTTTGCACACATTTATTAAAACTGTGGTTATTATACAAAAACAAATAGGCACAGAAACACAGTGGTCTCATGTTAGCATCTTGCTTAGAGAAATGAATTTCTCCAATTAATTTGCAAGAATTAGTATTGCTTATCTACTGCTTTTAGTTCTATTAAAGGGGTGGTTCACCTTCAAGTTAACTTTTAGTATATTGTAGGGCCAATTCTAAGAAACTTTTCAACTGGTCTTCATTATTTATTTTTCATAATGATTTGCAATTTTCTTCTGTTTCTTTGCAGCTTTCAAATGGGGGTCACTGACACCATCTAAAAACAAATGCTATTTAAGGCTACAAATGTATTGTTATTGCTACTTTTTATTACTTATCATTATATTCAGTCCCTATTCATATTCCAGTCTCTTATTCAAATCAATGCAGGGTTGCTAGGGTAATTTGTACCCTAGAAACCAAATGGCTGACAATGCAAACTAGAGCTGCTGAATAAAAAGCTAAAATAACTATAAAACCACAAACAATAAAAAATGAAATCCAAATGAAATCCAATTGCAAATTGTCTCAGAATATCACTCTCTACATTATACTAAAAGTTAACTTAAAGGTGAACATCCCCTTCAAAGATAACATAAATTAAGAGTTGCTTCTTTTCACTTTACTTTTCTTAGTACAGATATGGGACCTGCTATCCAGAATGCTCATAACTTGGGTTTGCTTGATTTGCTTAAAATGGAGCATATGGGAAACAATCTTCTCCTAATTTCTGGATAATAGGTTTTGTGATAATGAATTTATCAATATTGGACTAAATCCCAACAAAGATATAATGAATCCTTTTTGGAGGCAACACAAATTTTATTTAATATTTAAATGATTTTTACATTACAGAAAGACTCTTTCTCTTTCCAGAAAAACCACAGGTCCTGAGCATTCTGGATATTAGATTCCATACCTTTAATATTATATACAGGCCATTGAGCTGCTTATGGTTACAAACAAATAATTTTTAAAATGTATTTTTTTCTCTGTAATAGTAAAACAGTACATTGTACTAAGATATAATTAATCCTTATTGGAGGCATACTAATCCTATTGGGTTACCTTATTGTTTAAATTATTTTTTGTAGATTTAAAGTTTGGTGATTCCATATCCAGAAAAACCCAAGTTATGAGCATTCTGGATAGCAGGTCCCATATCTGTACTAAGAAAAGTAAAGTGAAAAGAAGCAACTCTTAATTTATGTTATCTTTTTTTTCACCTTTGAGTTAACTTTTAGTATAATGTAGAGAGTGATATTCTGAGACAATTTGCAATTGGATTTCATTTTTTATTGTTTGTGGTTTTATAGTTATTTAGAATTTTCATCTTTACTGTTGTGTAGAAAGTGCTGTAATATGATAATTTGCAATATTCTTTATTTTTTGTGATTCTATAATTATTTAGGACTCACTCATAAATAGGATTGCCACCTGTCCGCTTTTGACCTGTCCGATAAAGGGTTACCTAGGTCAAAATTTCCCCAAGATTGACACAGTGATCAGCCAATAACCAATTGCAGCGTCATAGCCCGGACATCACGGCTCAACCCACCACATTGTTACCCAGCCCCCTCTGTGGCAAGACCCCACCCCCCATCCAGTCTGCACCAGGAGAAAAGGTGGCAACCCTACTTCTAAATGAAAATACAGTGTCCAACGTGCAATTTTGGATGTACTCTGCCATGTTTTTCTACTCACAATGCAACGTTTCCCCCCATAATTCCGATTTAATTAAATATGAACATGGATTTGCATTCGAAGTGATCACATCCAATGTGTTGGATGCACATTTTTTTTGAGGAATTGTGTATGTTGCACCTTACTATGTGTGAAGACTGTGTTAACATTATATTGTGGGACAATTATTAGTATTAATGGACAATGGATTACTAAGTCGCTCAACCGAATTGATAAAACAGACTGCAAACATTTGATATTTCTTGAGGCAGCCCTGTTACTTGGGGTTGTCTAAGAACTGCATTTCCTACAAGCTCTTGCTACAGGAAGTGCAATGAGAAGGCCAATAGCAGCCCAACCCCAAAGAACCAGTAGGGAAGATGAAAGGAGGAACCAGCCAGGAGAAGAAGCTATTCTGGGGAAGTACAGTGACCAATAGGGTTGGCACCTGTTCAGATTCCCCTGGACAGCCCAGTATATGGAAGGGCTGTCTGGGTGAAAATAAAGACATGGTGATCGTTCAATCGTTGAACACCAAATGATCAGTCCTGCCCTGATGTCATGGATCTTGCCCCCTCCTCAACTCCAACTTCATCAGTCGTGCCCCACTGCCTGTTTTTCAGCCCCAGAAAAGGTGGCAACCCTAGTGACCAAGCCGAGAGAGAAAATACTAATCTGTAGAGTGAGAAAGTACAGGGTGCAGCTTGTTGGAAGTACTTTCCTCTTGCTCCCTAAAGGGACAATGTGCAAGGGTCCAGCAGCCAGTGTGATCCTGGGTTTCGGCCTACCAGTCATCTTAATTAGGAGAAATCTCCAGTGAGATGAGAAGCAAGGTTCATTCTGAACTGTGCTTTACTTTTAACCCCTGCCTTACCAATTTAGGTGATTATTGTGTCTATGAGACTGTGTGGCTTTTTATGGACTGGAGAGTGCCTGAGTTACTATAGTCACCATTGGAGAATGTTGTTTAAGTGAACCTGCAGAGCCAATGAGGTGACTTCAGCGATTATACAGTTACCACTTACACCTGCATGGATTGTAAGTAGTGCTGACAACAGTGCTTTTACACATTCAACTCCACCAGAGGTAGAACTACGTATATCTCCAAAGGGAACATGTGCCTATGTGTTGTCACCACATCCACAGACAAAATCCAATTTTCAAGTTCAATGTTTAACATATAAGGGAGCATATCCAGTTGTTCACAAGAGGGACCCCACTAAATCCCTCTTTTAATACTTTTTTTTGACAGACATAATATCAAAGGCTATTTTGATACTAAACTCTACAATTAGTATAGCAATGGGCATATATGGTTTGTGTGAAAGAGTTTAGGGGGGTGTGTGAGTGTGTGTGTGTATGCTGGGTTTTAATTTGGAGGGGTTGAACTTGATGGACTTTGTCTTTTTTCAACCCAATTTAACTATGTAACTAACTCTGTAAATAAATCCAGCTGGCAACATGTTGGGAGTGGGACATTAGATGTGCACACCAGGTTTATGCTGGGGTATATTCTTACTTACAAGGTGTTATCGTAATGACAGTATTCGGTAGAGTTGCTAAGTACAAATTTCTTAATATACACAATTCTTAACTAATCCTTTCTTACAGCTTTGCTGTTGATTAAAGTCAGACTGTGTCTGGTGCATTGTCATTCTTGAGTGCCTGATTACTAGATCCCTATGTGTGCATCAAGATCTTGCCTTGGTAAGATGAAAATCTAAATGGATTTACTGCTTTGACACTGTAACCTTACCTTTGGGCTGCTTTATTTAGGACTTACCATGGTCATTACACAATATATGACTGTTAATTTTGTACTTCCTTACTTTTGTACCTCCTTACTTATAAGTGTATTTATCTACACTTAATACTGTAACATTTATAGTAGTGACTTTATAAACATCTTTAGCAGAACTACGGCAGACCTTAGCCAAATTACCTACCTTGTTGCATTTGCGGCACTGTACAGCTTTTGCAGGACATGTGGCATAATTGACAGTGTGTCGTATTGAACCATAGTGAAAGCAGTATTTTTTATTTGTATTTGCTGCACATTTTTCCAGTGAATCCCTTTCTTTAGCACTGTCTTTTGCCTGTGACTGTGCATAATTAGGCTACAGTGCTGAAGTCCCAGCAGTTCCTTGACTGAGAGTTTTAGCATCTACCACTGCTGCTTCAATTTGGCTGGAAACTGTAATAGCCTTTGCAAGGGTTAAATCCGGCTCTAGGAGCAGTCTCTCTCTAATGTGATGTGAGTTTGTTTTTTCCACTGTTTGGTCTCTTAACATTTCATCTGTTAGAGTCCCAAACTCACAGGTAACAACCAGCTCTCTCTAAGCTGCTACAAAATGTTCTGTGAAGTTACCATTACGCCCTCCATATTGGCTTAATTTATATTCTTCAGCAGTAAGAGCAGTTTCATAAGTTTCATCAGGTGATGGTAATGAATAGAATATACTCTGTCCCTCTGCTTCCAGACAGTCAAGCCCGGATTTGTGGAGAGTCCACCTAGGCCCGGGCCTAGGGTGGCAGGATTTTAGGGGGTGGCATGCTGCCCAACCACACCCACATTGTTTTAGAAATTTTAATTTCCTGAGTGCCAATTCCCATTGCTCCATCTTGATGATGAAAATTTGAGCAAATAAAAGGGAGGGGACAGGGGCGACAAACAACAGCAGGCCTAGGGGCACCTGGCCCTGCAGGCAGTGACTAAGTAAACAAACTTTCTAGCAGCAGAAATCTCCCCTTGGTCAGCAGCAATAATGTAATTTCAAACATACGGATCCAAGCAGTAAAAGGTATGGTAGGCTCACCAGGGTTTGGGAGAAGAGACATCCTGTCACCAATCTGTTGTGTTTTGATAGCCGAGGATGAGCAGAGTATAACACTGCTTTATTAGCAGGTTCATGCAGCCATTACACAACAGTAACTTCGAACTCTATCACTCTCAAGCTGTACAGAAGGTACTGTGTATATGCATAGTACAAGTAATGTGCACAGTGACACCTGCAGGCCATTTTTATAAACACCACAGCTTGTATGTGGTATGGAGACAATGATGAGACACTGCCATGTGTTATGTAACAAATTAATTTATTTAACCTAATTTTGGAATGATTTTGGTGAATTTGCACAAATAAATGCTTGAAGTGAGTAAACATGCATTCTTTTGATTATTAATAATTGCTCAGTGCCTAGGACCAAAGCATGACACTCACTCCCAGATAGCATATAACCATACTAACCATAACCATATTTTGCATATGGGAGCAGCAAAGGTGCCTTTTATTTTCCTGTACTCCTCTACAGATGACTCGGTACACAGTGGGTTAACTGAACTGTTGCACTGGTAAGTACAATGAAAGGAGATTTTGATTTATGAGATTGAGCCGCATCGGGAACATTACAGGACAAGTCATGGGTAGATGAATATGTAGATTTTTTAGTTGAATGATTTTGTAATATTTTTTAATGTGGTTGGGGTTGTGCTTGCTGATGAGAAACACTGATAGAACCTTATGCATGTATTTGTAACTGCTTTCCTTCTGCTTTGATACTCTGTATCACTTTTCAGTGAAATTTTCCTCACTCAATGTATCAAAATTTTATGTGAATTGGGACACTTTGCATTTTGGATGGCAATTGCTGTTTTATGAGTGTTATGTGCACACATTTTTGAATGACTGGGCAGTGAATATGGTTTTACGAGTTTGTTCACATCACACATCCCCCCACCACCATGGAGATTTGCCTGCCAGTCATGCTATTTTAGCAGATTTTCCATTTGTATGTGCACTTTGAGAAAGGCTGGTGACACAGCTAAAACATTCGCTCCTTGCATCCAAGGAAAGTCCTGTGAGTGCGGCCTCCATTTGTTGGATTCTGTTCTACTACTTCTGTGACCTGCACCGAGGCATCTAAGACTACTTTCTTGAGAGTGCCGGTAACGAACGTTGCTTGTATATATATTGTTTGTATAGATATATACAGAGAGACAGAGACAGTTTGGTCAATACATATTTGGACAACTATACATTACCACAGTGAATTTTAAATGAAACAACACAGATGCAGTTGAACTGCAAACTTTCAGCTTTAATTCAGTGGGCTGAACAAAAAGATTGCATAAAAATGTGAGGAACAAAAGCCTTTTTTTAAGCACTTCATTTCAGGGGTTCAAAAGTAATTGGACAAATTAAAAAACTGAAAATAAAATGTTCATTTCTAATAGTTGGTTTAAAATCCTTTGCTGGCAATGACAGCCTGAAGTCTTGAACACATGGACACATGGACATCACCCGATTCTGTTTAATGCTCTGCCAGGCCTTTACTGCAGCTGCTTTCAGTTGCTGTTTGTTTGTGGGTCTGACTGAAGTTTTTGAATGCTCAATTAGCTTCAAACCAGGTGACTGACTTGGCCATTCAAGAATTTTCCACTTCTTTGCTTTAATAAACTCCTGGGTTGCTTTGGCTGTATGTTTTGGGTCATTGTCCATCTGTATTATGAAACGTCTTCCAATCAATTTGACTGCATTTAACTGGGTTTGAGCAGACAGTATGTTTCTGAACACCTCAGAATTCATTTGGCTGCTTATGTCCTGTGTCAAATCATGGATAAACACTAGTGTCCCAGTGTCACTGGCAGCCATGTATGCCCAAGCCATCACACTGCCTCCCAAGTGTTTTACACATGATGTGGTATGCTTGGGATCATGAGCTGTTCCACGTCTTCTCCATTCATTTTTGTCTTGCCATTATTCTGGTAGAGGTTGATCTTGGTTTCATTTTCCATAACTGTGCTGGCTTTTTTAGATTTTTTTTTTTTTATCAAAGTCCAATCTAGCCTTTCTATTCTTGATGCTTATGAGTGGCTTGCACCTTGCAGTGCACCCTCTGTATTTACTTTCATGAAGTGGTCTCTTTAGGAGTGGAATTGCCCACACCTGCCCATGAAATAGTCTTTGAGTCAATTGTCCACTTACTTGTGAGCCCCTGAAATCAATTGATGGTGTTAATCATATAAATGTATAGGGTTGCTATAACATACTATACTCCACAGGACATATGTATCATACGTATGTTTGGATAGACTCCTTGGAAAGGTAACTGCTTTATATTTATCACAAACATCTTTTAAAGATTCAGAGCAAGATCGGAAACAATAGTTTATGCAAGAAGTGATCCAGATTTAACATGAAAAATACATTCCTGTAAAGACACAAAACAATGATAATTTAATATGCTAATATGTGACGGTAACTAATGCTGAACTACAATTCTACAGCCAACATAATGAACTGTATGGATCTCAAAATCTTTGCAGATATTGCAGAAAAAAGCATGATATGCTGTAATATTTTTTAAAATAAAGATAAACATCTTTATTCCTAATGAATAATGAGTTAGTTTCCTTGCTCTTTCTTTTTAAATCCAACTCTACTCAAACGTGTTGTAAATTATTGTTTAAAACATATTTATATTAGACAATGCTGCATAATGGAAGCAAAACATTTGCTAACATATTGCCACCTTGTGGCATATAAGCAAACCATAGTGCGTAAAATCAATTTCAGTCTATTAAATATGCCATTTTATTTATGCTTTCTCCCCTATCATGAAAAATTATATTTATGTAAATAACATAATAGCATCAATAGATAACCCAGTGTAATCCAGGAGTAATTGTAAACTTTACTCATGCATAGAAATACAAATGATGGTGAGTTTCCTGAGCCACAGGGGGTAAGGTGAACTTTGGGTAAGAAGTCCTATTGTTGAAAAAATGATATGTGCTGAAGAGGTTTCATTTTGCCAAATAACACATTGACTGGCCTAAAGAGAAAAAACATTTTGTGGACTGATGACCCTTTTTGGGTCTAGAGGCTGCAGACAGTTTGTCAGACGGCTCTCAAACACTGAATTCAAGCCGCAGCACACTGTGAAGAGCATGAAGAATGGTGCAGCAAGCATCATGAGATGCAGATGTTTCTCATACTACTGTATGTTGTTGGGCCTAGGTATCATATACCAGAGAAACAGTGCTTATACAACTAAATATTAGTTCAGTTTTACAAAGAAAAACAAAATATTGCATTTTTTCAGTATATACATTGAGTGTTTGAGAATACAGACAATGCTATTTATTTTTTGAATAGTCTAATATTCCATTTCTTCCCTTTCTATAAAGGAATAACACAAATTTGAAATTTTTTCTTCATGTTTTCATTTGGAATGGAATGAGCAGTGTTCCAAATGCATTATGCATTTGGAAATAAAAGCTATTTTAAGGAATTGAGCTCTATTCACTCTTTTAAAAATACTTAAATTTTTATGAACATACAGTAACTACAGTATATATTGTGTGATGGAGTCTCCAGCAGTTCATGTACCTGTGTCTGGGTCCTGACTAATTCTGTGCTCTCTTACTTTAGGGGCATTCCTTGGGGGAATTTTTAGTTTACCTGGGAAAAGTATACATATTTTTTTCAGGAGAACCTGAGCTTTCTAAAGAGTTTTTGTGGAGAAAGAGTTAGAGAATGTAGGTCTTACCAGCACCTATAGAGTTAAATCCCCACCCTGTTAGTTACTAGGCAGAAGCCTGTGTATCTATTTTGTGGTAAGCCTGCAGTTTTTGGCCAGGTGGCGCTGTGACCACATCCTGCCTTACACTGTATACTGCTGGAAAGGGAGTGGCAGCTTCCTCTTTGGCCTCTGGATGATGATCCAGCAGGGTGTGCCCAGGGGGGACCTGGGTACAGAAAGGCCTTTGCTCTGGAAAGAAGTCGGGGACCAGGCAACCCCGTGAAGGAGGTATAGCTAGCCTAGGGGAGTTTGGTGATAGACACTCTAGGAAGAGTGAGGCAGAAAGTTGTACCAGCATGAGCAGTTGTAGCTCCACCGAGGATTGATAGAAGGAAGTAGCTTCCCACAGGTTTTGAAATACCTGAGTGCAGGGACCTCAGAGAAGAGGGACTGTGAGGGTAGAGGCTGCTGTCCTGAAGCTCCCTGGAGAAATGAAGGACTGTCAAGGCTTCGGGAGGGTGAAACTACTCCAAAGTGCTGTACCTGTGTGTGACATCTGTGCTCCTGCTATATGCTCAACTCCTGCATGAGTAAACCTGAGGATATTTGTCTCTGACATAATAAATCGTTTTTCCTTGTTTGCACCAAGAACCTCCTGGTGCACATCATTTTTGTAAGTTGCATGCACAGTGTCTGGGTGTTGCAGTTGCACTACACCGTAGAGGTAATGCCCGGCGTAGGCCCGGGATCCTGCAGAGAGAGTCCAATGTAACCCATGCTCATACCAATAGCTGGACATTGTAGCAACCAATAGCTGTGGTCTAGATAGCCCAGATAAGCATTACAAGTTCTAAATATCAAAGTTTTTTTTAAAAAATCATATTTTTCATGAGGGATTTATACCACAAAAATATTTTATTCAGCTGATTCTGTTGAATGTGCCAATACCAGGTATGTATAGTTTTATAGAGATTTTCTATTCCTAATTACCAATCATTAAAGCTATTCTGAACTTAGTCATTTTTATAAAAATGTATATACATTCTAAAAAAAAATCACCTCAAAAAGTTCACTTTATAAGTCTGTACCTCCCACAAAGCATAAGGTACCAAGAAGAAACATTCTAAATATGAATGCCAGAGGTTCACTAAACAGTTTGATGCCCACTGCAAATAGAATTGCGCAATGATAATATCTGGCACCTAGAGACCCAAAATGATTCAGAGGAATCCCCAGTGGGTAACCATGTCTTTTGATGAAATACCAGAAAATCACCTCAAAGCTTACATTTTCTAAACACATAGAAATATGTTGACCCCCAAAACCATTTGGGCGAATCCGAAATAGGTAACCATGTTTGACATGCTTATGCAATTAAAGGCTTTCCCAAAATTGGTAGTTTTGATGAACTTTCAGAAAATTGCCTCAAAACTTTCAATTTCTTGCATCTTATCTTAGTCATGGCATAAGGTACCAAGACAAACCATCCTAAATATGAATTCCAGGCATCCACTGAACAGTGTGATACCCATTGTGCATAGGATTACCTGGAGACCCCAAAATTAAGTTAGCACATACACATTTTATAGCATATATTTCTATACTAAAATTAATACTGCGTGATTTATGTAGGGTAAAAGCTGCAAATGAGTAAGGCAACCCCAGAAAACCATATATTTTTCAAAAGTACAAAGCCATGCTAAACGTAGTGTTTTTTTTTATGAAATGAATATCAAAAACAAAAAACATCCTAATCCAATCAGTTTGGTGTGTAGAATGCATCATTCATTTTTTTTCAGCCTGAACAATAAGAATCCTCTTAAACAATCCCCTGCATATTTAACACTGAACGAAAATAGCCATACCTATTTTTGTAGTCAATTATTGTAACCTTTAATGGGTGTCGACTCAGCACCCAAACTTAATTAGAACTTGCTTCCAGCTGAGCAGATGTATGCTGAGTTATCTTTTGCTTCACACAAATGTACTGTATGCTATCTGCAGCTTAGCAAAAAAGTCTAAAATAAGAAAGTCACTCTGAAAGGCTCTGGGTAATGTAGTAAAATGAAGGCTGAATTAGTTGCAGTTTCTTAAGCTTCATTAAAACATATAATTTTGGGCAGCTGGAGCTGGGCTCCAGGTTTGCATCAATTTTTTTTTATGTTAAATATAAAAACTGATGCACATTAAAGTTCACATTCACTGAACATTTGCAAGTTATACCTAAGCAAATTTTCCAATGCTCATTTTTTAATGTCTATTATTTTAAATGGTTATATATATCCTCTTCTGCCTCATTGCAGCCTGCAACTGAAAATGCCTTCTGGTTGTTGTGGTTAATTAATTACCCATGCTGCCAAGAAAATCATTGACTGTTTATAATTGTTCTTTCTATTTATTTCTTATCTTAAACTATGATATAGTGAGGGCTTTTGAACCCTAGCTACTAAAAAATACAGTTTGAATGCCCAGCCTGATGAACTATGAGATACCCTTGGCCAGTGTTTCTGTTAGCAGAAAGCTGCACTGGCCCGGGATACTTGCAATTGAATGCTCCTCCTGTCTTTTGTTGGGCAGGAGCAAGAGAGTTAAGAGCCCAACTTTAACTAAAAAACTGTTTTTTCTCTCTCTACTGCACATTGGTCAGCAGCTGGATTTTGAAGAAAGAAAAAAGGGAGGAAGAGGAATGCTCACTCACAAGTACCCTGGGCATGTGCAATTTTCTGCTACCAGGATCACTGGCCCAGAGTATCAGGTAAATCTTTACAATCCATGGGTTGTGCCCTAATATTTGAAATCCCCAATGCATTCAACCTTTCCTTCTCCTTTATTTTATGCTAACATTCATCAGGGTGCTTAAGATCTAAGAAAATGTTGTATTTTCTTATGCTTAGATTGGAAAAAAAAACGTCAAATGTCTATTATTTGTCCCTGCTAAAATCTATGTTAAGTAGATGTGGCGCAGGATAGGTAAATCCAGGTCCTTAGTGGTGATAACTTTCTTGACACATAATGATTTAACTCACCCAAAGGGGGGTCGTAATTAGAATTTTTTTAATAATACTGTTACCTAGTAATGCTACATGCTGATTGGACTAAAGTTAAGCAAAAACAGTATTATCATTTTGGTGCACACATCTTCCATATTTGTATTATAATATTTGACTTATTTATGATATTCCTGCACAGACCTGTGCTAGAACTGTTATCTAGAATGCCCGGGACCTGGGGTTTTCCAGGTAACAGATTTTTCAGTAATTTGGAGCTTCATGCCTTCAGCCTACTAAAAAATTATTTAAACATTAAGAGGAGTACTAAAACGTGACTAGTTCTCACTGTAATGCAAAAAACCAAACTGTTTTATTATACAAAGAATAATGAAATAGTTTTAAAAATGTTTTAGATTATTTGATTATAATGTAGTCTGTGGGAGATGTCCTTCTCATAATTCTGAGCTTTCCGGATAATGGTTTCCAAATATCAGATCCTATACCTGTATTATTAATGCCTGGGCCCAGATAGTTCCATTTTATGTGTATTTATGTGTCTTCATCATAAAATATTATATATAAAAGTAAATTCTATAAAACTAAATTCTATATATGTGCATTTTTACACTTTTGTATTGTTGGCTATTTAACAAAATTTCCTTTAAATGGTTGAAAACTGAAAATGTGTTCAAATTCAAATGAAAATGACACAGACAGTTACATTTTTATGAAATACAATTCAGTTCATACCATTATATTCACTTTGATAACATTCTCTACAAGTGGAAATATGATCGGGTTTCTCTCATTCTTCAGCCTGCCACTGGAAAAATAAAATTCCTCTTCAAACCTAGAATGAAGAGAGCACATTTTAGAAAAACTGATAGGATTGTTAAAACAGGATTGTGTGGGCAAAATTAGCCGCTATTGCAGCCTTAACTATTCAGAAATGAGCAGGTTGGTGAGAAAGGCAATGTTAACCCTTTTTAAAGGAGACCATATTAGATCAAATGTGCACTATAACTGCCTTTAAGTGAGGTTTGTTATGTATATCATTTGATTTTTATATTGGAAACTCATAACAAGGCCTTTTTGTAGTGCAAGCCGTACCTGAACACAAGTAAAATCAGTGTGAAATTTAGCTCTTAGGGTGCAAGTTAATTCTTATTTAAAAAAAAGATCAAAAAGATTCAAAGTGCTGTCCTTGAGCAAAAATATGATGGGCAGGACTGTACCTCCAGTCATAACAAAGGAAACAAATTCCCCAAACAAATTACATCAGTTCTGTAATATGTCTTCACCACCCCCTTCTAATGACAATGTTGGCCTTTTTTCAAGCAAATGTTATATCAAGAGAGTAATAACAATTTGGTGCATTATTTTAAGGAAGAAAACATCATTTTAAAGTTGTGAAGCACTTGCCTTATTATTAGTATAACTAAGTTTCTAGTAAAATAAACCTTTATGGGGTTATTTTAAGAAAGAAAAAGTATTTTAAAGTTTTGAAGCTCTTGCCTTATTATTAGTATAATTAAGTTTCTAGTAAAATAAACCTTTAAGGTGTTATCTCAGGTGGGATGACAATGGGCAAGAGTAAGAGAAAGGAACATGAATTTTCTAAAAACAGTTTTACATTTTTTGAGAACTCACTGGCACCCATCTTATTGTATTCTGGGAGATAATACGATAGTTCTACACAAAGGCGCAATCAATCAATCATTATATATATGTACATATATGTGTATCCGTACAAATTGGAGTGGATTTAAAACATTGCAAATTAAAACATAACTTCTTCAAATTGGTGCCTTATTGTCAGGACTCTAAGGGAATCAAACCCTGGCCTGCCTAGTAGTCAGTGTGTGTACTTTCCTGCAGAGCAACTGGAGATCAAATTTCCTGGATGTCCATATAGACTGCGGCTTCCTCTGCTATTCTCTTTGTCTCCTCCTCTAATTTCGTTAAAACCAAGTGTCAGTACTCTTGTCATCAAGACCCTATATGAGCCAAAGCCTTCCTGACAGCTATTTCTGGATCACTGACTCATGTCAGTGTTCTAGCCCCTTGTGCCTGAGTTCCTGCCCTGTCGCATCTTGTTCTTCAGTCCTGTTAATACCTTGTTCATGCTACCTATCCTTTTTCTGATCTTCTGGTTTTCACCTATGGCAAGTTCCAGTATTCCCTGCCGCCTCTTGCTTGTTTACACTTGTTTCATCTTACAGCCTGCCCCAACCTCTGTCTTGTTATACAGATTTATCTTTAGGTTTTATTCTCTGTTCTCATTTGTCTTCTGCCTCTTCAGTGTCATCTGTTTAAGTTTCCTATTAAACCACATTCTGAGCACATTTATGTATTCTGGTTCTTCTAATGGAAAACTTGAAGTCACCATGTTACCAAGACCTTAAGCGCCTGCCAGTCACTCATACTTATGCTTGATAGAGCTCCTAAATATTTCCTGCACAGTTGTTCCATCATGGAGTGAATGCTGGGCAGATCTAAACATAGCCATGAACTGGAAATCAGAGCATTCTTATTGCAAATTATGTAAGTATCAATCTATTTAAAGGTCCATTATGTAGAATCCAGATATCTTGTGTTCATACTGAACTTGAAACCAGTCTTTACACCGTTATAATTAACATGACAACAAATTTCCAAATCATTATTTTTCACAGACTAGGCTTCTAAAAAATCAATCAACAACTCAAAGATGCTTACTTCAACTGTAATTATTCCACGTATTTGATGGAATTCCAGATCCACTGGGGATTCTGACTGATCCTTCTTATCTTGAATATCTGCTCTCCCTTCTTAAACTCAATCTGTCATTAATCTGTGTTAACATTACAGCTTTCAGATTGAAATTGTGTTAAATTATCAGCATGCCATTGTGAACATGGTGTGAGCAGAACTGGTCTTTATCTTTCAAGCATTTGCAATCAGATTAAAGTAAGTTTAACTCTGTTATGCCATAGTGTTATTATTATTATTTTTATTAACATGTATTTCTATCATGCCAACTTATTTGTAGCGCTGTAAAGTGAATGTGATTATACAACTAAATCACATGAATTACATACATAGACCATATGGAGACATACATCACAATAAATATGGAGTTACATACAGTACATTACAATAAATACCGGTACAGGAGGTGAGGAAGGTCCTGTACAGAAAAAGCTTACAATCTAAAGGGAAGGGAATGATACACAAGGTGTGGGAGTGGGCAAGATCAGAGTTAAGTGGGTGAGAGATGTAGTAATGTAAGCAGTATTGCATTGGGTAGTTAACAGTGAGGGTAGGCTTCTCTTAAAAAAGTGGGCTTTAAGAGATTTCTTGAAAGCTGAAAGATTGGGAGAAAGACGGACAGACCGTGGGAGAGAATTCCAGAGCAGGGGAACAGCTCTTGCAAAGTCTTGAATGCGAGCATGTGAGGAGGTAATGAGAGAAGAGTTGAGTAGCAGGTCAGTAGAGGAGCGTAGTAAGTACTTGAGTGAGTACATGGAGATTAGTTCAGATGTAGGGAGGGGCAGAGTTATGAAGCTATCTGGCTTGAACATAATGAAAACTGGAAAGGGTCACTGTTTTATTAGAGCAGTGATTTTCAACCTTGTGCCTCCAGCTGTTAAGAAACTACAAGTCCCACAATGCATTTGCCTGACTGTGGCTGTCAGACTCCTTCATTGCATTGTGGGACTTGTAGTTCCTTAACAGCTGGAGGCACAAGGTTAAAAATCACTGTATTAGAGGGTGAACACAGGATACAGTAGAAAAGTGTGGCACAAAAGAGTGTAGGCACCTCCAGAAAACATATATGTACCTAAGTTTGCACGCTATAAATTAGCACCCTCTTGCAAGAATTGCATGGGAATCCAAGGTCAAACTTTGCAAACCTACACAACTCCCACACTACAGCATAGCAGTACTATTTAGTTTGTTTGCTGGATTTACATTAACTAGAAAACCCACTCTTGCTTTTTAGTTTGTTTTGCCCATGTTTTTGTTGCACATACCAATCTCCACAGTTAACCACTTGTCCTTCCTACTCTATTATTCTATCTTCCTTAATTCTCCTCTCTTTTGTTCCCTGCAGTGCATACCTTCCTAACTCCTTTTGTTATTCCTAAAATTGATCTTCTTAGATAGTTAGCAATGCTGAAACCTTGAGAAATGGAAAGGAAATATAACGGATTAATGCAATATTATTAATATCTTTTAATTAATAAGTTAATTAAGTATCTGATATCAGGTATATAGGAAATAGTTTGTCTTATTTTCAAGTTATCAGCAAAGAAAAAATAAATAAGTGCCACATCTTCTATTGTCTAGAAATTGATTAGTTACTATAGTAACGAGAGAGGTGCAAACTTTTGTTATATTACTCCCACTAAGGTCACCGAACAAGCAGATATTTCCCCACTATTTCCACCTTGAAGTGGGTAATATTGGGTTGATCCAATCTGTTGGCCCTGAGGGGAGATAGGGGGATACAGGCCATCTTGACAAGGACCACATAAATGAGTTAATGCAATTCTTCATCCTGACAGGATTTTCAAACCAGCCCAATCACCCTCTGGCAGATTTGAAGGTCCCCAAACACAGACCAATTAGCTGCCAACTCATCACATCTGTCAACAGCTTTTATTCGGCAGAGTAAGGCAAATAGTAAGTTAAGTTTAAAATGGCATTTTTGCGCTGCTTGTCATGTAAAATAATTAGCTAGTGAATATTACATGGTCTGTTATCACTATGCAAAGATTAGCATTCACACCTGCTGGAGTTTCATTAAATATTTTGTTGCAAAAACCATTGCACACTTTATTACAAACACTGTGGATTTTTGCAAAAGCCATTTGTTCGTAAATGGAGTGGAAGACGCTGAGGTTTGAAATCAGCCAAACAGGATGCAAGCAATGAAAATCCGTTCACAATGGTTTTTGCAATGAAACAATGAATAAAACATATTTCATTCCCCCAATAGAGTACATTTCAATTACCAGCTACAGGTATAGGATCCGGTATCTGGAACCAGTTATCCAGAAACTACTAAATTACAGGAGGGCCATCCCTTATAGACTCCATTTTTAGCTAATAATTCAAAACTAAAAAAAAAAAATTTCTATGAAAATAAAACAGCACCATGCACGTGATTGATCTTACTTGGTTGATCCCAACTACACAACGCTGCGAAATATGCTGGCACTATATACAGTAAATACATATTAATAATAATAACTAAGTTATAATTCATCCTTATTGGAGACAAAGCAATTCTATAGGGTTTATTTCATATTTATTTATTATTTTAGTTACACACTTAAGGTATGGAGATCCCAATAATGAAAGAACTTGGAAAACCCCAGGTCCTGGGCATTCTGGATAATAGGACCAATGCCTGTAATCTCTTTTCAGAAACAAGCTGTAACTACACAGTAACTATTAAGAATATGAAATAAATAAAGTGGTCATAACTGGAGCTTTCTGTTACTAAATGTGATGTTTATCTTTTAGGACATTGCACTTTTATTTTGCTTTCACAGAGGCTGGAACTTTGACATTCAAGAATACAAATGCAACATAAGGGTGCAAAAAGCAGTTTTTCCTTCATTCTGCTCTGATATTGTTTTCTTACCAAGCTAAATGTCAAGGTTTTATAAGTCAGACATTTTGTTTATAGTGCAAAGGATACTTAGCAACTGATTTTAACTTTATCTCCACTTGCTATTAAATCTGATTTCTGAAATGATATGTATGTCCTAGAAAAGATGATGTGAATAGGGGCACAATTACAATTATGACACATGTTGCTTGGCATGTATAAAAGCTCATTTTAATTCCAATGTCTTATTCAGACACGTCTGTGCTTTTTTCTTTTAGCTGCCATATAAATGGCAGCTCTTTAGAGGTGTTGGAATTAGCTGAGATGTGCCTGTTTTTGATGGATATGGGATCCATTATCTGGAAATCCAGATAGTAATCCCATGTACATGTACCAATCTAGCATGCATCTGTTGCTAGCAATAAAATATCTTTTTTTTTTAATTACGTTTTTATTTAAAGTCCGTCATATCCATAATTTTATATATTTTTAACGTTTAAATGTTTTTTGTATATATAAAATTTGTTTTAAATTGTAAAGAGACTCCAAAGGTCTCCTGCAAACTAGGTAACAGATTATTCTGTCTTTAAACTATATCACATATCATTGAATGAAACACAGAATCCAAAAGCCCAGCAAACTCATTGTCACTAATGCAGAGATATAAGAGTATGTGAAAGAAAAAATATCAGTTTCTAAAAGGGAAATTGTAGCGATTTTGAGGTACAAAAATATTTTAAAATATCAACCAATATTACTTATGAACTGCATTTTTGAGATTCCACTGCATTAATGACAATTGTCCTTGACAGAGTGCTCAGGACCATTACACAGAGGTAAAACCTGCTTATTCGGCAGAATAATCTCAAGAATCTGAAGCCCTGACTGAATATGTATGATTCCCTATGTTCCTCAAGGATAGACATTCTTCCATTATGTGTTACATTACATGCAAGCTTCCAGAAGCTTCCCAATGGGGCATCTTTCATGTTTGCTGAGATCATTAATCAAATAGCCATATAAATTCCAGACTGGTCAATATTTAAGAAACAACCTATACGTTTTGTGAAAGTGAAAGCCAATCCTAGTTATTTAAAATAAGACTACAAAATATATTTGTCAGGACTCTCAGGGATTTGCACCCTGGCCTGCCTAGCAGTCTGGCTGTGGTCTTTTCTTCTGAGCCACTGGGGGTTTTTAGAGTCTGGACTGGCTGGTACTGCTATGTATCAGATATTGATCCATGAACATCTGCCTCTGCCTACCTAGTTAACATCATGTGCTGGTGACTAAACAATTTAGGGCCTTTATAAGCCGGCTACTTGCAGCACGTGGTGCTTGATCATCTGAGCTCCTAGCCTGATCTAGCCCTTGATTTGTGGTTCATGTGTTCCTGCCTTTATTCCTGTGTTCTCTGCCTTCATTCCTGTGATCCTTTCCTGGTTCTGGCCTTCTGTTGGCATGTGATACCCATTTTTTATGGATCTCCTGGTTTTACCTTCAGCCTGTTACTAGACCTTGCTTGTCTGCTTCCTTCCACTGACCTTGGCCTGCCTTTCTTACTTTGCTAGTTTTCCTCCAGCCCTGACCTTTTGAGCCCGTTACTGGACTCCCTTCAGTCTTCTGTCTCAACTTATGCCTATATCTGGGCTCTGGTTTTCCTGTTTTGCCCTTTTGTTTGATTTGATCAGTAAATTTTCCTTCACTTTACAATGGCTTCTAATGTTAATCTGGCAGTTAATGGGTGTTATCTGGGTTACCCAGCATGACAATATTAGCCTTAATTTATAGGAGAGCTTTCTTTTTAAAATATTTTCCTTTAAAAAAAAACACCAAACCTTGGGTTACTGTAATAAAGCACCATATAAATGAATGAATCAAAGTCCTAGCCATATTTTTACATAGTATTTCTAAAGAGACTTTGCTGCAAAGCATATGGTGCAGGCTTGCAGATCGAGTACACACCATTATGTAGAATAGAAAAGCAGAAGCAACAGCTGCTTGGTTCACGTTGTGACAGATTTTGATATATACATGAACAAGAGACACAGATTATGATGGGACAGATGTCCCCGCAGCATGGGTGTTGCTCTGCAGTTTTAACAAGTATCAATACACTTTCAGTACTTCACCTTCGAGGAAATGTTTATGTAAATTTGTATATACAATATATACTTTTTTGAATATTTAATTGTCTGGCATTTTGTTTAAAAGGGATCTCTATGCATAATAAAAGAAAATATAACTTCCAGTATACATTAAACACTGCCAATAATTTTAAAGCAGCTTCTGTCTGTGCCTCACAATTCTCTGTTTTCCTTTCCCTTATCAGTCATATTTATTTCATCCTTTTACAATCCATCTTCTGAGATTAACTGCGCTGTGAGGGAAGAGAATAAAAAGTGTGCAAGGCACGCTTAACGAATGATCAAATGATAATTCCTCATTAACTTTATCTGGACATGTTGATACCTCTGAATTCTGTAATACAATCATTGAGAAAGAAACTCCAGGAGGAGTAAGATTGTCCCACAGTCCAGATTCATTTGTGAAAAAAGTGCTTTACTTGACTGTGATTTTTTTTCTTGAATGCTAAAAATATGCTATATATTTATATAGATATACATTTGTAACTTTTGGTAAAACCCTCATGGGCAAAACACATGTCAGGCACTTCTTGGATCTCCAAGATCCTTCTTGGATATAAAATTACTTTGCTATTGGGGAGAACATATACAGGGGATGTGGGAGAAAAATGGAGAAGGAAAAGGCGACTGAATAATGATGCGATTTAGAAATAGAAGCCTTCAGAAAGGAAGGTGCAATAGGAAAGTGACATATCAAGGCCCTTTGGCAATGTGAACAATACTGAAGGAACTGGCATATGCTTATAGGAAGGAAACAGTAATAGGGCTTAGGCCATAAACATCCTTTAGGTCCTTTGGGAAGGACATAGGGATGAGGGCAAGTTACAAGCACTGCATGGTTTCTTCCAAGCAATGCCTATGATGTTCAGAACGATTTAACTCAGGGGTGTCCAATCTTTTGGCTTGTATAGAGTCCCCCACCCCTCCTGCCTACTCATATAGTCTTTTCAACATAACGCTTCCTCGGGAACCAAGCATTTCAAGCTGGGCCGCATTCATATCCATGCTGGGCCGCAGGATGGACACCCCTAATCTAGATACCCAATACTCAATCCACAGTTACCCTGAAGGTTTTTTGTGGTAATCTACTTTTCTCTCTAACCTCTTCTCCCCTGACAGTTCTCATAATGACCTAGAAGAAGGTCAGCAGGTCTGGTATATTATCCAAGATCTCTAAAGGGGATATTGACAATTTAATAGGACAATGTTTTTGCACCCATATTTATTCTGTGAATTATCCCATAAAAAACTATATTACTACAATCTTGAAATATCAATATTTTAATTGGTTTTTATGATTTATTTTTTTCATTTCACCATAATTTTTTTTAAATTAAGTGAACAAAAGTTAAGCTTTAATTGGTTTCAACAATCTTCTAGATGATCAAACTCACTGGGTTTAATACCATGTTTTTAGGACTGAATTATTGTGTGATATTCAGTTATGAGTGTTGTGTGCCATGTGATTAACGAGACATGTCCATAGATAAAAATATAAAATATATACACTTTATTTAGCATTCAAGTAAGAAAACATAAAAATTATAAAACAATTATTTATAACATTTTAAAATCATATAGGAGAGTAGGACCTCGCTGTGTCAGTCTCCGTCACTGAGGTTTGGACAAAAAAGAGCTCCAGTATATGGTCCACCAGCAAAGAGTTGTTGCAATATGTGTGTTGCAGCAAAGAGAGTTGCATTGCATCAGCTTCTGGCAAAGAAAGACATATTGTTTTAGGTCCTTAAGAGTAAACAATAAAAGAACATGGAAGAGATGTACATGAAAAATCATGTTCATCCAAATCCAGCACAATATTCTGACCATTCTGACTATTCTGTCAAGGCATATTGCACATTTGTTCTTCTGACCATGATGATCATTGACAGGGAACAGTACTCACTGAGAGCACCAATGTAGATGAAACGCTACGTGTGCCATAGCCCCTAGGGGTCCGAAAAATTTTTTTTTTACCATCATGTGGAAAATTAGCTTTCCTGTGGATCAAAATCTTTTACATTTAGACCCCTAAACAGGGCAACTGCATAATGCATTGTCTGGTACTATGTTGGCTCTCCTCGGAGATCTAAATGAACCTCCTTGGATATAAATATTACAAGCAGTGAATAATGGCAGTGAAGTTTAGGATAGATGTATGAGATGTATGGGATAGATGGTAGTCACAGGTAAGCAGGAAAATACAGGACCTGCCAATGATGTTTATACAGTAAATCTGCCAGGGAGTTTGATGACAAAAAGACTTACTCACTTTTTTTAAAGGTTTAGCTCCAATGCCATGCTCATCTTTTAAAGCTTTTTAAAGGCTTTTTATACACCTGCTGTGGGGAATTCAGATCGCTAAGTGGTTATTTCCTCCATGTTACAAAATTCAGATTATAGTAGCATAAGCCTGCCCCACAACCATGGCTCATGGGCTCTGGGCATCCACCAAGAGTGCATTATTATAATTCATCACTTTTATTATGTGTAAAAAAAAACATTAACCTTTTCAGCCTTGGATGAGTATTACAGATGTGTCTTTTTTTCATAGGGGGGTGTTGGTAATTTTGCTTACCAGAACCTTATTGTTAAGCAAAACTCCAAGAGAAGGTTCTTTAGCCTTCTTTAGACAGGCATAAAAACAATACAAGTGTAACAGGTGGGTGGGACAGGGTTTGCCTAAATCTTCCCTTAGGTTACTATCCACTGGTTTCGATACCCGTGCAAGGGATCCAACTCTGAGTAACTCCTGGTAGACACAATATAATTAGTCTCTTTACCTCCAGGTGGGGTCCCCTCTTATGGTATGGAGAAATGGATTACCACTCTGGTATAAGCACACAGCAATCACTTTTGATCAAATAAACTTTGGGAACCAGTTGTTCTTTAAAACAGCAGAACAATTTATTGAACTGATGGTACACTTCTCAATAGTCTGCCACATATTCAAGATGTATCCTCAGATGGTACACTTCACAAGCAAGTAGTGGCAGCAGGTCATTTATACACAATTGTATTACAGATACACTCTGATCCTTTGTTAGTCATCTTTTGTTTTTCACAGTTGGTTCTACACTCCAAGGATCTCTCTATCCCTGAGCTTAACCACTTGAGCCCCTAACCTTATCACGCTGCAGGGAGCCAACTCTTCACTAAACTCCGCTTTGTAGCCTTAGCTGCTGTCTAACTTTCATGAACTCGTCTGTCACTCCTATAGTGACCTATTACAGTTTCTGGCCTGACACTCAATCCTATACTGAGGCCTACCTCCACCTCAGGCCCTAGCAGCAACACCCCCTTTCTAATGGGTGCACTCGAAAGAGAAAGATCACATGGCAACATCCCTTTTTATAACCTCTGGGGAACTACTCCCCCTTCCATATGGGAAAAGGGACCCAGCCAAGCTGGCCAACACATTCACTGGGGCAAAGGAACATCTTTTCCCTTTTACATAGTGACATCTAAGGGCCAGTCACTGAACTGGCAGCACAATACTTACACATAAGAAAAAGGAAAACAGATTCCTTTGTGTAACTGAGGACCCAATCTAGGTGTCTCAATTATGCCCAGGGGAACAAAGGTTAACAAAACCTTTACCCTCCTACACAAGATTTTTCCCTGGGAAGCTCTCCGTCTCCTGTCTCCGTAACACATTAATGAGAAACTGAGGTGTAACACAAGGGGTTCCAAAGTCACACTTAATTGTCCAAGCTTATTTACTCTTTTGCTGGACATTTACAGTAAGAGGTACAGTGATTGCCATAAATGATAAAAAAAATTTTTTCCTTCAGAACAAACACCCAGTTCCTAAAATACAATATTTTTTAGGCAAACAGACGCCAATGATGCAAGCATTGTGGTTTAGGTTATTTCAAGCAGAACACGTGTATGCAAAAAACTGTCATCCGTGGATTGCTCCCATCAGGGGATAAATGTATCCCCTAGGATACATTTACTGTATGTGTATCCTTAGTTTTTATAAGGAATGCATAACATAGCACACAACAAACAACTGTACTTTTGCAGCTTACCAGTTCCTGGTGGTACGTCCTGCCATGCCCAGTGATATGCATAATGGCACAAAAACCAGGCCATAACAGTCCACCATTTTTATCCACAAGCACCAAATCTGCAAATGTTTTTTTCTCTTTGACTTTGGTGGAGTCTCTTTAGGGTGATTAATTGACTTTCTTTTCAGAGATGTTCAAGTGATATATAAAAACAGTAACTCAAGTATAGATTAATTACTGAATTGTGAAATAATTTCTTTTCTATTCCTTAGTTATCTACTGATTTTGCTTTAAACTACCTATCACAGAACAATACAGTATGTAGGCTATGCCTGGGTAACTGATTACAATCAGCACTTTAAACAATGCACTGAAGTGTATCTAGGAAGTTCTATTTCCTTTTTTAGTCTAACACAAATAACAATGATTTATTGGACATTTTAGGGCCAAACACTGAAGAAATTATCATAGAAGATGAAAGTTCACTGGATGTGCTCTCAGCTCCTCAATTAATCTGGCATAAGGGCAATCAATTTGGACTGCTTGAAAAGTGGGTTATTAGATTTATGGAATATTCAGCAGGACTGCACATATACTCTGTGAATTATATGTGGGTCACAGTCTAATACATATGTTATTGTATATACTAAACTGCATCTTATTTAGTTTATACAGTATATTCAAAGGCACGGTTATGACTACTACTGGATAAACAATGCAAAGAAATTAGAATGCTAATGTATGGCAGTTATCTACTGTATGGGCATAACTGTAGATTTAGCAATACTTCCATACAGAACATGATTTTAAACACTTGAAATATCAAAGGACTGATTTGCAAACTAATAAACATATTCAATAGTTGTATAGCCTACAATAACCATTTATTTTATAAAGCAGTTACTCAACAACATGGACTAGTGGATGATTACAGACAACATTTGGATGATCTCAAAATGAACTAAATGTGCGATCTTTAAATAAAAAAAGTTCGACCAAACTAGAATCCATGATTTGCCCTTTTTTATCAATAAAAAAAAATAGCATTTTCTCAGAAAAACCCAGAAAACCCCAAACATTTTTGGAAATCTTCAAATGTTAAGAGGATATCTGCTACTGACTTTTACATGATTTCAGCAGGTTTTATATCAGTGTCAAAATAGACGCCACAATAAATTTATCCTTAATAAATAACCCCTCCAGTATATTGAGCTCCTGTAAATGTTAAGTAAAGCAGTACTGCAAATTCATATTAATGAGTCTTTATTTAACCAAATTTTCAGAAATGAATGGATAAATATGCCTGCGAGCTCTAATAATAATACTAGACTAATATTAAACAGTATTATTTCACAGTTTTGTTAAAAAAAAGGCATATGTGAATCAAAGAGAAGGAAAACATGCAAACATCCTTGGCCTAATAAAAGTGTACTAGAAAAGAACTATTGTTTTCAAAATATCTACCCAGCTAAAAATTTCAATATGAAGTAAACACAATCAAGGAGAAAAGGAGAACTATTAAATGTTAGTCTCCAGATGTGCCCAAATAACTGGGGAAGATGTAGTCAGAAGAACTACTGTTTGCTATTGTTCATTTTTGTCTGGCGATCTTTCATATTTCTTTCCTCAATACAAAGATCAAAGACCCTCTTTTTAGATAATGGATTATTAATAATGAAAAAAATAGCAAGGTTTAAGTAACTTTATGCACATACGGCTAAGGAAGGATCCAACTACACAGCAGTCAGCTGCACTTTTTTTTCTCTATGTAAAAGTAATGATTGCTCTAGTGATGACAGCAGATTGCCTTATTTCTGCTAGTTTTTATACACCAGCAAAGAAACTGATTCTTGTACCCTAAGGGTATATTAAAAAGGAATGGTATGAAAAAGAAGTACGTTCTGGCCTTAAAATCATAATGTATCTTTGGCTTGTTTTGTGCAAAATTCTATGAAAAAGTTACACATTTAATTCTCATTTGGGTTTGAAAGCATTACTATTAATAAAAAACCCAATGCATATGCAATCTTCTCAGCTATCCTCACAGAAATTACTCTATTGCACTGCTTCTAGTATTATTCATAAAATAATGAATTTTCAAACTGCTTAGCATGATCAGAACAAAATAATTCTAGCCTTACTGCATAATCAATGTTCATCTCACCCAAGTACATCCTAAGGAGAAAAGTACAGAAAAGTAACTGGAATTATCTTACAGCAATATGTTCAGCGATTTAGCAATCACAATCAATGCCAATCTGTAATCAAATCTGTGAACTCTTTAGCATATAGCCCTTAGTATTTACAATTCAAAATGCGTATTCCAATCTAGCTTATTGTGTTACTATTACATGCTAGTGATTCAATTTAAAAAAATGCCTGTGCAGCCTTTGAACATAATACTGGGTTAACAGAAGGTAAAACTGCAGAAATCACAATAAATGGCTGAAGCCAGACTCATGGTTTTTATGGTGTCATTATTATTTATAAATTACACTGTTTACACTGCAAATGTGCTTTCAGAAAGAACCAGTGCTGCACTATGGAACTGCTTTCTGACAGGCTATTGTTCCTCCTACTCTGAAGGACTTGCAGTGGGACATGGGTTTTTGCTATTGAGTGCTGCAGTTGCAAGCTGTGTCTGCATCCAACAGATCAGATCAACGCTGCAACAGCATCGACTTTCTATTACTTACCTTATTTCTGTTGCATCCGACTTGGTGCAGCCGTTTTGTCACCCAGCGTCGAAATCAGTTGAAAATCTCGAGGCTCGAGTTTTCATTTAAATTATTCCTGGAAAGGGTCCAAATAAAAAGGAAATTAATGAAAACCCCATAGTAAAATATGTTTAAGTTGCTTATAATAGGCCAATCTGTATATACAAAAAAAGGTCATTTAGCAATGCAATTTCAATGCAAAGTAACACAATTTAAAAAAAATGCCTGTGCAGCCTTTGAACATAAAACTGGGTTAACGGAAGATGAAAACATCATAATAATATAAATGCAAAGTAAGTTGCTACGTTGCTTATAATAGGCGCTAATGAAGCTTTTATTAAATTGTTATACTGTAGTTGGTAATTGTGAAGTAAATGTGTTTATTAAATGGCAT
The DNA here is from genome assembly GCA_024363595.1 of Xenopus borealis. Lineage (NCBI taxonomy): Eukaryota > Metazoa > Chordata > Amphibia > Anura > Pipidae > Xenopus > Xenopus borealis. The sequence continues at coordinate 94,887,766 of CM044442.1, forward strand.
TTAAAGGACCAGTAACATACTTTTTTTTTTTTAATTCGTTAGTATTCAATGAAAAAAAATCACAAAGACAAATTGAATTTTGAAATCCCTAAGTCTTTATTAAGAAATAATATACCGAAACTCTGCTTCCTCTCCTCTTCAGAAAAGGTGACAGGGCGACGATCCATCATGTGGCGCTTGATTTCTCCTCCCTGGCTATTTCCTATAAGGACAGGCAGGAGAAATTACGCGTCACATCAGTTAGCAATTTCAAAGTTTAACTTGTCTTTGTGGTTTTTTTTCCCGTTGTATACTAATTGTTTTTTTCACTATTGCTATTGCAGAGTCGACGTTCCTGCTCACTGCCTCGTGTAATTACTGTAAGTCAAGTATTTTATCTCTTAGTATCCCTTCAAAAAGCTATCCTACCAGTATCCTACTGGCCTATAGTTTTGAGGCTGAAAAAGGGATCCCTTTTTGAATGCGGCACCACATTAGCAATTTGTCAGTATTTAGAAGGAAGCCTTCATTACTTGGGTCATCATTTGTGTAGATAGATGAAAATAACAGTTCAGAATTTCCTCTTTATTTCTGTTCTCATCAAGCAACTGACCCCTTCTGACAAGGGTCCTACCCCATCATGTTTCACTTTTTTACTATTTACATAATTTTTTGTTAATTTTACTCCTTGCTGCAATACCCTTTTCCATTAATTAATACTTGCTTTATAGCTTTGTTGCATGATTTATTGACCTCATTATAAGTGACAAATAGTGATGGGTGAATTTATTCGCCAGCGATTAATTTGTGGCGAATTTCTGCATTTCGCCGTGGGCGAATAAATTTCTCTGTCAAGGCTAACTTGAAAATTGGCTGTCCCGCCTAACTTGAAAGTCTTAAAAGCACCTATTTTCTGGATGGATCAGAAGACCTCTTTTGACTTGCACAGTTTTATTTCTATTTTTTGCTTTTTTATGGTCAAGATTGAAAGAAAATCTCAGGTGTTGGGTATCAAAAATATTAATTGATAATTACATCATGTTTAACACCACGATACTGGAAATTATATGCCTGGATATGTCACTGTTATATGTTTGAATAATTTTCTGTTAGAGTTAATTAAATAAAAAAAAAATTATTCTGTCTGGCCTTAAATATTGTTCATAGAACTGGTGTGAACATTTCAATTAATTTTCAAGATTGTCCTTTTTCATTCTTCATTTTTCAAGAATTGTTAATGAATTATAAAAAGCCTGTTAGGAATGTTTAAATATGTTATAGAGAACATAATGAAATATCTGGCATAGTTTACCGCTTAATGTTAAATCATTAGTAATAAAGCACTTTGTTGCATGCAATTTTTCTTTATTTTTATAAGAAATACGGCACACCCTTGAGGTGTTTGTAGTGATTGAACAGTATCTATAAGGTGCTGTTAATCATTTGTTCTATTATTTATGGTTTGTAAGGTGTTTTAGCAATCAAGTGTATTAAAATATTTGAAACATATTTCTAAATAATTAAAGTTTCCCTAGTCTAAAGCTTCTTTATCACATTCAGTTCAGTAGCAGAGCGCTCTTCTCCAAATTCTCTTTCGTTGCAGCCCAAATAGCAGCCATATGGGCAGCGTGATCATCTGCAGCAGGGACATCAGATAAGACAAAATCCTGTGGAAAGGTTTGAGGATATTGCCTATATACTAACATAAAGGGAGATTTTCCAGTAGAGGTGTGCCATGCATTATTATGAGTGCATTCGTTCAAGGGAGAAGATTGGACCAATTGTCTTGACATAGGGAGACATGATTCCTTAGAATCTTATGAGCCGGAGAGAATGCTAGTGGAGAAGCAACATCAACAGGGGGATTCCCTGCGACAAGAGGAGTCGGAGGCATACGTGAAAGAAGTGTGTCCTGGGTGTCCTTTTAAAACTAATTTGGTAGCAAAAACCAGCACGAGCGCCGTGACGCGATGAGCAGTGCGTCCACGGCACACATAGCGCACCAATGCCGCTGCCCACGTGGCGGCCATGGGCACTTTGGGAGCAACTTTGGAGGAGATAGGCGCGCAGCTGTGGCCCCAGGTAAAACTCCAGTCAGCATTTGTGACGTTTCCATAGGCATTTATTTATGTTGTGGCTAGGAGGCTCTAAGGATAGACAGTTTAGCTAAAAGTTGATCAGTGTGTGAGAAAGTGTCCAAGCGAGCAGGTGAGTTTCTGGTGATCCATCAAGGTCTTGTCTCCAGTAACCTCTGTTAACTAGTAGTAAGGAACTTTTGTCTTGAATAAGCCAGCTATATGAGTATGTTGGTTTTATATTTGCAGTTATGTTTATGAAGGTAGAAATCTTGACTAAACCAGAATTTTCTGATCAAAATTAACTTTTGGGGCCAATTTAATATTTATGGAAACTCTGTGTGAGTTTACACACATGGGTTTTTGTGCCAAAAAATTCTAGGTAATCTTTGTTGTTCTTTGTTATTCTGGGAAGTCGGCTTTTATCATGCGCTGCTTTTTTCTGCTTTTTTAATAATCATTTTCACTGCATACAAAACTTTCAAACATTACAACAATTAGCAGTATGCATATGTCATGCTTTGTATCCATGAGCATGAGTTCATCACCAAAAACAATCACAAAAAGGTTAACTTTTTATGTAAGCAATGTCCTAAAGTTTTGTACTAACCTACTAAATATTTTAGCATGTACTAATCTATGTCAAGAAATAAGCTAAATATTAGCAGTAAAATGCATTTTTGTCTGCGAGTTAAATGTAGCTGTTTGACATTCCTCTGCTAATTATAAATCTGAAATCTCTCCTTTTACGCAATACCTGCAGAAGAAATGTGAAAGATTAGAAGACCCCCCACCTTAAAGAATTACTTTTGTTCTTCAAATACTTTTGTTTGACAAATAATATATGAATAATGTATACTAATGTTATATATTTATATGTTTAACATAATTTGTAACAATTGTGTAGGTACTTACATTGGCAATAACATGTGGGCATGGTTAACCTGTGCAGGCTGGCCAAAGACAAACAACAATCTATGGGGCAAATTCACTAAAGCTAGTGCTTATTCGCCAACGTGACATCATTTCACAGGTCAGACCTGGTGAAGTTCAATACAATATATAGGAGGGATAGTCTGAAAAATAGCGTAAATATTTGGGGGGTTACCCTCCTTCCCCCCCTACATTTCCTAACATATGGCAACTCAACTATACAGTGGGGACATGTTTAGGGCAATAGGACCACTTTATTTTATTTATTAAAGGTCTCCTAGTGTAGTGGCTGAAACATATACTTCTATTATATGTTTAACTTTGCGCCGTATGCAAATTAGGCATTGCTAACATACATGTGCTTTGCCTGTATTTACATTTCGCTACTGTTCCCCTTCATGAGCGCAGCTTTGCATTCTAGAGAATTGGTGAAGCGCTGGCGAACCTATCCGTGGCGAAGTGTGGTGAACGTCAGCGAAACCAACGCAAGGGCATTTTTAGCGCTTAGTGAATTTGCCCCTATGGGTATAGAGCTCTGTTGTGCAATTTCAGTAGAGCAGCCTCATAGCCAAGGCTGAATAATATTTAGGGGATTGTTTACTAAAACTCGAATTCTAAATTTATTAAAATAAAAAATCTGACCAAACTCCTAAACCCGAATCCCCTTTATTCATCAATTATATTTCTATAAAAAATTTGTGTGAAAAACACTTTGTGACAAAATCGAGTGTCCATTTGAATCCTGAAATTTTTTTAATTGATGCCCTGAAAACTTGATTTTCAGAGTCGTGACCCGAAAAACTCGAATATTTTGAATTCTTGAACAGTGCAAACAGTCTGAAACTTTCCAGAGGTAAAATGGACCATCTGCCATTGACTTTTACATCATTTCGACAGGTTTAGCTGAAGTATTTTCAGATTGGAATTGCTAGCAGCTTCAGGGTATAATAAATCTCAAACAATTAGGGCACCACTACATGGATGATTGCGTTCCGTTTTCAGTGCATCCAATGCTATCAGACGGTTGATCCAACGTGACACAACTGTCGGATGAAGACACAGCTTGCAGCATTTTCATTCCACAGTCGTGTCGCGTCAGATCAACCATGTGACACCATCCAGCTTTCTATTATTTGGCTTTTTTATGTTGCATGCGACTTATCGCATGTGTTTTAACTCCCAGCTTTAGATGCACTGAAAACTGAACGCAATTGTCCGTGTAGTTCTGCCCTTAGAGTTTTCTCTAAAGTTTTTAGTGAGTTTATTTCTCTAAAACTTCTATTTTTCCCCTTTCAAACTTGACTACAAAAATTCGAGTTTTAGTAAATAACCTTTTTAATTAAAATACTTTGTGGGGCACATTTACTAAGGGTCAAAGTGAAAATTCGAATTATATTCAGATATCAAAAATTAGAATTTCGAAGTCATTTTTGGCTACTTCATCTATCGAATAGCCCAAAATTTGATTCCAATTGAAAAAAATTCGAATTTCGGAGTAGTGTCTCTTTAAAAAATTTGAATTCGACATTTACCTTAAAGCTCCCGAATTGCCATTTTAGCCTATGGAGAACCTCCTGGAACCTTTGCAGTGATTTTTTCAAAATCTTGGAAAATCGAAGGAATTGGCCCAAAATCGTTCCGTCAGTTCTAATCAATGATGCATTCGAACAATTTTTATTTGATCGAAAATGGACCTGCCTGAAGTTTTTTAACTTTGAAATTCGACCCTTCGTAAATCTCCCCCTAAGAGGGTGCTTTATTATGATTTGAATTTGACATTTTGCCACAATTTTTTTGCACAAAAACTCACAAATTCAAATTATATTTTCAAAAACTTAAATGTCTAGTATTTATCAATAAAAAAATTTGACTGTAAAAAATTGGCATCTGAAAGGTGGAAAGATGTAGAAGTCAACGGGAGTTGACCTAGTCAAATTTGATATTTTTTAGTCTATAAAGTCGAAAAATTTGAATTTGTGAATAATGATTTATTAATTTTCCCCTTAATGTTTAAATGATTTTCTAGTAGACTTAAGGTATGAAGATTCAAATTACGGAAAGATTTATTATCGAGAAAACTCCAGGTCCCGTGCATTCTGGATAACAGGTCCCATACTTGTAATTGAGCTTTAAGCCCATATTTATTTTTCATAAATAAGCAGAGTTTTTTTTAAAACTGAGTTTATTCAAAGTAGAAAAGACCTCACAAACTAAATTTTTGATAAAAAAGCCCATAATTGTCCATTAAATAAAATCATCTCATAAAATTTACATATATCATATGTAAATATAAATTATGACAATCTATTAATTTGTAAAAAGAATGTTTTGCCTGGTTAAAGCAACAAGGCATCATCTAGTGGTCCACACAGCACACTATAACATTTACAAGGTTTCTATGAGAAACAAAACATATTGTCTCATAAATTCGCTAATATTTTTCACCATTAAAAATTCACACATCCGTATTCAATTTCCATCAATATAACCTTGCATCCCTAATGGCTCAACTATGTGGTACATTATTGAAAATACCCTACATGGACAAAACTGGTCGAAATTTAAGAACTGTTCTATCAAACATCATTATGGACAGATCTAAGTATCTAAGACAGATCAGTATTTAGAGATTTATCAGTTGAAATTACAAAGTTGGCGGCATTTACAACAATTGTTCTGAATCTAACTGATCACAGAATGGATCGGTTAAAAAAAAAACTTAAAATTTTCAAAGTCCACCAATTGACTCCAGATGGGTTCTAGGAGGTCCCCCATAGGCTAAACAGCAATTTGGCAGGTTTTTGATGGTAAATGGTTGATGTTGAATTTGAATTTGAGTTTGAATTTTTTGCAAATTCGAATCGAATTTGGACTATTCCCTAGTCGAAGTACACAAAAATAGCTCAAAATCTGAATGTTTATAATTCGAATTTTCACTTCGACTCTTGATAAATCTGCCCCTAATTGGTCTATTTATTAAATGTATTACATTTCTCTGGTCTAAAAATTTTAATCCAAAAATACTCTAAAACCTTTTCAAAATCATGTAGAAGGCAATGGCAGATGGTCCCTTTAACAATTGGATTTGGAACATGTTTTTTACCTTAAGGTTTCTCAGTTTCTGGCTGATTTTGCTCGTTTTCATTCAATAATCTGATACGTTTGAGTTTTCAGGTGATAATTCGATAAAGTCGAGTTTATGGAGAGATAATTAGAAAATGTCACATGATTCAAATCAACACTCGGCTTCGTCACAACTTTTTCTCACACCGATTTTTTAAAAGAACTTTTATTGGTAAATTAAGAGGATTCAGGTTTGGGAGTTAAATTTTTTTTAATAAATTGAGAAAAAGACGAGTTTTAGTAAATAATTTAAGGTGGCCATACAGTGGCTGATAAATGCTGTCAACAGTCATCAGATTATTGTTCTCTGTATGGAGCCTTTCAACAGACTTCCCAACCACTACCTGGTCAAAAATTGGGCATCTCTATTGAACAGGTTTTAAAATACTGTCAGAGCAAAGAGTGCATTGGATCGTTGATCACTTATATTACCCTGAGCCTCATATTACCCCCCTTACGGTATCGGGGAATGATATACTTGTTTTGCAACCTTAAAAGGTTAAGGAAAGGTTAAAACTAAGTAAGCTTTATCAAAAAGGTCTATATAAATACACCAGTAAACCCTCAAAGTAATGCTGCTCTGAGTCCTCTGTCAAAAGAAACACTTCTATTGTGTACACATGGACTACTGTATCAGACTTCCTGTTTTAAACTTATACATCCAGGGCTTGAGCATGCTCAGTTTGCTCCACTCTCCCTCTCCCCCTTGTTTTCCCCCCCCCTCCCTGCTGTTATCTGAGCCCAGAGCTATGAGTGAGCAGGGAGAGACTCAGGCGGGAAGTGATGTCACACCAAGCTAATATGGTAGCTGCTATCCTAAACAAACTTTGAGAGCTTCTAGAGCTATTAGAACATAAAATATTCTACAGAATAACTATAATATACTGTAAATGTAGTTATAGCTTGCACTATTGTGGTTAATCTATTGGCAATAAACTGCCTAGGTAGCTTTCATTCTCCTTTAAAGTGTATGGACAGCTTTTGACTCAAGGTCAGATCTATGATGAAAATGACAAGATTATTAACATAGACACATTTACTGAACTATCCATCAAGTTCAACCTTTTAGGTCTTAAAACTGCCTACCTGCTAGTTGATCCCGATATGGCACATATTGAACACTTGTCATATGTATGATAATAAGCATTACTTTACTGGGGGAAAGAAAAGATCATGATCAAAATACTGAAATATGTTTCGCTCTCCTTTTTCTATTTTTAGTATGAACATAACCTGAAATGTCATCATTCTACAGATTTTGAGCTACAGCTATCAGTTCAATTTAATGTCATTGTTTCCCCAACGTAACATCTTCTTTCTAACACAATGCTCCCTTATCATGTATCATTTGCATGATTATTTCCCATGTTTAGGATTTCTTCTTTACCCTTCAGCTGTTATAATTACATTACTTTTGATTCATGCTAGATGATTACTTGATGTAGTATAAGTGGTTCTTCTAAACCTATAATCCTCTTTTACAGCACATTAGTAGATTTCCAGCCTGCTTTACATATTTCGTGTGGAGACCAGAGCCATGGCTACAAATGAAAAACATAAAAATTTTCTGTTTTTCAGCTCAAGCTCATTCTTGTGTTGTTTCCAAACGGAAACATATGAGATATACTTACACAAAGTAATTTTAAATGTACTTGCATTTTATTTCAGTAAGCTATTTATTTTAAATATATACGTTAGAGTCCTGCAGCGGGTCGGGTACCCACGGATACCCGTGGGTTACCCACAAAATCCTGAGGTACTACCCTGCGGGTTGCATGTAGAAGTTCCGGGTGCGGGTATAGAAG
>CM044442.1:94908068-94918252 GCA_024363595.1 Xenopus borealis
GCATGGGGACCGATAAAGATTTTCTAATGTGGCCGATCAATTTTCAGACCGATGTCGGACGAAACATCGTAAGATGTACAATCATCCGAATCCACGTATTCGCGATAATTTGATAGCTTTATTGGACTTCGTTAAGATCAGCCATTCGGCAGAGAAAGATCTTTGCGTCTATGGGGAGTTTAAGCGAAAAATGAGCCTGGTGAAAGGGTGCAAAACTGCACTAGTGACTGTCTCTTTCGCCAGTGAATTGTCCTCTACCTGTTAGTAAATTGGCAGATGACCTGCAGATGAAATTTCTGGTGAATTTTTGCTATCAATGGCCAATTCACCCATTAGTAAATCTGCCCCCTATAGGAGATGATCTTCCCTTAATTCTGAGCTTTCTGGATAACGGGTTTCGGGATAACGAATCCTATACCTGTACTACAGGGCTGAATATCATGGGCACGTTTCTATGGCCAGATAAAAGAAAGTTACTAAACATAGCACAATCACCAGGCTACAGTTCTTTATCTCGAAATTCTACTGATAAAATAAAAAAAGTATTATGGTGCTGAATGTTACTATCACACATGTCAGTTGTGGAGTACAAATGACACAGCTACCTTGAGCAGATGAAGGAAGTCACAGAGGCACATCAATATAGAAGGTCTGTTTGTGCTATTAGCTATTATCTGGAACTTTGCCTGCCAAAGAGCAGTGTCGTTTTATTATTTTCAAATTCATGTACCACTATAGCATCCTGAGTGAGGTGTAGCTATAATGTCACCTAAAGTTTAATAGTTTATTTGAGTAGTGTAAATTAAATTGTTCCTCAGCATCAGTTTACTCAAGTGATTTTGGAAAAAAGCATTTTGGAAAAAAGTTTCTGCAACAAAATTGTTGCTGTGACAAAAAAAAAGTTCTCATAAGAAAAGACAGCCATTGATTTTTTGGATTGTGTGTTAAATGCGTCGTGACTTAACTCATCTATCTCATTTATCCCACTTAGCACAGAATATTGTGTCACAGCATCCCATCCAATTAAAGAGTTCACCATTGAAAACAATGGAGCTTTGGTATGCTAATGAAAAGGTTAAATGCATTAAATGAGTTAAGATAACTTTAGATAACACAGTTTCTTCAATTAGCCCTGAGTCACGACGCATTTAACTTACAAATCCAAGTGACTGTATCTGTATGTAAAACTTGTCACATGTAAAATAAATGTTGACACTATTTACTTTTACTATTTACTTTATGTATTTGGACAAAAAAAGGTGACAAGACAAAGGGGCAAATTCACTAAGCAGCGAAAATTTTCAACAGCCCGCTGCTAATTCACTAAAATACGAATTAGAGCTCAGGGAGGTGAACGGTAGCAAAGTTGCGCTACCATTACTTCACCTGGCAAAGCGCATTTACGCTAGCAATGCCTAATTTGCATACTGCGCTAAGTTAAACGTATAATAGAAGTATATGTTACAGCCACTACATTCCACTACACAAGCCCAGGAAACCTTTAATAAATAAAATAAAGTTGTCCTATTGCCCTACATGTGTCTCTGTATAATTTAGTTGCCATATGTTAGGAAATGTAGGGGGGGATGGAGTGTAACTCCCCAACAAATTACGCTATTTTTCAGACTATCACCCTAAAAAAAAGTAAAAGATGCCAGAGTTTTTTTGGGACTTAGAAAAAATTTCAAGTTTTTTTCCAAACTCCTATCTATTGTATTGAACTTCACCAGGTCTGACCTGGTCTAGCGCAAGAGGTAACGTTCAGTAAAATGGTCATTTTAGTGAATTAGCGTAGTTACCTCCCTTCATCAACTCGCAACTTTGCCTGGTGTAAGGGTGCGAAGTTGCACTAGTCTATTTACTTCACTAGCAAATTTTCACCAGGGATACTTAGTAAATTGGCGAAGTTGCAAAATGACGTCACGCTGGCGAATAAGCGCTAGCGTTAGACGCTTCGCACTTTAGTGAATTTGCCCCAAAAATTGTTGCATAAGAAAAACATCCATTGACTTTAGTGCCTTTGGAGTGAGGAAAAATTGTTGCACGCATAAAAAATGTCACATATAAAAAATGTTTTTGATGCCCAATGACTTCAAAGCTTTCCTCAAAAGAGAAGGGACAGATTCATTCATCACTAGTTTACACTAGTCTATTGTTTTCCTTTTCTTTTTGGTTTACATGCTGGCTTTTGTATCCCCTAGTTCTGAGTTTTTCTTGTCTTTTACTTTTCCAACTAAAAGTACAAGGAAAGGCAAAAAAAAATCCTATTTTTACTTTAATGAAAAAGAAATCTATCTCCAATATACTTTAATTAAAAAATGTGTACCATTTTTATAAGAAATCCGACTGTATTAAGTGGAATTCTCCCTTCATTTACTGCTGTGGATAGGAATTGTCAGGTGGTCCCTAACTGCTGGGCAGGGAAATAATCATACTTATGAACAGCAGGGGGGAGGCGACTGTGTAGAGATTTGTATTAAATTTTATTTTTGCCTTTACATCCCCTTTAGGCTTAGTCCAGACGGGGAGATTCTGGGGCGATCCTTCGCGGCGAAAATTCGCCAGGCGACGGATCACCCCCGAATCTCCCCGTCTGGACTAAGCCTTAATGTTTCCAATTCCAGCTGCAGGGACAAGGGTCATGGAGCCAGATTTACTGGCATGAACCGGGATTCTATTTGGAGGACTATTTTGCTGGAGCCACTGGTTCTGCAGCGTTGGAGAAAGTTTGTATTAAACAATACAAACACTATAAAATCCACATTATATTACATGACAACACAGGACCCAGTGCAGTTTGTATATTCTGATTATTAATCATTCTTGCTGTATCGGCTTTTGGCAGATATTATTTGACTTGTGTGTTTTTATAATTTATGATTATAATCCCTAAGCAGCCCAGATCACACTGAGCATGTGCATAGTAAGGGGCACTCCACCAATGAGGAGAGTTGTGGCAACAATGCCGCTCCTGGTAACTAAGAGCCGAATGGTTTTCAACCTCGGAAATTTGGCTCTTCTAGCACTTGCGTGCTTTGCATTACCGCCGTGGACCCCCCCCCACCCCTGTCCAGCGTTCACTTGAGCGTCGTGGGGACGCAAATTCAAGGCCGCCTCAGGCGGCGCAGTGCCTAACGGTACGTTAGGTTGGGATAGGTCATAAATCATAAAGTATCTGAAAAACAATACAGAACTATAGGAAGAAAATATTCAGTTTGTGACAGCAATTCACCTTCCCCTACAGCTTGATGACATTTTAACAGTTACCCTTTAAACTACATTATAGCGCTATAGTAAACTCGAGTGCACCTGTCTCTATCTATAGGCTTCACTCCCAATATATTGCTCCGGATGAGACCTTAAATCCTAGGGAGTAAGCCCTCGCAGCGAGGTGGAGGCAGGGTGTAGTGCAACTGTAACAATATTCAGGGTGCAAATAATTGGGCGCCAGTGGTTCTTATAACTTAACTATAGAACACGTTTATTGAACATACAATCCACATTGGAGTGTACAGCAGTCACATAGCACATACAGGATCAACAGTGGATAGGCAATACTCACAGCACCTTTGGTCAGAGACTGTCCCCTTCACACATGGGAGACAATGTACATGCAGCATTGAGGAGGTACACCCAGCTTTCAGCCTTTTCCCTAAGTGGAACCTGAGAATACACTTTCAATCCTAGGTCTGTACACTTAGTCCCTACTCTGGGCAATTAGTACCCAGGATCTTAATCCCACTCACAATCCTCGTAGGAGCCTCAAACTGCTCAGCTAAATAATCCTATCTATCTGTCACTCCTAGAGCGACCTATAACTGTGAGTAGCCTATCCTTACTAAGCCTGACCTGCTTAGGTTCCACTCGAAACTCTGCCTGCCTGCTCAGGCCAGAGCTAGCACAAGTTGGACACCGAAAGCATGGCTTACAGTCCTTTTATACTTTAACACAGTGCCATCTACTGGTCACTGTGAGTAACAGCAAGGGGCATGGAATATAGCAGGAATAGGAACAGTTCCCCCTCCTAACTGTATTTTAGGACCCACATAGGTGTCCATAACACTTGGGGACTGCCTGCTAAATATACTGGGAGGGTAATTTACCAGTCCCCTACAACTGCTTATGGATTCTTATTAGTACAAAACGTCTCCTTCTAGAACATCATATGAGGAAATATTCATTCAACAGGGATATTAAATGATGTTCCATGGTGTTGGTGTTACTGGTTCTTTAAGATTCATGTGTTTTCATTCTGAACCAGACCGTCACTTTAAACCTATTCTAAATTCCCAACGTCCTCAGACAATTTGGATATCCTATTAGTTTTTGTTTTATTTAGATCAATATTATAACCAATTATAGCCTGTAATGAATCCCTAATAAAACATGTTGACATTGCTTAAATCATCTATTGAATCTATATCGGTATATCTGTTATCTTAATAAACTGATCAGCTTTTGGTAGCCATCTGCCCGATTAAAAGTGCGGTCTGCATGTCAGTGCATTATTATTGCTGACAGACTCACTCTATTAGGATTTCACTGTCAGATTTAGTCAGTATCTGGAACTGCCAGACTCTTTCTTGCCAGACTCTTTCTTTATGGAATTTAGATATAATTTCTTGTCTTTCATTAAACATTTTTATTACCAGGCCTATAGCAACATTATTATGAAACAGATAATTGCTGTGCATTGCCAACAAGCTAATGTTTCTCTTTAGAACATTATTTCTACTCAAGGAGTTGGTTATGCAAAAAACTTGCATGCCGGCCAACTCACATACGCAGGTACTATCAAGACCTAGCATGGCTTACATTACAACAAGACATACCTTTTGTCTGCTCACAGCAATACTACAAAAGAAAGGAATAAAACATAGATGGGGATATCCATTTGCTTTAACAGCACAGGAAGGCGGAAGCTTCTACAGTTTTAAAGAACCAGACGAGACACAACAGTTTTGCCTCAACTTAGGCAGTAGAACAGAAGATCATCAAGTTGATTTGGGGAATATATCAGATAAGGAGGATTTGAAGAATTTCTCTAATGAAGAGGACTGTGCAGATTTTTCTGATGAAGAAGATTGGGAAGATGTGGATTCAGATGAGGATGAAATTCCCACAACTTTTACCACTAGGTTCAATGGTCAATTGGGTCCCCAGCATTTTCTGTCCTCCAGTCACCATCAAATCCAGTATTGGTTTGAATACCTGCAGTTAAACCTATGCCAGCTTCTCTGGTTCAAAGACCTGAACCCCAGTTTGTTTCTCTAAGGCAGTGATCCTTAAACTTGGCCCTCCAGCTGTTAAGGAACTACAAGTCCCACAATGCATTTGCCTGACTGTGGCTGTCAGACTCCTTCATTGTATTGTGGGACTTGTAGTTCCTTAACAGCTGGAGGGCCAAGTTTGAGGATCACTGCTCTAAGGTTTTCCAGTCAGTCCACCTGTGCCAGCTTCCCAGCCAGTATCTGTTCCTGTGCCGGCTCCCCGAAAACTGCCTGTTGCAGCTCCCTGAAAACTGCCTGTGCAGGCTCTCCAAAAACTGCCTGTCCCGGCTCTCCGAAAGCTGCCACTGTCCATTCTGGTGCCAGCGGTCCAGCCTGTTCCAGCTTCTGTGCCAGTGGTCCAGCCTGTTCCAGCTTCTGTGCCAGCAGTTCAGCCTGTTCCAGCTTCTGTGCCCGCAGTCCAGCCTGTTCCAGCTTCTGTGCCAGCAAATCCTCTGGAACCTCCAGATACACCATTTGAGCAACTATTCATAGACACAAACCGATTTTCTCATAAAATATCCCTGTTATACAAAATTCTCCTGGACAAAAAAGCATCCCCATCAAATGGGAACTAGAACTGAACACTACACTCAAAAACATGAATGGCATTTAGGAAAAAACTTTTCAATTGCCAAACTGTACAAAGCTACAAGAATGTAATTGTTATTACACAGTCTGTTGGTACAGAGTCCCCAAACTCTCCAAAATATTTCCAGACCTACCAGATATCTGTTGGAGATGTAGCCAAGAGAAAGGGACACTCACCCACATCATGTGGAATTGCCCCAAGATAAACCATATTGGTCGGCAATCAAACAAATACTACCTAAAATTCCATATAACCACAGAATATAGATCATCAAGTTGAGGCCTAGGTCTAGAGGTAGCGCATAGGCTGGCACTTCCAGCAGTCCTCCCTCCTCCCAAATATCCCCAATTATTAGCAGTACTTTGATGATAAGCAACAGTACAACATGATTGAATTGAGATCATAGAACACCCTGACTAACTGTTTGAATAATGTGTGCTATTATTGTAGGGGACAAGAGGAATCTTTCCCCTGTTTTTCTGAATGTGACATCATCCAGCCCAGTTACAGGCTGGAGAGAGACCAGATTGGCTGGGCACCTCAGTGCATCCTGGGGAGAGAGGGGTGTGCCTGAGTGTGGAGCTTTTTGTACAAGGTCCCAGACAGTGTTAAGAAAAGGCTGTGTAGTGAAAGATCCAGCCAGAATCAAGTCCTGTGGAATCTGTGGAAATCCTGTTCTCTGCGAAGTTGCTAGAGAAAGGTGCCACTGGTGAGATTGATCCTGCTGCAGAGCTGCCTGCAATCTCCAGTGTGATTGCCTCTGAGACAACCCCGGTGAGTGAGCCACCCAAGGGTGGATACTGGCAAGAATACAAGCGTGGGGCCCCAAAGTGAAGTCAGGTCTTGTGTATTTACCTGCTATGTGGAAGCAAGCTGCTAAAGTCCAAAAGGAGAGGAACTTTTGGGAAAGGTAGCATTACCTGGGGAATAAGAGCTCAGGGAAAGGACATTCCTTTTGAACTATGTGGTTAATTTAACCCTTCCAGAGGAGTGGGACTTTAATATTTAAAAGGACTGTGTTGGAGCAACAAGTCAAGGTACCTAATAGTAATTTAGGCAGTGTCCCACGTGTCCCCAGTGTAGGAGTGGATTGTGTATTAGATTGCCCAAGTTCTTTATTACTATTTGATATAAATTTCATATTTTTTTCATCTGCAAACATGTGTTTCGTTATTCTTAGTGGAGTCCCCCTTGAGGTGTGTTCCTCAGTGTTCCCTAGGTGGAGGCACTGCACTGGTCCCAGAACTTTTCATATGCAAAAAGGACACAGGGTCCCTAGATTGCTATGGGCAGGTTGCTATTTAAAGAGACTGTAACCAAATTAGGGTTATATTATTATGACTATGTTGAATTTCCCTCAACCTTTCCCTTTGTTCTTTGTTTACCCTTCCCATTCCCCCTTTTCAAACATTTCTGTAACAGAAGCTAGAAACCTAAGAAATCTCAGCACATAAAAGAATGTATTGTCTGAAACATGTGTATCATGCAGAATCTAAGGTGATGCATAAGGATATACAATTAAGCATATGTGTTGCTGAAATATAAAAGAAATAAAATAAAGAATTTAAAAAAAACATTATTTCTATCAAACCATTATGTAAATTATAAATGAGTTACTTTTGCTATTTTGCCTTCCCTTGGGATTTTATAATGATTTATACACCAAATCAACACAACCTAATCCAACGTAGATAGTTAATAAACATCTTTGAAAATGTCAGGTATGAAAAACTGAAATAAATAACTATAAAACCCTGACCATACACATACAAAGGTGGCGCTATTGCTCTTAGAGATGATCTTATAGGAAAACTAGTCCTATTTACAAATTCCTGTTATGGCGTCCCGAGGAACCAATATCCTGGGAAAGCCATTTTTTAAAAAAAAAAATGGCCTATTTTAAAGGGGACCCGTCACCCAAAAGAAATATTCAAAATCCTATTTTATCACATTAGTCAAGCAAAATTAACCTTATTTACACTATATAAATTTTTTGATTCTTGTTTCTTTCAGTCTGGGAATTCAAAATTATAGCAAGCAGACAGGAGCCATTTTGTGGACACTGTTATTAAGGCAAGCATTACATCATCTTAGAATCTTGTTTGTGCACCAGAACGGGGGACCAAATGTCCATTCCCATGCCCTGGCTACACAATTAAACAGTGAAGAGAATGGGGGAATGTGTGGAGAACAGTTACATCTAGGAAGTGCTGAATGGAAAGTGAAAGTAATTGTCTGAGCCACCTCTATGCCACTGGCATAGAGGTGGGGCAGACAATATTTGATTGACAGCTGATATTTTTAAATGAGCTTACAACAGCTGTGAATGCTTTAATAAAAAATGGAAATTGGATTTCATGTTTAATTTGAAAAGGGCCTTTTATTATACAGATTTTTGTGTCTGGGTGACAGGTCCTCTAAACCAAGTACTATAGGTTTTTGGCCACTAATCGTAAATGTAGCAGGCAGCAACATATATTCCTAGAACACCTTTTAGAGGTTGATTAGCGATTTAGGGCTACTGTAGTTCACAGATTTGAAAAATATATCATCCCCAAGATATCAAGTCCTGGTTCACCGCACACATTTAAAAAAAAAAATCACAGAATCAAAGAGTAAAAGCATTTTTGGTTACCTTTTACATGCATGCTGCATTTATTTTGAGTGGCCTCCCAGGACAGCTTGTTTATTGGCATAGTCCAAGCACAGGATGATGTCTTTGTAGAAACTGTACATTGTGTAGTTATTATCCCTAGCCAATAGACATAAATAGAGTTTTCTCCAGACTGCAGTAATTTATTAAAGGTTCAGGATGCACCATATGCACTTTTATTCCAAATTCCAAATTTTTCCAAATACAATTTTAGTTTAACTAGCATCTTCTAAAGTTCTAAAGTAAAACAACATATATTAACTGCCCACAAAATCTGTATTTTTCAGTTGTTCATAAGTTTTCCTTGTTAGCTTTTATACTCCCCTTAATTTATAGCACTCCATGCTGGATCCATGTTGAATAAAGCACTAGGAAATATATTGGCACTATAGAAATACGTTAATAATAATAATGTAATATACAAATAATGTATCTCATAGCGTGTTAGGTATAACTTTAAAACAGTTTTCTTCTGGTTTGGCAGTTCTGCTGTAAATAGTTTAAATAATTGTACCCAGCTTGTTTGGTCAGATCATTTCTCCTTTCTATTGATAGAAAGGAAAGCATGCTGATTTTCTTAGAAAGTGTAATTGAATGGAAAATGCACTAGATGTAAAACATGGCTTATTCAACAACAAAGATAAGCTTTAGGAAAACAAACCACTCTGCAATATCAAATAATATAAATAATCTTGGGTGCAAAAGCATAAACTTCTAAAATACACCAACCTAATGGTTAAAGGTAGACAGACAAAAGGCTAGCGCAAGAGAATAAATATGTTTCTCTCTCTCTCTGCCCTCTATGTTCCTCCAGCCCCTTACCTTCACTCTCCCTTGCCCTGCTGTTACTGGAAAAAATGAATGCATACATTAATTGTATAACTAAAAACATAATCTGTTAGTAAAAGTATTTTATAGTGTTCTGGGGTCAATGTGTAGCAGGAGTTATTGCAAATACCATAATAATTTTATATACAGTATAATTTAATCTATTAATAAATATAACACAATTCCAGAACATCAGCTACATTTTTCCCTTGCAGATCCCTACACCTTATAAACTGTACCAGGACAACTGCATTTTCGATTTATAACTCCCTGAACCTTATCAAAAAATGTTTAAGAAGAGTCACATTTTTTCTCTTGCAACTCCCTGTACTTGATCATAAACTGTTCCAGAACAGCTGTATTTTCCCTTGCAACTCCATGCACCTGATCATATATCATTACGCAGAAACAATATCATGGCAATCGGTCACAAAGTAGCCTAGAGCACCTTCATTTGGATCCATCTTCACCTAGGGAAGGAGGGAGGGTGGGAAACAAAAAACAACAGTAAGTCTGTCTGCAAAACCCCTGCTCCAGCAATCAACCCCCCTGACTCTGACCCCAGGCCGCCCCTCTTCTTCTCACTGCTGGGCAGCCACTCTATTGTTTTTGCCTGGGGGGCTGGGGGCAACCAGGTAGTATGACACACCTGGGGGAAGGGAGGGTGCCCTGCCAAACCTCCTCTCAGCCCTACTCAGGCTTCAATTCCACTTTCACCCTAGACATTGAGCAGAGAGGATCTCTCTGCATCTCCGATATAACGAGGAGAATAAAACGTTTTTCTGCATCATTATATATTTTGAGGAAGGATAAGTAATATACTGTATATGAATATGAAGGGGTG
>CM044442.1:94922839-94939579 GCA_024363595.1 Xenopus borealis
GCTGCCCAGTTTGCCAACTTAGACGATGGTCGAATTTGCCTAATTTGCATATTCGAAATTCGAATATTCTAACACCTCATGTGATTATATGTGAATTTAGTAAATCTGCCCCTAATTGGACTTTACTTTGACAACTGTAGAACAGGCATGGCAATGTGCATATGGAAGTGAGCATGCCTATTAAAATAAATGCAACGTTCCAACTAAGCCACTTGAAATTATACAAGTAGTAAATGATTGTGTCCCAAATGAATATTTAATGGGCTTTCCCTAAAGGACATACAGTTTTTGTTTGGTGCAGTGAGCAGATATTTTTCATTCTGAACCTAGTTATACAGTATAATAGATGTGCATTTCTTTGTGGAGCTTTTGGCTCTACAGGTATATAGGACACGCATCTTTCTATCTTTACCCAATGAAATCAACACAAATTCGCTCAGAAATCTAGGTCAGCAAGTATAACCTTATTTCCCATTGGTTTTCTGCTATTTATTGCACTTGCAAATTCTTTTACTGAGTGAAAATGTTCTCATTATGTCTTGAACCAGAAGGAAATATTTCTCCAATTACATTTTCTAAATCTAAAAAAATAAATAAAATAAAAAATGAATAGGGAAACTCTAATGCAGTCTCACATACAGATTGTAAAATCACTATAATTACAAGAAGCACTTTACAACATAAAGTATTAATAAACCTCAATCCAGACCTTATTGTGGCCTCCCTGTTGCCCACCCGCCCTGACTGTCAAAAGTTGGTGGCAAAGGGTGGGCCTGGCAGAGGATGAGAGGGTGGGTGGCAGGGGCCCTAGAGGGGGTGTGGGGGCACCTGGTGTCACAGCCCTGGTGGGTCTTGTGCACCCCAGTCCGACGCTGTGGTCAGGACTGAGACAAGTTGTTGATGTGACCATTAAAGTCACCAAATATAATCGAAAAGATGTCAGAAAAAAGAGAGCCAGGATTCAAAGTCAGAGAGAAATGTAGCAAAAGATTTAGCAGAAGGAGGTCTGTGAACAACTGCAACATGTGCATTGAGAGGGTAGAACAGTTAAACTGCATGTATCTCAATAGAAGAAAAGAAGAAGGAAGGAGGTACAGAGAGTTTAAAGAGGCAATGAGGGGGAAGAAAAATGCCTACTCCTCTCCCATGGCCAGTAGTGCAGGGGTATGAGAGAAGGAAAGACTGCCATGAGCGAGCTGCCTCAATGGAATTCTTGTTCTGAGAGAGGCAGGTTTCTGTTAGGGGGAAAAAACTGCAGAAACGTAGAGCAGAAGACATCATGGATTAAAGTGTATTTGTAAGTAACAGCACAGGCATTAAGCAGTGCACAAGAGTAGGGGAGATAAACAGAGGGGAGAGTGAGGATTTGAATAAGGTTAGAAAGGCTAGCAGCATTTGTTGCTTTGAACGGAGAGGGTTCATTGCACAGGTGATGGCAGATAGATATATGGCAGGGACCTGGATTAGGAGTGATATCACCTGCAGCAAGTAACAGCAAAAAAGAGAGAGGGAGAGCAGGTGGGAGACAAAATATGTGCTTTTGTGAGGCAGTTTGTGGAGGGGGTCATAACATTAACACATTGGTTGAACGATGCAACATGGACAAGGGATATTGGAAATCCAAAACTACAAGCAATACTAAAAGTGCAAACATTACCAATAATAATGGGAAAAAATGCAATATTTAGGGCCACGGTATAGATGGATTTGCATAAACAGTGCACCAATAAACAAAGAGAGAATGTGTCAATTCATAACTCCTTGTTAAACTCTGATTTATTGACTTTGGAATGATTCACCTTTGTGCTGCTACCCTTGCACTGCTTTCCCAAATCATGTCTTCAGACACAGGAAAATCAGGCTGGGCCACTACTGGACACGTGAATCTTATAGTTTACATTGTTCAGCAAGACAAAACCTGAGACTGCCCACTGTTATTCCAAAATGTAATGGGCCTTATGCTATTAGTGTCAATGTATTGTGCAACGTTATCCAAAAGCAGTACTTAATCTGCAGTTTAATGCAGCATTTATCAGTAAACAATACAAAATAGAGTTTAGTCAACACACACCAACTCTTTTATACTTTTTTTCATATAGTAAAAATATATTATGAAAACATCATTTAAAACTGTCTATATAAGGGCATTATCACACAAATCAATTTGCCAAATGTCCTTCAATTATCTTTTAACTGAGCTTGCTTGGATGCAGGTCCTGTTTTGTTCAAACCATTTGCATGAAAAACCTGAGTGTTGCACTGACAAGATGACTCAATTGTTCTACTTTGCCTTGAGCCATCTCACTGAACACCATTGTTAACTTAATGAAACACCAGAAGCCAAAAAAATGGGGTAAAATGGCCACAACGTTTATTCACATTTTATCAAATAAAAAGGAATTTGGTAGCCTCACCCAAGGCAATATTCATAGTCAGAATTCCATTCCAAGAGATTGCAACTATGCACTGAAATTCCTCACTTGAGATCAGCACTATGTCATTATATCCACCACTGAGTATTAGACTGCCTCTACCTACAGAGAGGATGGCCCCAATCTCTGCTACCTGTAACCCACCGTGCAGTCACATGAGAGAACCTCCTTTCTCCCTCTTCTAAATTTACCTGGCAAGGTCCTACTGCTGATGTGTCAAATACAACTTCAAATATTTTATTGTATATACACTGCTTTGATCCAGATGAAGGCAAAAAACCCAGCCTGAAGCCAGTGCCAATTATGCCTCAAGACAGAAAAAATTCCTTCCTGACCCCAATGACGATTGGAAACATTCCCTTGATCAAGCATATAACATTCATTTAACATGATTTAATACAATGCAGACTCTCACATTTATGCTTTATAAAGGTACATAAACCACAATATAACAAAGCATTCAGGGAAATATCCACATTCAGTTATTGATAAATAATATTAGAACATCAAGAACAAAGAAAAATCCTGCCATTTCTGCAAAAATGCCAAAAGGTGGGGGGAGAAGCCTGACTTTCCACTGCCTTAACTCATTCCTTCTCATCCAATTACAGCTACATTTGATTCTGCCAGTCGTATATAAACCAGTGTAATCTGGATGCTGGTCATTCAGATCCCTTGTCATGCAGAATCTGCGTTATATAGCTCCAGGGTTCTCCTTTCCAGGCAATAATCATATTTTGCCCCTTGTTTTTATAGCCAACATAGGCTATGAATTAATTCATGGAAATGTAAAGGGTGGTTATGAGAGATGGAAAATTATAAAGTAAAAAGCTAAACAACTTTAGTGTTGATATCAGTTTACATCACAACACCTCAAAATAAAAGTAGTAATTAAAATAAAGGACATAGAGCAAATTAAAAAGTATTTGGAAATTTTATATGGAACCATGAAAGAGACAAGATAAGCTCACAACAACAGTAATTACACAACATGGGATTCTGCTTGCCAAACGTATACCCTCATAAACAGGAATAACCGGATCCACATACAATCAGTAATATATACACCCATTTTGAACATTTTGTTTTTCATATGCTCTATTTAAACACCCAACGTCCACTGTTTATGCCACTGCCAATATAATAAGCTCAGAATGCCAAAGTAACTAGGCTAACACTCTATTGTAGTAGAGAAAGGATTTAACAATGGTTAAACCTTTCAGTGTTCCTGGTTTAGGTAAAACCTAGGGTGGGTCGATTTTTAGATTCCATACAGACCCTTTCAATTTTTCATCAATCATTTTGTGAATTAAACGCAACAACAGACTGATATGATGTTAGGATAGTTATTTCTCATGTCTACAAATTTTTTGATGAATGATACCGTAGATGGGGCAATATTGAAAAATCCATTTTTATTAAAATACATATAATTCTATGCATGGATGTAGTTAAAAAATACTATACACAATCAAAACATGACAGATTCCCTTAACCAGTAAAAAAATATGAAAAGGATCTGCATGGATTCAAGGTATAACGCTAATTCTTAAATTATAATAAATGTGTAGAGACATTTTTATGCCTGTTTAGTAGTGATGGGCGAATCTCCCGCGATTCGCTTCGCCTAATTTCTAGAGAAATTTGCGAATCGGCGAAAAATTTGTGAAACGAGTCGCAGGACGGTTTTGACGCACGTCGCAAAATTTTTGGCGCGTCGCGTCGTTTCCGACGCGCGACTCGTTTTTTAGGCTAAATTTCGCTGGTGATTCGCAAATTTATTCGCCAGCGGCGAATCGCGGGAATAAATTCGCCCATCACTACTGTTTAGTATCCACCAGTTGTATGCATATGTGGCCTACAAGAACAGAATGTTTACTTACACACAAGCTTCTGATTGTAGCTATTGGTAAAATGTCTGTAAGTTGATTTTTATTGTTATCTTTTTAACAAAGCCTTATGTTTAAAATATGTAATCATATTAATCATAACGTGTAAAAAAAAAAAAGTTAAAATTACCTTGGGTTTCTACACATATCAGAAATAGAATAGGGTCAAAGCAATACTTCTACATCAGAAAGCACACACAAAAAGATTCTTCATGTGTATTAATTGTCTGTGTGGAAGAGTGTTCATCCCTCTTAGCACTTTCCTCCATTGCCAGCACACAGTTATTAAAACCTTTGTCTTTTTCCTTTAGCTTTTCTGTTGCTATTTTCAGTTGTTTCATTAAAGACCTTAACTTACTTAACTGTTATTTACAGAAAGAAATGAACGTGTACCAGTACAGATCTTTTAAAGAAATAAAAAAAAGCACTAAAGAGTAAAACCAAAGAAAAATAGGACAATGTTGGGGCATCGGAATATTCTCAGCTCTCCTGACGTGGCATGTGAGCTTACATATTTTGGCCAAAGTGTGGTACTAACATCTAATTTTCTCTCTCTTTTTATGTACAAATATTGTCTTTTTCTCGTTTATAGCAGCTGGTCAACTCCAGAATGTGGGTTAGACTGAGCGGGAAGACGGTAGGGTACAATGGTAAACTTTCTCTGACCACCAAGTTTGCTTTAATAAAATAGGACAGTGAGATCAAACGTGATATATTATACAACTGTACTATGACCTATTTACACTATTCCTACACACATGTTCCAATCAACAGGCCCAGACTGGCCATCAACCCATTCAGGGCCTGAGGGCCACTCCAACTTTGGCCCAGTGAAGGGGAGCTGAATGGGATCTGAAGCCAAGTCGAGGGGGAGCCAAAATTGAGCGGGAGCCAAAGTTGAGCAGGAGCCAAATCAAAGATGAGTGGGGGCCAAAGTTGAATGGGAGCCGAAGCAGAAGACACCAAAAAGAACCAAAACCCCTGACGTTTCCACTGAACTAGCCACAGTGGTTTTTATACATTATCTAGGAGGGCTCTGATCACCAAGGTTTATTACTTGGGGAGGGGGTTGGCTAATAA
The DNA here is from genome assembly GCA_024363595.1 of Xenopus borealis. NCBI lineage: Eukaryota > Metazoa > Chordata > Amphibia > Anura > Pipidae > Xenopus > Xenopus borealis. The sequence goes on from CM044442.1 coordinate 94,928,241, forward strand.
TGTTTTTTTTTTTACTTTTATAGGAGAGAGCCCAGACCATCAATGTTTTTTTTTTGTTTTTACTAATGGGGGACCCTTGCCACCAATTTCTATTTTTTCATTTTATTGGGGGCCCTGGTCACCAATTTTTTTGGGGTGGACACCAATATTGCAAATTTATATTTGAGCTGCTTTATTTTTGTTTTTTTGCCATGACGGCTTTTTACTCCTAGGCTGGCCCTGACAATCAGTATTCATAACTACAAATCCAGCATCATACTATTAGTTTTTGTTAATGCCTCCCATAACCCACCCTTGCTCACTGTCACTTACAGGTCTGAAACTGTAGTCCACAGACAGCTAAATCTCTTAGGAATGTTGTAAAATCGCCTACTGCTGGATTTGGCTGTGGTGTTAAGGTATAGGTTCCCCATGCTTAGCATGGCTCTTTTTCATCATTCGCCAAGTTTATGCAAAGAGAAATTATGTTACATTTGCAGTTTATCTTTGAGAAAAAACAATGGTTCCTAATGTGTCTGATTGATGGTATGAGGCCAAGCTTCCTTTATATAAGTAGAATTGACTATTTTGGTAGGCAGTGCACTTTCTAGGAATTAGCCCTGAAACGTTTGTTTCAAACTAATACCATGACACTTTTGACCGATAGAGGCAATTTACATTTTTAAAAAGTCAGTATCAACACTTACGCATACTTTTAGAAACAAATATGTAAAAGATGCAGGAATTTGTGCATGAAAACTGTAATTTATCCAATGTATTTTTTTTTTTTGTAAAAATAGCTGGTGCAACCAATAGCTTTTAGATACTTTGTGGAAGAAATGCCCATGGCACTTAAAGGATGATTGGCACTTTCTTTCAAATAACATATAAAAGGATGTATTTGTGCATGGCAGCACAGACAATACTTATTTGAACAGTAGGCCATGATCCTTACTTAGCCAGCAAAATTAATGTTAGAGTCGGCTGTGTTCAAACTAGATACTTCTAATTGCTGCTATCATATGACAGGGGGTAGCCATTATCTTCAACATTCTACAAATAATGACTGCTGCACATTAGGTATAGCATATGGCTAATAAAGGGGATAATGTGTTTTTGTGGATATGTCAATTCCAAGTAGCCCCCTGGTCTGCAAGTTTCTTCATCATTGCATTATAGCCAAGCAATTATTTTTGAAGTAAGAGGCTTTTGACCTTGTGGATATAAATGTAATTTTTTATGGTTACTTTTTTAACTGCACAGAAGTCCTAATAGACTCAACAAACTGTAATAAAGAAACACAAATTTGCTTGAATTATGGAACACTAACCTCTTGAACTCTTGACAGCACAGTTCATACGTTATTGCTATTAATTGTTGAGAGTTTTATTTGCTTGTTGGAATTTTATGTATTATTGTTTTGTAAAATAGTTTCAAAAATGCTTCCGATGAGATAAAATAGTTTTTCGGTTTTGTATCAAAATCCGAAAATATCTCATTATTTTCTGAAATATATATATCTGCATGGGTTATTTCCTATTGGTTATTTCCCCTTATTTATCAATATATTTTCCAGAAAAAACTTGAAAAAATCATCGAAATTGTATGAAAATTGAATCATTCAATTTTTTCAGATTCTGTCCAGAAAACCACCAAATCTGCGGATTATTGGAAAAAACCCCATTGCAGATAAGGATATTTTTGGGACTTCTCCCATTGACTTATATACAACCTTGGCAGGTCTGAGATGCCAGCTTTTCGAATTCAGGCTTTTTCCATCCTCGGGGGGTGTAATAAATCCCGAAAAGTTTTAATTTTTTTAACCAAAAATTTGGATTTTATAGTAAAAAAACGATTTTTTTCAAGTTTTTGGCATTTGGACAAATAAATAATCCCCTTAATTTTTGGGGATTCTGTATTAGTGAAGGGCAGCACTGATTTATATCAACTTATATCCCCCTTTGAGGCAAATTGGAGAGGCTTCAGATGGGGTTTTTTTGCCTTCCTCTGGATCAACTAGTAGTGAGGTAGTTTAAAAAAAAAAGTTAAAAGGTTGAACTTGATGGACATGTGTCATTTTTCAGCCTAACTTACTATGTTACTATGAGCCATCATATTGTCCCATGTACTTGTGCCAGCAACCTTCACATTGCCACCCTCTACTTGTGCCTGCAGATATCATATTGCCCCCTGTACCTGTCCCAGCAGCCATCATATTTTCACCTTGTACCTGTGCCAGCAGCCATCATATTGCCTCACTATACCGTGCCTGCAGCTTTGCCACTTTGCAACATTCAAAACCCCCATCAAATGTACAGTAACCGGCAATTCACCTTTACATTCTCTTACACTGCACTTTTCCACATTACATCTTTACCCATCTTACAGGCAAATCTCACCATCAAGCCCCCACCAGTATAGAGGAAAGCCTTTCCAGAAGGGTAGAGATTGAGAAAACAGCAAAGGTATAATCAGTGTCATATTAATACTCTTCGTTTTAGAATGAGAAGGACAGAAGGTCAGAAAGGTAGATCAGATAACATCTTCTATGTTAAGTTATTTGTATAAACAACTGCTATTGAAAGCAATATTAGCCTGTCCTTTGCTATATTCTGCAATGCTGTTTTTATTAGGTGTATATTTAATATTTATGCATGTTATTAAATGATGATAAAAATAAAAGAAAATGCTTGTGTGTAGATGTTTTGTAGGCATGAATCTAAAACATGATATTGCACATATAAGAAATGTTCAGTAAATGGCTTATTTTATTGAACCTTTTTTTTAGTTCAACTGTTGTTACCATACTACACAATCTTTGCCTTTCTCTTTTGAAAAAAAGGTCATAGAAACTTCAGGAAATATAAGTTGTCACCAAGAAAAGCTTGTTTTTTTTTCGTCTTTAATCACTGTTTTTACTGATCTCTTTGCATGGTGGTTTGCTAAACAGATTATGAAGCCTTTTAAGAGGCCTTGGACTGCACATACATGTTCATTTTGAAATCTGTTTGTGGACTGGATTAATGCTTTCTCTGCCGTGCTTCCCAAACAATTCATTTCACACAAGGTTGTTTTTTATATTTCACACATGAATGAATAGTTCAGTTTGCCATTGTTCTTTTAGTATTTCTGCATAGGTTGATTATTTTGAAAAGATGTTTCTGCAGAAACTCCAGACATTTATATTTTATTTAATCAAACATTTATTCCTCTTTATTGCTTATATTTGAATGAAGACAACATTTTCGTGGATATTAAAGTATAACGATCTGTTTACCTTGGATCCCGAAGGAAGGTAGCTGATCCAGGAGAACTGATGGTAACAGGAACCTCTCTACGGCTCCGGTATTCACCAACGCCCTTTTGGGGCCCCGGGCTTTCTGCTGCGGAGGTAGTAGAGAAGTCAGGCGAGTTACCAGCAGCGAGGTATCAAGGAATCAGGCAAGGCATAGTCAAGTGCAGGCAAAGGTTGGTTCCAGAAGATGGATAACAGAGAAGTGAAGTACCAAGGGGTCAGGCTAAAGTGTAGTCAAATGCAGGCAGAGGTCGGTTTCAGGCAGCGAGGTTCGGAGGTCAGGAAAACAGGCAGAGGGTCAAAACCAGGAAACTCGGACAAACATGGCTTTAGCAGGAACAGAAGGAACTGAAGCCAGCTTGGGCAAATTGAGGAGGAAGATATTTAAGGGAACAGGAAATAATCAGGATCAGGCTGAGGAAGACAGACACATATGGGTCCAATAGGAAGCTAGGCGCCCAAATTAGAGGTCATTGCACCTAAGTATTTTGGCGTGATCGTCCAATTTGATGTGCGTGGGCGCTTTGACGCCGGTGCCTGAATTCATGTGCGCCTGCGCTTATGCGCCGAGGCTCAAAACCAGTGTCGGGTGTTACATAAAGTCATGGTTTTACAATTTATATCATATTTCATTTGATTTACGGCTGAGAGTACCTCTTTGAACATTTGAATTATTTTAAACTGCAAACTGAATTCCATTCTAATGTCTACAATAGACCACAGAGTACATATACTTTACTATTCATCTATATACATTATTATATATTATTCTTAGTCTTGCGCTCAGGCTGATTTGCATATGGCGGGAAATTTAAAGTTGAATGCACCTCTTTGTTACATGGTGCATCTAACAAATTACATTTACAATGATAACTAGACATGCCAAGGAAACCTTAATAAAGTCAATAGAGTTGTTATAATGACCTTCACATAAGCTCACTGTAAAATAATGTCTCCATATGAATGGGGGAAACCAGGTTATCTTAGTGAATTTGAACACCCTTAAGAGTATAAATGATGATTAGAACATTATATTATATACTCAAATATATTTATTTCTCCCAAGACCAATGGGGTAGCTATTTTTTGCAGCTTTGGAAGAAACTGGGAATCTCTGAAACGTTTAATGCATTAACTCAACAAAACGTAAACATGTTTGAGGGCTGAGGGATTTGAAAATCATAGTTGATCTGGTGTTCAAAAATATAACTATGTACAGTTCCCAAAGTAACAATGTTTAACGGTCTATAAATGGCAGTGAATTATGTTTCATATTTAGCAGAACAAAGTGCATACCATGAAAATTATGTTGTTTATATCACAGCAGTATGCCAGGGAAGCTGTGCTAACATCTTTGTATGCACCTGGAATTTTCTAGACATTTATGGTTACTTACCCTCGCATCAACATTTCATAAACACAAGGTAAGTGTTCCTGGAAACACACCAGATTGAACAGAGGTTGATATTCGGTAAAATATATGAACACTTCTATTTTGAATTCTAGAGGTATCTTAAGCAAAGCACAAAAACCTGCACCACATGATCTTCTGCAGGTAAAGGTTTGCTGGCAGTCAGCCCAGTTCTATTATGAGAAACTGTTCATAGAAGGCTTTGGCTCCAGGTTATCATTTAGCATTGTTGAATCCAAGGCCTTGATCTGCAGAATTGTTAGTATAACTTGGCTGGGATTCTGTTTTTTTAGAACCATTTTATAGATTGTTAGATTAGGTGTAAGTAATTCTGTTACAAACTCAATCTTAAAAATGTACCTAAAATTCTTTTTTAAGCAGAAGTAACTTCAAAGAATTGGCAAATACTATTCATAATACATACAAATAAAGGCACTGATCCAATATCCATTTTTATACAAGATAATAATTTCCAGCAATTTGCTTTCTCCCTGCATGCAATGTGCTTCCATTAGCATGGGTGAAAGGTGATACTATACTTATATGCATATACTGGGACTCCGGGCGCCACATTTACAATAATAATTCTTTAAGCGAATAACAGAAAAATTAGCAGGTCAATTCATAATCCCATATGCAGGTAATAAGAGTTATACATTTATGGGGATAGAGACAAATACAGAGGCATAGCTACACCCTGTAATTTCCCATGATTCCTGAAGCCAGTTTCACTTTTTTTCCTCTGAGAATACAACAGCTTAATAAAGCATAATCTAGCATTCTGTCACAGAGCCTGAATTTTATTGTCACCGCCTTTAGAACATTTGGTTGTTAAAGGACATGTAAATGAGGAACAGTAATATAAAATATAAATGTTTTAAAGTAATACAAATATAATGCAGTGTTGCCCTGCACTGGAAAAACTGATGTGTTTGCTTTAGAAGCACTACTATTATTCATATAAATTAGCTATTGTATAGCAATATGGCAGCCATTCAAGGGAGAAAAGGCTCTGGTTACACAGCAGTTAGCAGATACGCTCTGTAGAACATAATGTTATCTGTTATCCACTATTTAGCTTGTGTCATATAGCTTTTTTTCAATTTCAACCATTGTTACACAGCAGCTTGTTTATATAAACTATATAAAATGTTTCTGAAGCAAACACAGTTCAGCTAAACTTTTTGATTTGCCGCGCTCCACTTACTTCTTATTACCGGGTGCATCCATATCCCAGGCTGCGTCGGTGTGCTTCTTCCTCAATTAGAATCTGAAGCAAACACACCAGTTTTACCAATACAGGACAACGCTACATGATATTTTAATTACTTTAAATCACTTTAATTTTTTGGTGTTACTGTTTCTTTAAGCTGAGCTCTGGAGAGGTGTTTAGGAGAAAAAAATAGGATCAGACAGCTAGAGTTCCTATGGGAACCAGCAATGCTATCTCTTCACTGGCTGTTAAGGTGGCCATACACGGAGAGATCCGCTCGTTTCGCGATGTTGCCAAATGAGCATATCTCTCCCATATATGCCCACCTCATCGGGCTGATCCAATCGTGGGCCCTAGGACCCAATGATCAGATCATAATGGAGGCCATATGGGCCCTCGGATCGCGGGGCAGCATCAACAGATGCGGCCGTGATCTGACTGGATTTTTAGTCCCGCCGGATCGACATCTGCCCGACTTTCGGCCAGATATCAATCGGTGAAGCCCGTCGGAGGGCCCCATACACGGGCCAATTAAGCTGCCGACTTTGTCTGTCGGCAGCTTTTATCAGCCCGTTTATGGTGTGTTTAGTAATCTTAGCTGAGAAGAACTGAGCATGCTCATAAGTCAACAGCCAAAGTAAATTCCTGCGAGAGGGGGCTGAGGGGGTTATACGAGAAATGATTAAGGGGATGCTGCAGCCTTACTGTTAACACTTATCTATAGATATCAAAGAGGCTGTTCACTGATTACATTTTGTGTGGGGATTTAGGGTAGTAACACACAGGCAAATTTGGGGAGATTTAGTCACCTGGCGACTAATCACCTCTTCTTCTCTATCTCCAAGATTTGCCTTCCCATGCCTTCCCCCCCTGCTTGAATGAAAAGTCGCTACTGGTATGGTCTCACTTTGTGAGACTTCGGAAAATGAAGTTCAGCAGGGGGGAAGGCATGGGAAGCAGGCCCAGACTGGCAATCTGTGGGTTCTGGCAAATGCCAGAGGGGCTGCTATAAGGTCCCATAGAAAGTCAGTATTTAGTGGGCTGGTGGGGGCTGTTTGGGCCTCTGTTTTGGCTGATTGGGCCTCTTTGTACCTGAAATGGCAGGGCCTATTGTGACTCTCAGTCCAGTCCTGATGGGAAGGCAAATCTTGGAGATTGAGGCATGGGAAGACAGATCACCAGGAGACTAAATCTCCCCAAATCTGCCTGTGTGCCCTTACCCTTACATGTCCTTAAAGATAAAAAATACAATAAAATAAAAATGAAATAGCATTTAAATATGCAAGTTTATGAAAATGCTGTTTTAAAGAAAAAATTACATTGAAATCAGCAGTGGTGCACAATATGTTGGAAAATGTTGTTATGAAATATTATCAATTTAGATGTGAATGGAAATATATGTGAATAATTATAATTCAGATACTTTAATGTCTAAACATGATATATAACATTATATAGTTAAAGCCCTAGTTTTTCAACGTGCTTAACAGTGCTAAGGTATCACAAGCAAGTCTGGGAGCAGAAGATAAGGAAGAGAAATAACATTTCAAGCAGTTCACACATATATGAATTTAACACATAGAGATTCATTTTGAGCTGACTGTGTGTAATTCAGGAAGGCTCAGTCTGATCTCTGCTTTAGAAGAATACTGTATAGGCTCTACTGGCTAAACCATGTATGCCCAATCTGTGGCTTTTCATTGATCTGCAAATTAACTCCTCTGTCCTCCACTGAATTAGATGTTGCAACTCCTCAGTAAGGAAAATCTGAAAAATAGAATATATCATTTTCGTAAAATCCAGTTAAGAAAACTCTGGTTTACTGACCTGTTCTTTGAAGGAGAATGATGTGTAAAGCTGGCCACATTGAGGTGGGCGATATTGGGCTGATCCCTGATTTGGATCAGAATGGAGGAAAAACAGGCGGTCGGATTGAGGGACTGCATAAATGCACAGATGTGTCCGCGATCCGACAGGATTATTTAACCTGTCTGATCGAAATCTGGCTGACTTTTAGCAAGATATCATTGGGGAAGCTTGTCGGATGGCCTCACACATGGTCCAATAAGCTGCTGACTCAGTCTGTTGAGAGCTTTTATAGGCCCATGTATGGGGGCCTTAATACCCATTTGGTATATTGTTCCAAAGCAAACAAGACTACTGTTTCCTGGGCATAGAAAATAGTACCACCATTTAGCATAAAAAGCATCACCAATTATTTACTACATATACTGTAGAACACGGTCCTCCAAGAAGGAATTGGATGATGTTACAGGAGTTATTTATCAAGTTCAAATCAAAAAAAACCATCAACTTTTGCATGTCAAATTTTTTTTGACATGCAACAATTTTTTTTCCCGTTGCAGTTTATGGGGTGCCATTTTAGCAAAAAAACTTGGCAAAAATGAACTTCAAATAGACCTTGGCCATTGGCTTCTACATGAACTCAGCATGTTTTAGGTGGAGAATATTCCAATTAGAACTGTTTCCTTGGTCGAAGTGTGATAAATCCCACATTCCAATGTGAGTTGGTTCTTTTAAATTTGAATTTGTGAGTTTTGATTAAAATAATTTCCAAAAATCAAATTTGAATTTACCATTCAAACCTTAGTAAATCTTCCACTTATTGTTTAGATTAGAGGAACGAAAAAATGATGATGATGCATGTCTGTCTCTAATATTTATGACCACTATAAAAACACTTAAAGGGATTCTGTCACGATTTTTATGCTGCAGTTTTTATTTCTAAATTATACTGTTTACACTGCAAATAAATCACTCTACCATGTACAATTTAATTCCTGAACCAGCAAGTGTCTTTTTTTTAATTTATATTGGTGTGTAGGCAGCCATCTCAGGTCATTTTACCTGGTCATGTGCTTTCAGAAAGAGCCATCACTTTAGGATGGAACTGCTTTCTGGCAGGCTGTTGTTTCTCCTACTCAATGTAAATGAATGTGTCTCAGTTGGACCTGGCTTCTACTATTGAGTGTTGTTCTTAGATTTGCCAGGCACCTGTTATTCTGTTTTAGGGAATTTTATTGGAATTAAAACAATGTACAAAATCAATGATTACAGAAAAAAATCAAACTGATAGCATCAATTAATAAAGCATCAAATCATGACATCATGACACCCCCCACATGTGATTTCTCAATTTTACATGTTGTGCTACCAACTATTTCACAAATATTGCATTTGCAACACCCACTCAGAGACTGAGTGTGCTCACTCACACACTCAATTTCTTTAAGCAATTAGGAAACCTGTGTGAGTCTCTTACTTGCAGCCTCCCTGCCCCCCCTACTGCATGTCATCAAACCTTTTCTTATTGTCATAAAGTTCTTTCCATGGCTCCGTATAACTCAGTGTGTATGTGTATGTCTGTCTCCTCCAGTTCCTTATTCACATACACCAGTTTTGTGATAGCAGCCAGCCACCCTTCTCTTCCATTTTAGTAACTTAAGGTCATTGATGAGAATGTATGTTTTTTTGGTCAGAGTTCCCTGCTTTGCCTCCATACACTTTAACGCCTTCAGTGCTGTGATAATATTTTCATATAGAATTGTAGCTACACCGCAGCCAAAACAGTCTTTGCATCAGCAGCCTGCCCTCCAGCAGTGCATACATTCCCTGAAGCCTCTCCCCCAGCAATACATTCAGTCTCTTTTGGCAGCCCTCCAGCAGTGCATATAGTCTCTTTAGCCTGCCCTCCAATAGTGCATTCAGTCTCTTTTGGCAGCCCTCCTGCAATTCATACAGTCTCTTTAGCCTGTCCTCCAGCAGTGCATAAAGTTTCTTTAGCCTGCCCTCCAGCCTCCTCACCAGCAATGCATGTCATTTCTTTAGCCTGCCCTCCAGCCCTGCATACAGTCCCTCCAATAGAGTTTTCTATCTCCAAAAATAAAGTTTAGCAACTGCAGCTTGAAGGAGCAGTCTTTGCATCAGATCCCGCATTAGAAGGTAAATGTCCAGCAGAAATAACCCCCTCACCTCTCATTGTAACAGCCTTTCCTTGGGCCCTTGGTTTTTTTTTTTTTCTAAGCATCTCTTACTGCTTTGCAAAGCCCTTTCTGCTGCCTCCACTGCAACATGGCGAGCCAGAGCCTTCTCTTGGGCCACAGCTCCCTGGTTTCCAGGCCCTTCTCTGACACTGCCAGCATGACATGTTTCTCTTTGTGGATGCACTTCCACTGCAGCTTCGCAGCTCCCCACGGAAACTCCATCAGCTCCCTGCTCAGACCTGTCAGGTCCAAGGCTCTCCACATCACTGCTAATCACTAATCAATTTCAGCAGCACCAACATTCTTTGAAGAAAGTCTCAAAGGAATATTCTTGGAAGAAAGCCAAACCCTATCCCCGACCTGATACTTGAATGACAATTTACAGAGGCTCTCTTTTGGGCAGCTACTGCTGAATTGCATAGTTAACCAGGGGTGTAAGTAGCAGCCTGTATCCCAGGATAGGGGCTGTAGCGGGAGCAACAGTTTGCTGCTGAAAAACATCCAACCTTCCAGGCAACCTCTGGAGACACTGGACAATTTGGTCTTGCTCCCGAGACGGAGGAGTATTGTCAGGATTGCTTCTGTGGTACCAGGAGAAGCAGCTCCTTCAGGGTCCATGTCTGTCAATAATGTAATGTCCCATTTGGTATCCCAAAACCCATAACTAACCCTAATGTTCCGGCCACAGCTTACGCATCTGCAATCAGCTGCCTTTCGCTTCTGGAGGAGCCCTTTGCAACTCAGATGCTACCAGGTCTTAAAATGAGAGAACCAAGCCAAGGTTACCATAACATATACCAGGAAGCATGGGGAAAGAGTAAGCATAGTCATCGGACAGGCCAGGATCAATACCAATCAGACAGCTTCTTTTGCATAAATAGTAAAATTTTTGGTCAGATGCATTCTCATTGGTCTATTCTGAATTATAATTTATCTTAAGAAGCATTCTAATTGGTTACTTCTTTTTGCATAAATAATTACATTTTTGTTTATCTGCATTCTCATTGGTCAATTCTGAATTCTAGTTTTTCTTCAAAAGCATTCTCATTCGTTACTTCTTTTACATACATTTTAAAAAATTTTGATCAGCTGCATTCTCATTGGTCAATTCTCAGTATAGATTTTTTATTCTGAAGTATTCTCATTGGTTACTTGGGGTATGTCTGTTTGTTAGGCAGGATTTAAGAGCTTATATAAAGGAGGAGGTTATGTTAGAGAATAAGTTGGCAGAAGTCTTATGGGTAGAATTTTTCACCAATTATAAAGAGTACAAATCAATTGTAGGGGTATGCTATAAACCCCCTAATGTAAGTGAGGAGGAGGAGGCTAAGCTCCTGAAGCAATTAGAAAAAGCTGCTAGCTTGGATAAAGTTATGATAATGGGGGATTTTAATTACCCCGATATTGACTGGAGCAACAGTACTGCCAGATCAGTTA
>CM044442.1:94941891-94952077 GCA_024363595.1 Xenopus borealis
ACATTATTGTATTAGAGAGGGTACAGAGAATGGCAACTAAGCTGGTAAAAGGTATGGAAATCTTAGCTATGCGGAAAGACTGGCCAAATTGGGTATGTTCACGCTGAAGAAGAGGCGATTAAGGGGTGATATAACTATTTATAAATATATAAGGGGATCGTATAATAATCTCTCTAATGCTTTATTCACCAGTAGGTCTTTCCAGCTGACACAAGGTCACCCATTCCGATTAGAAGAAAAGAGGTTCCATCTAAATATTCGGAAGGGGCTTTTTACAGTGAGAGCAGTGAAGATGTGGAGTTATCTCCCTGAATAGGTTGTACAGGCTGATACATTAGACTGGGTTTGGATGGCTTTTTAGTTAGTGAGGGAATACAGGTTTATGGAAGATAGCTCATAGTACAAGTTGATCCAGGGACTAGTCCAATTACCATTTTGGAGTCAGAAAGGAATTTTTTCCCCCTCTGAGGCAAATTGGAGAGGGTTCAGATGGATTTTTTTTTGCCTTCCTTTGGATCAACTGGCAGTTCATCTTCTATTTCAGTTGCATTACATTATGAGTAATGATTAAAAACGTTATTTAGGGACATTGAGAACACTTTGGCCAGCTGCCAGTTGTGTCAAATGCAGGGGTGTCCAAAAACTAGATTGGGATCTACCAGTAGACCCAAGTCAGATTGGAGCATTTAGGGCCCACCAGGGCTGAAAAACAAAGGGCCCATCTGGAAGTTCCGGGGGGGCCCCATCCTGACCTCCAACAACATGAATGATTGCGGCGTGCATAAGCATACGCTGCCATAATCTCGGCACAACCGCATTTCTTTTTGGGCAGCAAGGGGAGCAGGTCTGGGACGGTTTTTTGTCCAATGTCCCACTGGCACAGTCCAACCCTGAGTAGACTTTTAGCTGTTATGCGCAGCAAGAGCCGCTCAGTGCCGCATGAAAGCATCTGGTGCGCATGCGCTGATGGCACCATGCTGTGCAGAGAAAAATGTTTTTGTTTTTTTGGTGGTCGGAGCCCACTGGGTTTTTTCCCGGTGCCCTGCCGGGCCAGTCCAAACCTGTATTTTGCTAACATTAGCAAAAGATGCATTCAGCACCAACTGACCTCATTGAGCAAGTCCTGTTTTTTAATACAGTTCAGGCTGCCCATACAGTAATGAAATCAGGACTATGTTTCCTCCACCTCAGTTCAAAAGAGGTTGCATTAAGGCCACCCTGAAATGATGAGTCATCACAGTAAGCAGCAATTAAACTATATTGCTATCATTCAGTGGCATTCGAATGTTCGTATATATAATGTCTTGCTTCTCATTCAAAGTAAGAGGCAACTTTTGTATCCCTTTTTAATCAGTACTTTACATTATATTTTGCATACAGTTTATATGGTATCAAGATGTATTAGTCATGCAGCTAGAAATGCATTTTTATAGCGCTTCCAATGCCTTCCATTTTTAATGAGAAATGTAAATATTTGAATCTGTTGAGATCAGTTTAGTAAAGAAAACAATAATTAACCAAATGTGTTGCACATATGTTGCTGAGGAAACAGATAACCTGTTTTATTTATGTTAACATTTCCTAAAATTCTAATAAAACCTCAACTGTGTTTGCAACAACCCCTTCACAGCTTAATTGCAGTGATTGTAATTAATACTCCATGATTTTTTCAATGCAGCAAAAATTGGAGCAAAATGAATTCACATAAATGTTTACTTTTTAGAAATAAATAATTTCTTCCATAACTTTTAATGGAAACTCCTTGCAGCTACTGTCGGTCTTAATCAAATCATTCCATTGATCAATCGCCATTGGATTCAGAATCCACCATTAAAGGGGAACTAAAATCTAAAATAGAATATCACTAGAAAAGCTGTATTTTGTATAATGAAAATAAAAAAAATACATTTTGCACTAGCTCGGAGGTTGAGAAGCCTAATTAAACAAACAATGTATGCATTCAAAGTTGGCCACAGGGATCACCATCTTGTAACTTTATTCGACCATCTTTGCAAGACGATGACCATGAACATGCTCAGTGTGCTCTTGGCAGCTGTTGAAGCTTAAGGTTCACAGTAAATTTTCAGAATAGTTACAGGTAACATAACATCAAATAATTATTAATCAGCAAGGTAGATTAATCATTAGAATCAGAATATGCAGACTGCAATAGTTCTTATGTTGCCATTAAATGAAATGTGGGTTTTATAATTTTGTATTGGTTAATTAAACTTTTCCCAGCTCTCCAAAGCCAGAGACTCTATTAAAATGCATAATAATCCTCCAATGAGAAGCCCAACTGATCTGTGTGAATCTGACTGCATGTTCTTTGTTCCAGCAAATGGAGTTGGGAGCAGTAAGCAATGATTGACAAGTCTAAACAAGCCTGTTCTTTATCCCCATGTGTCATATAAAGAGACCAAAATGATATAATGATCTCTGTATGTAAGATAATAACAAGATTGTTGGCATAGTGCAAGGCATTAGCATTCTTTTTGGTCACTTCTCTTGTATCTTGCAATTAAGTATTTCTTCAACGTCTATAGAAAACTAGGGGATCTAAAAAATGAGTACTGGAAGGAATTCCATAATTGATTCTGCCTGAAAATACAAGTTTTCACATTTCTAAACTCACATATTCATGTTTTTTAAGCCTTTAAGCACAAGAATTAAAGGTATTTGAGTTTTTACATTCAGATTTTTGGATAAATAAGCAAACGTTTAAGTATTTTTAAATTGTGAGTTTATTCGAAGTAGAAAAAAAACCCTCTAATCCTCACAAATCAGCTAGGGAAACCATTCTGAAATCAAATTAACCTTCACCATACTTATTTTGTGTTTAGCAGATTTACATTCATCGCCCATATTTATCCACCTGACATCAGTGATGGGGAAGTTATTTGTGTGTCAATTTAAATTGGGAAGCCTGGAATGGCAAATCTTTATCTATTGTACTCTCTCATAAAGCATTGGCCTTCATTATACCTGAGATTAATATATTGCTTAACATCAGGGGTCCCCAACATTTTTTGGCAACCATTTTGGCACGCTGGCATCCATTTTGGCACACCTTGTCAATTTGCGAGCTAGGCTCTGAGGCCCAGTTCAGGATTGCCCGGTGGTTGGGGACCCCTGCTGTACATTACAAATCTTTTTTTGGGGGGGATATAAGCAATATCAGTAAAATATGAGATTTCATTTTTCAGGTTCATGACACTGGATGCCTTCATAGTAGCTCACCCACACAGTCTCCAAAACAATTCAGGGAAACATTTCAGATATCAGTTAGTTGAATGAAAAAGCATTCATTCTACAGATAAGGTGGCCATACACAGACAGATCTGCTCATTTGGCGATGTTGCCAAACATGCAGATCTCTTCTGATATACCCACATTGAGGTGGTCGATTTAAGCTGATCTGATCCTGGGCCCTAGGGCCCAACGATCGGATCACAATGCAATAAATATGGGCGGTCGGCTCACATCAATGAACAGATGCAGAAATGATCTGACAGGATTTTTTACCCTGTCCGATCGACATCTGGCCGACTTTCGGCCAGACTCTGAGGAAGTGCCGTGTGATACGACAAGAAACGCGTCAGTCTATACAGCTTAACCCCCGCATTACGTATTCCTGCTGTGTGTATGTTTTAAATAAAGCCAAATTTTTGATAACTACATCTGTTTCTACATCATCTTTTCCCCGCCTAGCGCCTGACGAGTGCGGGTTTCTTCTGTGGATTTCTGTGGATCAGTTAATATTCTTGTAGTCTATATTATATGCTATTAACTCTATTATTCTATTTAGTGCAATGATGTGCAACATAAGGCCTTCTGAAAAAAAGGGATTTACTTGCCATGTGCTATTTACGTAGCACTGCCTTTATACCACTAAAAAGAGGTAAACTCTCACATAAGGCGTTATGGGTGGAGACATACAAATCACTCCTCTATGTCCCTTTGGCCAACTATGCATCCAGAACCGCTAGTTTCATAGCACAGATACAGCCTAATAGTTCAGAGCCATATATCTAAACTTGCAGACAGCCTGTTTCCTTGTATCTTGTTAGATCTCATCAGTGCAAGATATTGGAACATGGCATCTGCGTGAGTAGTACAATGGTGAAGCAGTATTTCACTGAGCTAATTTTTTAATGGATTGGTGCATCCCCCCCAAGAAAATCTTAGCCAATAAATCAAATTAAGGATGCCTAGCATACTGCCATCTTCATTGCATTTGCCTTTCCTTGTCTTTTAATAATAATATTACAGGTATGGGATCCGTTATCCGGAAACCCATTATCCAGAAAGCTCCAAATTATGGAAAGGACCATCTCTCATAAAACCACATTATAATCAAATAAAACAAATTTTAAAAAAATATTTCCTTTCTGTTAAATAAAATAGTACCTCGTACCTGATCCAAACTAAGATATAATGAATCCTTATTGGAAGCAAAAACAGCTATTTGGGTTTATTTAATATTTACATTATTTTCTAGTAGACCTAAGGAATGAAGACTTAAATAACGGAAAGATCCATTATCCGAAAAGCCCCATGTCTGTTATCCAGAAAACCCCTGGTTCCCAGTATTCTGGATAACAGTTCCTATACTTGTACTGCTACTGAATAATGATTAAATAATGTAAATTCTACTGCATACCACCAGTGGTCTAGATGAATGGACCTGAAACGGAGCGAATATTTAAGTGCTTCTTTTTCACTTTCAAATGATGAGAGGTGAGACACTGCGAGTGTTATTTATGATCAGAAATACTGTAAAATGAAATATATTGAGAAATCTTTATTCTATATAATTTCTCTTGAAAATAAGCCATTGGTCATACAACGGATTCATAAACAAATGTATAACTTGATAATCATTAAATTATTTCAGGAAATTTTATTTGCCTCATTTGAGCATGAAATGAAATTACATCAAGGGCTTCAACTTAAGCATTTACTGTTTTCTTTCTGTGTGCTCCTCTGATACAGTGTGTTGTACAGTTTTTGCTGTAAGGGGCTCTCTTAATTCTGGTTTTAGAAACTTTGTCAGCTAGCATTAAACAGGCTTATAAAAGGGAATCTCCAATTCATCCTCTGCAGACCACTAATATCACACTGCATGAAAGTAACTGCAAGGTATTAAACCTCTAATTAATCCTTTCATCATTCTCAGTGTGTAATCTTTTTTAGGAGCTCTAAAGTTTTACCGCATGTAGCATTCATAGTATACAGACATTAAATGTCATATGCTACGGTTCATCATCTTCATAAAAAATTACCAGTTAGCTGCAGAAAGATGGGATACAGGTAACTGAGCAGCTCTCATTAATCCCTGGCAAGAACCAAAATATGATTTAATCAGTGTAGCAAATAATTCTAGGTTATTGGCACTGTTGATCTTTCTATTCATTGTATATGGACAATATTACTATAAGTATATCTTGTGAGTTAGTGTCGAATTGATCTAATAACACTTTCTATAAATGAAAACTCAGCTTTTGATAAAAACAGACACATGGCAATTCATGCACTAAAGAAAAATAAACAAAGTAAAGTTTATTCTTTTGATCCTAGACTCGTCCACTTGCAGCCTGAATACCCCCCCAGTACCAGTTATTTCCAGCACATTTATGGTCTCATAGAGCATTCCAGGAAAAACATACAGATGAAGTTCCAGTTATCCCAAAACTAAACAGGACAGCTTGTGTTATCTCATGTGTGCTTGCATCATCTCACTTCAATGGCAGGGGAAGAAAGGCCTTCTTAGATTGTAGTTCTGTTTTCAAACAGCAGGTGATGCCTTGAAAGTAACATGAATGTGCAGAGTAGTGGGTATTCTTTTTTGACACTAGGTTCTCCTATCTTATAACTTTTTTTCTGGAATGTGGAAAGTACTAAGGGTAAGGTCACATGGGCAGATTCGGGGAGATTTAGTTGCCTGGCGAATAATCTCCTCTTCTTCTGGACAACAATCTCCCCGAATTGCCTTCCTGTGTGCTACAATGAAAAGTCTTGATTAGAACAGATTTGCATTGCCAGCCCCAGTTGCAGTTCCAGGAGCTTGGAGAGATTCAACAAAGGCTAGGGTGTACACCCCTTTGCACAGCACTCATATGCTATGGCTTTCAGGCATGTGTTGGCAGAAAACCAGGGAGCCACCCCCTTCTGGGGCAAATGTTAGCCACACATGATCCTCTGCCCACTGCATGGACCTTTGAGCAGTGGACCAGAGACAAATCAGTCGGTACTTGAACAATGCGTTCAGAGCCAGTTTAAAACTAAATGGGGCCCTAGGCACTGTAGTGATGTTTGACATGTGTGGCAAGTTGAAAATTTTTCTTGACCATGCCACTTGCTGGTCACATTCTCACATACGATGCCCATTTTACAAAATAACACCATTTCCAATGTTTAGAACACAGACAGCATCAGAAGCACAAAGTGCACCAGAAGAGAGACACAGTGGCCAGTTTCTTGACATATTGTGGTCTAAAGCATTCCAGAACACACTGTGGCACCTGAATTTCATCTCAATAAGAACACTGCAGAAATGGCCAATAACCACCGCCTGTGCTATGGCTTTCAAGCATGTGTAGGCAGAAGACCAGGGAGCCATCCCCTTCTGGGGCAACTCAGGGGATGTTAGTCACACAGGCTCCTTGACTCACTGCATGGACCTTGGAGCAGAGGACCAGAGGCAAGTCAGATTAAGTCTAAATGGGACCCTAGGCAAGGTTTTGATTTTTCAAAAAATGCCCATTTTACAAAATAACACCATTTCCCATGTTTGGTATAAAGCATCAGAAGCACAAAGTGCGCCACACGAGAGAGAGAGTGGAACAGTTCTTAACATATTGCGGCTTAAAGCATTCCATAACACTCTGTGGCACCTGCATTTCATGCCAATAAGATCACTACAGAAATTGCTATGAGAATATCACTAAACTCAGACTTTTCAGAAAACTCCGAATAATATTTTATTAATCTAACTGACTCATTCCAGTGGATTTTAGCTGTCTAGGGTAAAAATAATTTATGTGTAGCAAAGTTACATTAAAATAATCACATTTAATAGTATGTGTGAGTCTTGAGGGGCCCCTCTGACAGCAATCACTCCTATAAATAAAGTTTTTAATAACAAAAAATAAAATATCCATTCACTACTGCAAAATATGTCATGCACCTTATACATCAATCAGTTAGAAAAGGGTTAAAAGTTGCGCTACTCTATCTACAACGTTTAGAAAAATTTAAATCTTAGTAAATTTGCGTAGTTTCGCCCCTTTTGCCAGAGTGCACTTTGCTAACGTTAGGGTGCAAAGTTGCGCTACTCTATCTACATCGCTAGCGAAAATTCGCCAGAATCAGACTTAGTAAATTTGCAAAGTTACGAAATGACGTCATGCTGGCGAATTTTCACTAGCGTTAACCACTTCGCTCTTTAGTGAATTTGCCCCATAGTTGTTGCTGTCATTGGCTTTCATTTGCCACTAACCTTACTGGGTACATCTAGTGGTGAACATTTGCATGCAGCTTTAACCGAGTTATTGTGGGATGTTGCATCTGGTTAGCTAGACATCTTATGGGATAGCTGGAGCTGCATCTGTAACTTTGTCCAGAAAAAAAACATGAGGGTTTCGAGGTATTTGGATGTTTTTTCATTCATTTTCAACTGAACTTTTAATGAATTCAATGGAAATCATGGCTTTAGAGTTTGCGAGTTTAATTGTGGTTTCCAAAACCTCTAAAACCACTAAAATCCAACCTTTATTAAATAAGCCTCCATGTACAAGAAATAGACAGTCAACCTGGAAAAAAGTGGATTCCATTTCATGTGTGTTAAGCATTATATAGGGTTATTAATCTATTCCTAATACCTATAATATTTTTTTTTTTTTAAATAATGTTGCCTTTCGAAATTTCTAAAAAAAAATACAGTAGAACAGGATTCCTTTTAGACAAAGCTTTCTAGACTGACAATGAATTCCTCCCTGCAACTGTACCCTGTCATATTGCCTGGTGTACAGTCCAGCTAGGGTCTCCCTTATTTCATTCCCCACTCTGTATCCTTGATCACTTGTGCAGAACTAAATTCACAAGCTGCTTTGCTTGCAAGCACAGAACAGGACTACCACTGTTACTATGGTTACGCTCAATTTCAATTTAACCCGCTGCAGCTTACATTTATCACTTTGTTTACTGGTTAGCAAGTTTCCTTGCACAGAAAAAGTGGACAAGGGCATGGATATACAAAACTCATGGCCGTTTTATGTATTAACCGATGAAATGAGCCCCAAGGACCCACTTTCCTTGAGTGGGCTGTAACATTTTCTATCCTGTGCACTAGCTAACCTTGTTCAAAGGGTCCCTGCTCCATGACTTTTCTAAAGGGGTTGTACCTTTAGGGCTTAATACTTCTGGGGCCTTGTTGATCCCATGCTCAATGGAACATCAGCCCAGGTCAACTGATGCAGGCCAAAAAGGAGTACCACCCCTTGCCAATCACTATGTTACAGTGAGGTAGGAAATGACCATAGGCCTAATCCAAATGTAAATTAGTACATGGTTAGATGGGTTTTTGCTCAACAACAAGGGAAATACAGCACTGTAGGGAACTGAAGACATAGGGGCCATTATTTGTACAGGTCTGTAGAGAATCAGAATCAGGCTTAAGCAGCATCCTGCAGCTGGTCAAAATAAGCCTGAAGGTGATAGCAAGGAGGAAAGTAGCAGCAAAGGAAAAAGCTATTATAATTTATAACAAGGCTAGGCAAATAGAGCCTCTTGTGGCTCAGCCAGGAGCTTATCCACTTAATGACTTATTCCTGGCTCTAGGCTAAGCAGGTTCAATCAATGTAAAGTTTGCAACTGTGATTGAGGATAAAGCTCCTGCAGTCTGCATATTATAAAACCTTTATAGCAGGAGTGCACCACATCTATATCTTAAGTTCACATAATTTTGCCATGGAGAAGAAGTAGATATAAGTATTTTTCTTACCTTCAAGCTGAATTGCAAGAGGGAATCAAAGTGCATGTTACTTGTTTTTCGATTATTTCTTGAATCCATCTTAATTAGAAGACCAATCATTTATGCGCTTCGTGTTATAATAAAGTAGGATTACAGGAGATAAGGGAGGTTATTTATCACAATTTGAAATTGTGTAGTTTTAGAGTTTTTTTTTCCATCCACAAAAAAAATCACAAGGTAAAAGTCATGAGTGTATCCCTTTTTTTAAAAGATCTGAATATAAAATGACAACAAATTTAAATGCATAATGAAAATGAATACAACACAGAAAACCCTAATTTCATGTGATTACAAAAAAAACCTTAAACCTCAAAGCAAGGAAGGATTTTACAATTGGATAAGGACAGTTCCCATTGATTTGTACATTACCTTGGCAGCTTTTTGATGGCAAAGTTTTGAATTAGATTTTTTTTGTGCTTATTACACTTAATAAATCATTTAGTAAAATTAATTAATACAATTAATAAATAATTAGTTTACATTGTTTAGATTTATTAGATTAGTACAAGACTGTAACCCTAAAAAGGAAAAATGTTAATAACTTGGTCCTTAATTTTTGGCAAGATGGTGATCTTAGCAGCTATGTCTCTTTCTTTATGTAACAGGTGGATGGGTTTGCCTGAACCTTCCCTTGGGTTACTATCCACTGTTTTCCATACCCGGGCAAGGGGTCCAACTCCCAGTAGGCACAATATGGTTAGACTCTTTATCTTCAGGAGGGGTCCCTGTTTATGGTATGGAGGAAGGGATTACCACTCGTGGTATAAGCACACAACAATCACTCTTGATCAAATAAACTTTGGGTGCCAGTGGTTCTTGAAAACAGCAGAACATTTATTGAACTGATGGTACATGTCTTAATAGTCTGTCACATACTCAAGGTGTATGCTCAGATGGTACACTTCACAAAGCAAGTAGTGGCAGCAGGTCATTTACACACAATTGGATTACTCATGGATACTGTCTGATCCTTTTGTTAGTCATCTTTGTGAACTGAGCAGCCTTTCGTGCATTTGGTGCATAACCCCAATTGAAGGCAACTACATAGCTGTTTCTGCACTCCATCTCTACACTCTACACTCTATATCTCTGTATCAATGTGCTTAAATAAGAACTAAACCCTAAAAATTAAGTGCTTAAAATGCCATGTTT
>CM044442.1:94954463-94966576 GCA_024363595.1 Xenopus borealis
TTTTATAACCTCTGGGGAACTACTCCCCCTCTGCTCTGGGAAAAAGGACCTTGCCTTGTTGGCTAAAACATTCAGTGGGGCATAGCAAAACCTTTACCATTTTATATAGTGACATCTACTGGCCAGTCACTGAACTGCCAGCACAATACTTTCACAGAGGACACAGTCTAGGTGTCTTATATTGTGCCCAGGGGAACAAAGGACCTAAATGTTAGCAAAACCTTTACCCTCCTACATTTATTAAAGGGGTTATTCACCATTAACCATAACTTTTAGTATGATGTCATATTTTATTATTTGTGGTTTTTGAGTTATTTAACTTTGTGTTCAGCAGCTCTCCCATTTGTAATTTCAGCCATCCAGTTTCTAAATTGTAGAGTCCAAATTACCCTAGCGACCATGTACTGATACAAAGGAGAGAAGGCTTCCATTGCATTTGTTTTTAGATGTGGTCAGTGAACCCACTTGAAAGGTGGAAAGAGTTAGAAGAAGAAGGCAAATAATTCAAGAACAATAAAAAAGAAAACAATTAAGACCAATTGAAAAATTGCTTAGAATTAACCTAATCTATAACATACTAAAAGTTAACTTAAACGCAAACCACCCCTTTAATTTGTTTCAGATTTTAGTTTATAATGGCCTCACAAAGTGCATAGTCTGCTGGAGGATATCATCAGCTTACATTTAGCTTTTGTATGCTTGGAGTACAGTAAAGTCTGTTTTCTGTACAAGAATTCAAGATTATTGTGGATGTAATGTACTTTTCTTGGTCATTTCAAAATCTTTTAGCAGAATACAAACAGTCATCCAGGCAGTCATCTAACCACACCCCGTCTTAAATTCCATCTTTCTAATAAAATATTACAATAGTAATGTATGTTTTCATGGTATTTTTTATATTTAGTTTTCATTTATGATGTAATAAAGATGTATGTAAAGCCTCATAGTACCTAACTACTTAACAAGAAATTAGCATTTACTATTCACATATTTAAGCACAAATAGATATCCAAAGTTACTAAGACTATTAAAATAGGAGTAAAGTTTAAAAAAATATGTTCTACAAAGACACAACTGACACTATTATGTTGTGATGCTCTCAATGAGTACTAGGGTGTATTTATGATTTCCTACATATACACATATAATTGTATTACTATGACTAAATTTTGGGCTTTACAAATATATCCAAGCTTTCCATCAAACAGAATAGTACCAGAAGCAGAGCAAACACAACCAAAGCCAAAGCCCCATTTGTATTGTATAGCAAACATTTAAGTTTGCTCAATAAACAGTAGAAAGGGGTTAGCCCATTTATATCCATAAATTCTTTCCAATATGCATTATTTGTGTTTATTTAATTTTGTCAGTGGTTTAATGGAATGATAAATTGAATCATCAGCCAGTGAGTTAATGGATATTCTCCTGTCTATAATTGCAATGTAATATTGTTTTAGATAAAATCATTTATAAAGTGACTAAAGTCACTAAAGCATCAAAGAGCTTTTGTTGTTATTTGATTACTCCTGCTGCTTTTTTGCCTCAAAACTCATATTTAGAAAGCTTGTCTTGCACATTAAGACACATCACAATCTGAACAAAGTGAAGCTCCTCACAGGAGGCAGAACATGAACCAGAAGATAGAAGAAGTATTACTTCTCAACATGACAATTAATTAGGAAACTTAAATCTATCAGCTTAAATGTGATAATTAAACAATATTGCCAACCTTAATGTGGCATATAAAACCAAGAGTTAAGGTTTCTTGGAAACTGTAACTGTCAAGAATAACTATAGCAATCTATTTTTCTCCAGCCGTCATTATATTCTAATTAAAACTTTAAAAGTGAAACAATTTATTGCAGGTTTTTACACATGTTTCTTGATAAGTTAATATATACTGGAAACATATTGCTTTGAAATTTCCCATCTTTAAGGAAGTCAAAGAGATTTTTAATATGTACACATCATATCTGGGTCTCAGATAAGTTGCCACATCAATTTGTGAATGCATGCATTGTTTTGTATATCCTTTAGAATTATCCTTTAATAATGTATTATTTTCAACACAAATGTATGCATTAGAACAACATGGAAGTATTTATGTTTGCATTTTTAAATGAGAATTATTGTTGGTGTTCAAAATGCACTGTTTTCCGTCCATCTAAAACTCGATTAAAATAATTTATTATCAATTTGTAGACAGAGAAAGGGGGACTTATCTAATGTAGATGTTATTTATGAATAACATTTATGTCATTATATTGTTGTTATATTATTTTATTGTCTGTAATATGTATACCAATTTATCCTTAAAGCTATAAAAACTGTTTGAAAGCACAAATCTTATATTTTTGTTGAGCATGTTTCGGAACATGAGCAAGGAATTCCCTGTCACCATGCATCTTACAACCGAAATACTAAATTCCCACACATATAGGGGAAGATTTATCAAGGGTAAAATTTTGAGTTTATGGGAGTTTCTAAAAACTCTGAATATTGTTTGTTGGTCAACATTTTTTAAGATATACTTGTACTTGCTAATAATTACCACAACACAAAAGAAGATAAAACTCAAGCTCTTAAATGAAGAGAGCTTTTCAGAATCAATAATGCCTAGTGATCTTACATAGCAATCAGTTTAACACAATCATGTTTTTTAAAAAATGTTTTTGCACCACAAGCATACATATATGCCAACAAACATGTTATAATGACAATAAGTAAAATTATATAGAAAAATTGGGTTGGTTTACATGCATTCTACAACCTGCCCCGATGTAGTAAAATAATAAAAACAAGCCATATATATTGTATGTATGAATATCAGACAGAGTACATAATTATCATAAGGTGTGTTAAATTACAGACCATAATTACAGATAGATCCCACTTAACCTCCCCTCTCCTTCCCAGATATACAACAGTTTTGCTTAGTATCCCAGATATCCAAATACTCCATATGTCCTCCTCAGACAAGGACTAAGTGGTAAAGTTTAAAGGCATAGGAGATTTCTTGTAGGGAGGGTAGGGAATTCATATAAGGGCCCAGTAAAAACTAGTTACGCTGCTGGGCACATGACAATTATGCAAGATTCCAGAACAGGTGAACAACAGGTGCTTTTAAGAGGGTCTTGGTTGATTTTTTGGCCAGACATAATATCAAAGGCTACTGTGATACTAAACTCTTCAGTTAGTATAGGTATGGGCATATATGGTTTGTGTAAAAGTGTGGAGGGGTGTATGTGTATGTTGGGTTTTAATTTGGAGGGGTTGAACTTGATGGACTTTGTCTTTTTTCAACCCAATTTATCTATGTAACTATGTAACAACATATAAAAAAATATTGTGCATTGTCAACTTCCAGAAAAAATCTCAAACAAAGCATGCTAAACATCATATTCCATAAGGTTCTGAGATGGTTTAAGAACTTATGGTATTAAAATATTTTTAGTTTGTCTAAGAGGTTGAGTATGTAGTGGTACTGTAGTTAATAAGGTCTGACAAAAGTTTTAATGATAAAACATGCACAAAATACTTATAGGTGCTGATTTATCGACATTTGAATATTTACCGTAATTCAAGATTTTTTCACGCTAAGTATTGAGCTTATTTCTATGATTTTTTCAATTTTGATCAAGTTTTTAATAATCACATTTTTTGCTAAATAAGTAAACATTTGAGTTTTGTTTGGTTTTTTGATGAGTTTATTAACCTCAAAAACCTCACAAATTCAAATAAATAGGTCCCTAAGTATAGTGATTTTTAACCTGTATCAGGATTTTTGGTTTCTGCCCTGGGTATAATAAATGCAATATGCTATAAGGTTACATTGAAGCAAAGAAAATAATCTACAGAAGAATTACTCAATATATCAATGACAGATTACTTTTCCCTGATTGTCAGGAAAGGAAGCTTTTCTTCCACCACTCAATTGCTGACACTAATAACATGTTCTACCCAGTGCAAACAACTCCATCATCCCAGGCTTTTTTTATCAACAGTATGTTCAACACTTAACTCCTTCCTCCCTGACCTTCCTAAACTGGTCACAATTCCCCTGTCTTTACCCCTTGGTAGAACCATTTCTGCATATTTAGTGAAACAACCAGAATAGGATGGTGAGAGACCAAGACAGCAAAATGTATTCTTTGCAACTTTACATTATTCTCTTGAGAAAGGGCTAAGCCTGAAATGTGGGCTCTCTCTATCTTATTCCATAAATCTCCTATGTTTTTTTTTTTTTGGCTGATTGAAAAGTTGTTTTGAAGCTGCTATTAATTGGAAAAAAACTGAGTTTAATTTACTGATACACACTCAGCCTAGCTACATTCTTTCAGTGACATTCTATTAAGTCTTACCCAAAAAATAGTCATACTCTGAAATCCCTCTGTTCTGTAATATCAGCCTACAGCCTGACAAACACAAGAAAAAAGAAGAAGAAAAGATGAACAAAAGTAGAAATTTGGCTCACAGCAAAGGAAACACAGCACTGTTTAACTCTATCTGCATTATTAAATGAAATATTAATAAGGAAATAGTGTCAGACAGAACCCCTTATTGCCCAAGCCTGTAGGGTTGTTAAGCAATAGTTCTAGACTGGAAGGAAGCAAATTATATATATATATATATATATATAGATATAGATATAGATATAGATATATAGATATATATATATGAAAAATCTAAATGTTTTGAGATTTTTTATGCTCTTAAGCTGCTAAAACCTGTCAAAATGATGAAGAAGTAAATGGCAGATGGTCCCTTTAATAATTGGAACATATTTTTTTTCCTTCAGGATTCTCGATAGTTACTGGCTGTTTGTGCTGGTTTTCATTCGATAATCCAATAAATTTGAGTTTTCCTGGCAACAACTCAATAAATTTGAGTTTTCAGAGCAATTTGCACGATTCCCTTTGAGGCTCTATTTTGTCATACCAATTTAATTGAGAATAATGATTGGTAAATGAAGGGCACTCGGGTTTGGGAGTTTACATATTCAGTTTGCTTTACCTCTAAACCAGTCTAACAGTTGTCTCAATAAAATATGTGTTTGTAAATTATGATGTTGGTAGGAGCTTTTTCAAGGTCTATCATACACTGCATTGTAAACAAATATTTGTCTGTAAATAGAAATATAAAGAAAGTATTTAGCAGATGATGATGACAACATGTTCCTGTATTAAAATAATATATTGAGAAAAGAAAAAAGAAAGCAAGCTATACCTGCACTAAGAGAAAGAGGTGGGAAAGCGAGAGCCAAAGAATGTTTTAGACCTGGTCCTAATTAACCTCACAGTGACATCCTCTAGTTAGTATCTGCCTGGTCATTTATTTTATCCTGATTCCTGAAATGTAGGTACATTGTTTTTAACAATAACAACTAGAAAAGAGACATGAAGAATGATAAAGTGATTTAACAAGGTAATTCAGATAATTAAGTCCCCAGTTCTACATTTGCAACTTGCTTGTTTTGTCAATTCCACTTGTTTTTATATTCTCCTCTCTATGTGATATATAGACTAATCTCTATCAATAGTTCCAAAACTAATGTCCCCTAGACCCTGCAAGGAATAAAACCCATGTACATGATAAGTCTTGTTCGATTTCCTTCTATCAAGGTGATACATATTTAGCCAACTCCCAAAACTGGTTAAAGTTAGCTACTGCACTTCCGGAGAGTTTTGCTTGGCATTGATGCTTTTGTCCCAACTTCTGTCAAAATCACTTACAAGTATGCCCATTGATACAGATGATCCCTGAATTACCTAGAAACTTGCGAAAGTTCCAGGGTTACCACAACAGGCTGCTTGAGTACATGCACTGTACTTTATTACATGTATTACATAAATATTTTGATAAATATTTGGTGATTCCATCTATTCTATAGTTATTGGTGGCCTTGATTTGAGGCAACTATTATTATTTCCTGATGCAGTTTCTATGCTGTTGTGATTTTCCATGCTTTTTATATGACACATGAAATCATTTTTTCAGATTTTTAGTAATGTACACATCTTAAGTTGCCTTGAAAACTAACAAATCAAAGTGCCGATTTATTTTGTAGCTGACACATGCTGCTAACTGGCAACCGAGCTAATATGACTCGCCAGTGCTTTTTTAGTTGTGATTTATTGACTTTAAACTTAAAAACTACTATATACAGTATGTGTGTATATATCTGTTTGACACGTGGAGTGTTTAATGGGTGTGCTCTTCCTCTCTTCACTCAAACATGACATTATTGAATTAAAGACGGTGCAGAGAAGGGCAGCTAAACTAGTAAAAGGTATGGAAAATGGCCAAGTTGGGGTTGTTCACGCTGGAGAAGAGGCACTTAAGGGGTGATATGATAAGTTTGTATAAATATATAAGGGTATCATATAAAAATCTCTCTAATGCTCTATTTATCAATAGGTCACCCGTTCCGATTAGATGAAAAGAGGTTTTGTCTAAATATTTGAAAGGCGTTTTTTACAGTGAGAGTGGTGCAGATGTGGAATTCTCTCCCTAAATCAGTTGTACAGGCTGATACAATAGATAGCCTGGATGACTTATTAGTAAGAGAGGCTAGTCAAGTCACACAGGGATGGCCTGATTGCCATCTTGGAGTAAGGAAGGAATTATCCCCCCCTCTGAGACAAATTGGAGAGGTTTCAAGTGGGTTTTTTTTTGCCTTCCTCTGAATCAACTAGCATTTAAGCAGGTTATATATAGACTTAAAAAGGTTGAACTTGATGGATGTGTCTTTTTTCAACCTACCATAACTTACTAACTTATTTTTCTAATGAAAGCCACAATGGAGAATGAAACATATATCTGTCATTTGTTTAATTTCGATTTACTTCAAGATGCTAAATGTAAGTATCTAAAAGTATATTAAAGTATTTTGTCCATGAAATATCAGAAACAAGTCATTTTACCCCTGCATAAAGCAGCACAATATGCCTTTGCAGCTGCAATGTCAGTAGGATGTCATTGTTGAAATAACCTGTACCAAAAAGCCATATTAAATAATGGTTTATGTCTTTACATGTTTTGGTGAACGGTCCATTAATATGTCATAGAAATTCACAGTTTGCATCTTGATGAACAGACAAAATGTTTCTGATTAACTGGTGGTGAAATTGCAGCAAAAGTCATAGAACAATGCTTCAAACACTGAACGGATAGCCCTTCAGCAAGGTACAATTTGCTATGCTGGTTAAATATCCCATTAAAGAAAATGCCAGGCAATGTAAATCTGTGTTATTAAGCTTAGGACATGTTAAAGATAATGTGAGGGTTGTTAGTTATACATTAAAGGAAGCTTGGATATTGTCTTTTAGAGACTATAATAGGCAGAGAATTTGTTTTAAAAAAGCGGAGCAAAATAGTGTGGCCAAATTGTTATACTTGTGCTGTAAATAAACTGCAGCACAGACAACATCTGTATTATGAAACAATAAGGACATGGCACAGTTCTGCTCTAAAATACACACTACACAAACTGCCCCCTGGTACTACATTTTCGAAATGGATTTCCAGTCCATTACAATTCTCTTTTAGGATATTAAATAACTACATATTTAACAGCTATTTAATTTCTTCACATGTACTGAAAGGTGATATTGCGCATGAATAATATTATCATCCTCTCTAATTGTTTGTCAGGCTTGGCACTTACAAAGCTCTTCATTAAGCTGTAAATTAACGTGGCCAGTAAAATATTATGATATCTGCCTCAGAGCATTTATCTTTTCAATTATTATTCAAGGATATTCACCTTGCGTGCATATTTCCTAGAATTTTATTGCATGCAATTTGTTCTTGTTAGTGCTGCATGCAGCTCTCTATTATTTCTCATACCCTAACACCCAGAACAAAATATTCAGCAGGCAAGGCAAACTTTATGAAAGTATTTGTTACTTTTAGATCTGTAGAAAATAGTATTAAACTACTAAATTGAAAAAAAAAAAGCTGTAAGGATGTTAGCTAAAGGATGACATATGGATTCCAGTGCTTGCATCCTTGGAGGCTACAGGATGTTAGTTGTAGCTATAGTATATGTTACGTCCATTAAATGCTACAGACTGGATTTTATAGCTGCACTGAAAAGGTGCAGGTGTATGGACACCCTTTTAAGTCATTTAGGAATGTAGGATGGTATGATAACTAGAAAGTCCTGGATATTGTCATATGTAAGCACAGTGTGTAACAAGTAAATACAGGGACTGTACTAAATGTCCCACTCATAGCAATCTGAGCAGGAGAAAGTGATCTGCACAGCTAAAAAATTAATTTGACAGCATAAGAATCCCCTGATTTCACAGTAATCTTAGAGGTGACAAACTTGTACTCAACAGCAGTATTACATTTCGAAAGAAAGCAATGATGTGATATGTGAAATAATAGCATATATCTGATGCCTTTAATTCATTATGACAAATAAATACATGTAATCAAATTATAAAGTAACCTTACCTTTGGTTTTGACTTGTATGCCTGTTTATGGCCCTTAGAAGAATGGGGAAACACCATTCTTCACACTTCCGTGATTATGCAACAAATAGTTGTAAACTCTTATTTTTCAATAAGTATTAGGACCCTTACACACGGGCGTTTTTACCGACGCTTACTGTGCAATCCATTTGAATGTGCTCAGATGCAGAGGAGCACAGGAGTGAATGCTTCTACTGATTCCGGATCGGCGCATACTCTGACTCTGCATGCAAATGCAGAATGCAGCTGGAATGCAGCATGTTGCGTTCTGCGTTTACATGCGCCGTCATGATCCAGAATCATAAGAAGTGTTTACACTTGCACTCCCCTCCCTCCCCCGGGATGCAGGTTAAGCGCAGGTAAAAATGTCCGTGTGTAAGGGTCCTTAGGAGCTTGATTTTTTTATCATTTGTAACTTGACATATACCCATTTTCATTGGGTAAAACATGATGTCTACGAAACAATGTGCACTGTGATCATAGCAAATAAATAGCACCAGAAGGATTCATTTTCTTTGCTCTATTTTATATATGTTTTATATCAAATTTGGAATGTTGGTGTTTAATATATACAGTATATATATATATATATATATATATATATATATATATATATATATATATATATATTCCAAAAGTTTGAGCACTCCAATGCTGTGTTATATCAGACCCAGTTGCTATTCCAAGCCATTGGTATGTAGTTACTCAAATATAGAGATGCACACTGGGATTTAGAAAAATCTTCAACTTTATTTATTCATCAATTAAAAAGAATACAGGCCAACGTTTTGATCCCCTGCTTGGACCTTTATCAAGACCTTGGTAGATCGATAGATAGATAGATAGAAAGATAGATAGTTTGGACTTACAGTATTATAAATATTGCTATAAATATAGTGATAGACACAAGGCTCTTCTACTACTGTACAAACACACTGGTACTATAGTAATATGAAGTGAGCGACAAGCCCCTAAAGGGGGTAGCTGCTGATATACACAAATAGAAACATCAGAAATCCTAAGCCTTTGTGTTCAGCTGTAAGGACTGACCTATAGCAGGTCTGTATTTACAAACAGAGAACTGCTCAAAAATAGAAGAGAAAATAATAGAAGTATTTTAAACCACTATACCTTATTTGGGGGCCTGACACTACAGCTCTGTTAGTAAAAGCTTTATGCATGCTGTTTGGTTTTTTACAGGTGATTTCACAAATCTATATGGCTTGTTTCCTTGGACATGTTTCATGGACCAATGCACGTTGTGCTGGGAATTGATGTACTGAAGCCACTCAAAACAGTCATTCTGTCAGCTGAGCAGCTGACTTTATTTAGAATCCATGTTTGACTGAATATAAAGAAATCATATCTTCCAGTCTCACAGATCCGTTTCTTCCACAGATGAATAGCTCAAAAATTACCTTTCAGAATGAAATTAGAGACGTAAACCTTGAATCCACAAGAAATGCACTCCATAAACCTGATGGCGGGTGAGACTGATTCCTGGACAAAGTTATCAGGTAACTGTTATGTTTATATCAGGTTGCAAAGCTACAGTATATTTTACATAGGTTTATAGATGCCATTGAGGTTTGCATGGATGTTCCAGAAGCTGATAATGAGGCCTGCTTGGTGTCACATACCTCAAGATATGTATGTAAGTACAGGGGCTTGAAAGGACTCTCTTTGGCAGATCTTGATACTGACAAAAGGATTTATGTAAATACCATTAAGAAATAACTTACCGAAACTCTGCTTGCGCTCCTCTTCAGAAAAGGCGACAGGGCGACATCCATCGTGCGGTACTAGATTTACCCTCCCTGGCTAGCTCCTATAAGGAAATCAGGGAGGGGAAATCGAGCGATGGGTCACCCGATCGCCTTTTCTGAAGAGCAGCAGAAGCGGAGTTTCGATAAGTTATTTCTTAATAAGGACTTTGTGATTTTAAAGTTTAATATGTGTTTTTGTAGCATACTAACGATTTTTTTTTTATTGTTTTGATGTTACTGGTCCTTTAAAGTAATAATAATATCAGGTAGTGTCATCCTGCACTGGCGAAACTGCTTTGTTTGCTTCAGAAACACTACTATAGTTCATATAAACAAGCTGCTGAGTGGAAATGGAAAAAAAGGCTAAATGGCACAGGTTAAATAGTGGATAACGGATAACATTATGTTCTACAGAGCTATCTGTTGTGGAAACTGAGCCTTTTCGCCTTAGTAGTGTTTCTGAAGCAAACACATCAGTTTTACTAGTGCAGGGCAACACTGCATTATATTTTTATTTAAATCAATTTAATTTGTTGATGTTACCGGTCCTTTAAGTGTTACAAATGAGGTTAAGTAAGGACTAAAGTGGGGGTCCCCAACCTTTTATAACAGTGAGCCACATTCAAATGTAGAATGAGTTGGGGGAGCAACACACTCATAAAAAAGGTTTCTGAAGGTGCAAATTAGGGCTGTTATTGGCTATTTGGTTGCCCCTATTTGGAATGGCAGACTATGCAACCAAAATGTGCCTCCAAGAGGGCAACATGTTGCTCATGAGCCACTGGTTGGGGATCACTAGACCTGGCATAAGAGAAGGAACTGTGTTGTGTACCTGCCCTCCATAGTAAGCATGGCATTGGCAGAAGCCAGTTTTTGCAGTGTTTGTGGCAGTTGCACATGACAATATATGTTATTCTGTTTATCTCGTTAGGGTGAATCTGCATGTATCTGATCATTAGACTAACATATTAGAAAGGCAAAAGAGGGATAAAGAAAAGTGAAGGAAGCTGTGAAATGATGTGGACACTTCATTTGCTCAATTACAAGTCTTGTCATTGCATCTAATTAGGGGAGTTATTAAGGTTGGAGCAAGACATGGTCCCTTTTCGATTGGTTAGTTGCTGTGGCATCGCTTTCCCTGTCATAACCCCTTCAGCGTACAATCCATATGGAAGCTTTGCCAGTGCACAATCCCAGTTATTATTTGCAATAATGTGTTTTAAAATATGTATTTAGTAATCCTTTCACTTAACAAATCCATCCCTGGCTTTCAGGCTGTAAATATGTGTGGATGATATTAGGGCCAATTCCATACAATAATGCAGCACTCCCCAACCTTTTTTGCCCCGATGTAAAGCCAAAAATGTTTAAAATGACTGGGGGGGGGGCATCAACTGCACAAATTCTGGCACGCCAGCATCAAAATGTCGTGCGTGCCACCTCAAATGAAGACTGGGCTTGGTGCCCCAGTTCAGGTATGTCTGCTGCCTGGCGGTTGGAGATCCCTGCAGTATAATGCACTGGCTGGTGCTGGGGTTCTGGGAGTTGCATACAGGGTCGGACTGGCCCAGCAGGACACCAGGAAAAAACCTGGTGGGCTCAAGCCCTAATGAGGCCAGAGCCCCTTTCACGATCTCCTGGCCCTATAAAAAAATGAGCAGTTGCATGCATGCCTGGTTGTGCATGTGCGCTGCACAGCTAGTTCAAGCAGCCGGGCCGTCGCAATAGTGGGTCCAGGGGTTCCACAGCATTCCAGATGGGCCCCCCAGTCCAAGCCTGGATACATTCACCAATAACTGAAGGGCCGCCCTCCAGCACCTCTTGTGTGCATGCGTGTGGCACAATGTTTGTGTGCATGGCACCTAG
>CM044442.1:94989549-95023722 GCA_024363595.1 Xenopus borealis
GTATACAAAATACAGCATTTCTAGCCTTATTCTATTTTACACTTTCCTTGTCCTTTATATATTTTCAGTGGAGGAAAGACACTTTATGAGAATTACTGTGGGAGGTATTAATAATAGTAATTAGGGTTGACAAGACTGATCACAATGTCACCAGTTCCACCGACCATGTCACCGGTCCCACCTTCAACATCATCCACCCCGCCCCCTGCCTGTTTTACAGCCCCAGAAATGGTGGCAACCCTAATAGTAATACTCATAGATGTCCTTTACTAATGAGTGTACATATATTTGTTAATATGAAAGGTAATAAAAGTGTAGTGTGTATGAATGAAGGGACTATATACTGTTAAGCTCCTCTGGGGTAGGGTTACTAATGGTAATGATGTATAATCTCTGTAAAGCGATATGTAAATGCGTTGTGCTTTATAAATAACCCTTATACATTGCTCTGCTATTTCTGTTTTGAAAGCAGATGAAACCTTAAACTATTGGAAGTTTTCTTTCATTATGCAGAAAACAGTGTTATGGTGGACATCCCCCTTTAAAAGGGAGGTTCAACTTTATGTCAGCTTTTAGTATGGTGTATAGTGTGGCTCATTCTAAGCAACATTTCATTTAGACTTCATTTAATTTTATAGTTTTTAAATGATGTGCTCTGAAAAAGAGCAGCAACCAAGTCTCTGCACCCACCACAATTACTCTTCTCATAATATCCCCATGTTTTTCCTCTTTTCCTTCTGTTCACATCTTACCCCTTTTTCTCTTTTTTATATCCTGTTCACTTCTATACCCCCCATTTGCTTTTGACCTCAACCCCATTAGTTAACCTACATGTGTATGCTCCAGCTTTTTTCTCTGCAGAAGAGCAGTGCCCCAATCTCTGCAACCCACCATTTACTCTTCTAATAATTTCCCTATGTTTTCTCTTTTCCTTCTGTTCACACTTGGCCCCTTTTTCTCTTTTTTTAAATCCTGTTCTCTCTGATATTTTCCATTCCTTTTCTGTACCCCCATTAGTCACCCTACATGTGTATGTTGCATTTTCTTTCTCTGCAGAAGAGCAGCACCCCCAGCATCTGTGCTGCTTTAGTGTCTCAGGGAGGAAAGTGCTCATTGCTATAAGAAAAGGTAGCACTTTCGCTTAACTGCATTGAGATAAAATTCTCATCAGCAACACTCATTCATGCTAACTGCCAGCACAAACAGTAGGCTTTTGGTCTGTTCAGCACAGTTCAGGGGTTAGCAGGGGTTCAAAGCTGAATTTTTCTGACATTTAATTGCAGCAATGTGCTGTCCTTAGTACGGAAGCAGAGGGTATTCATCTGACTTTACAAACTGCCTTTGATATACAACTCCCAGCATGCCCTTGGTTAATAAAGAGACATAAAATGAAGAAAACACATCTGCTGTGACTAAATAAAATTGTCAGCATTGCAAAGAGAACCTTAAGGCAGCAAAACAGAGCCAGAAATCTGGAGGAAAAGGTAGGCAGAAAAAAAATAAAACCAAACTGTTAAGGAGCTCAAAACAAACCACTGCCTATTATTCACATACAATAAGTACAAGAGCTTGCATTTGCTAGTTAATTAAAGGCAAGTGAGTGGAATAATACCTTTGATCTATTTAGCATTGGGATGTCATGTTAGCTAGGGTTACCTGCATTTTCAGCCAATCAGAAATGGGTCATTGGTAGATGACTAGGAAAGGATTTTCCCATGTGGAGCATGTTGAAGGCATTCCATTTTGCTGTGTTTTGTATCAGGTAGAAGCTTAGAAGAAATGAGCTTTAATAGGTATGTCCACCCAAAAAAAATTCTAGGCAATATTCCAATATAAATAAATTCAGCAGTGATACAGAATTCATCCCTCCTCCATCCTGGACTTTGTTTCCCATAGTGTCTTTTATCTCCCTTCTTTCAAGTCTATTATGTATTGTGGGAATTTGAGGCTTGGCTGGAGGATAAATGATTTCCTATATGAGGGGTATGCGATAAAAGGGGGCACATTTGCTGTAGGTGTAGTCACCTGTAGCAACCAATAGGCAGGCAACATTTATTGGTCACCTGTTTAAAACAAACAACTCATTGGTTGCCCCAGGGCAAGCTGCTGGTCTTTTAATCTGTTGAATGCATGGGTTACTATAAAATTATCATGCAACTACTACTAGGTGACAGTACAGACTATACCACTGAGCTTTACAGACATCTGTAGCATCAGTTGACCTACCATGCATGTTTGGGGCAAGCTGAGCTACATTGGTGCTTGTGATATTTTACTCTAAAGTGGTGTTAATATGAGGGATAAACATAATTAAATCACCATTCATTTGAGTTGAATATGAATAAAATGAACAGGAAACTTCTTTTTTCCAAAAACACAATGCAGAATAGTGAAATTGAAAGCACTTCTTTGTGCTTCAGAATCACTATGGGAGGTTGAGAAACCAGTCCCTGACACACAAGCAGCAAATAGAGTAAAATATGTGGCTTTGTACTTAAATCTATTTATCTATGGTTCTATCTCATTCTCTACAAGTTCCCTTTAAGTGCTCTGCATGAGTTGGGTATGGAGGAACAGATGACTTATGTACAGCTTCAAAGTAAGCCCAGTTTCACACAATCCTTCCAAACATACTAGATAATCTGAATCAAGTAACAAGTTTCTGTGTGTGATGGGGGCAGCCATTCAAGCACTGGCCATACAGTAGGTAATAAATATGTTCCCATTATGAAGAATCCCATTGAATGGTACAGAGCGTATCTGTTATCTGATTGTTTATATAACCTATAGTTGTGTTTCTGAAGCAAACACACCTGTTCTACCAGTGCAACACAACAGTACATTATCTTTTCATTAGTTTAAGTCACTTTCATTTTTTGGTGTTACTGTTCCTTTAAGTGGGAAAAGAGTGCATGGCATTGGGACCTTTAAGAAAAACTAAACCCTAAACATGAATATGGCTGAAAGTTCCACATTTTATATACTGAACCAACCTAAAGTTTCAGCTTTTCAATAGCAGCAATGATCCAAACTTGTCACAGTGGGTCACCGCCTTGGAAAGTGTCTGACACTGGGCTCCTTTAAGGATGTTTGCCATGGAAGGGACGAAAATAAAGTTATTACTTTAGTTTGTTTTAATTCTCATAAATGATTTTTGCTTTGACGTCTTTCCTGAGGTTGTACAAAAACTCTAGCAGTATGCTTTACATTATTGTTTTGATTTTTTTCACTATTGTGTTGCAAGTTGTTGAAGACTATGTATGGGTACATTTTTCAGATATTTAACAGTTTTTCTGTTTGTTTTTTATTTAGGAGCTGGAGTGACTTACAGAGAATTGTGAGGTCAGTATGATTGCCACAGGAGGTCTTTTAAGGATCTCTGCTCGAAAACAGGACCCTCTCAGACAAAAAACTCAAGCTCCAAAACGAAAGCGGAAAGCAAAAAAGAAACGCAAGAACGATGTGGTTGTTGTGAAAGGCAAACTTAAGTTTTGCTCTGTCTCTGGATTAATTGCTCTTTGTGGAATTTTAGTTCTTCTAGTTGGGATTGCTATGGCTGTTATGGGTTACTGGCCAAAAAGTAACTCCATTTATAATGGAGGTATAGGGTCAAATCAAGCCAAATATGCTTCAGGTGATACAAGTAACACTGTAGACAAAAATCAATCTCAGATCATTCAAAGCAGTAATGGATACAATAAGGACACCTTTAAAGCAAATGACCATAACATTACCAGAAGTCTACAGCAAAATACTTCACCTGGTTTTTTTGCTGGCCTTTTTTCTGGATATTTGCATTCAGATAATCTTAAAGTTTTTGGCCCTTTAATAATGGGTATTGGAATATTTCTTTTTATATGTGCAAATGCTGTTCTTCATGAAAACAGAGACAAGAAAACTAAGATCATCAATTTAAGAGACCTCTATTCTACAGTGATTGATGTACATGGGTTAAAATGTAAAGATGGAACACCTTTGAATGGTTTTGTGAACTATGTTCAGTCTCGGAGCATAGACATTAAAAGTGGGGATAGCTTTGGGGCTGCCATGCTGG
This sequence comes from Xenopus borealis, assembly GCA_024363595.1. Classification (NCBI taxonomy): domain Eukaryota; kingdom Metazoa; phylum Chordata; class Amphibia; order Anura; family Pipidae; genus Xenopus; species Xenopus borealis. The sequence goes on from CM044442.1 coordinate 94,993,604, forward strand.
CTAAGAGTTCCTGGCACTCTTCTCTTGGTGGTTCCATTACTTTCTCTCCTCCAAATCTAAGAGAAACAAGGACGTCATCCCCCAAGGCATTTCGTCAGCCACTGGAGCCTCCAAATTTGGATGATGCAGTATATAGTATTTACAGAGAACACTCAGCATCTGCTTTGCCCTTTGACAGAGTTTCAGGGAGAGAAGGGGAAAAGGATCCAGTTTCATTATCACCAGAGAGAGGATGGAGTAGGAGCAGCGCTTGCTCAATTGTTGGTTCTTCCCTTAGTGCATTTACACTGCCCATTGTCAATATAGATAGATGCCTTTTGGAAAAGAAAGATGAAGAATCATTAGAGAATAAAAGTGCCAAAGACTTAGGTAAAGAGGAAATTCAGTTGAGTTTGACCAACCTTAGCCATGCAGACTTGAACTGGGACGTTCCCAAGAACAATAACAAATTACTCTTGAGACGGCAGAGCACAAGCTGTCTACCTGACGTCAGAAGACCTATGTCACCTGGGCTTCTGTCAGATTTGGGTAGCCAGTCTCTAAGTAGCACAGACCTAGACTGCAGCTTTCTGGTAAAAGCGTCTCCATGTGGCAAAACAAAACCAGTGGTTTTTGCTGATTCTCTCCCTGCGGCATCATTAATGAGAAGAAATTCTCAGAGTTCAGAATCAGACCAATCAAGCAATAAGGGCTATGTTCACCTTGAGGAGGCAGGAACCTCCTTTGAGTCTATAGAAACTGCAAACAATAAAACTCAAGACTGTGAAGAACCCCAAATAATCCAAAAGGACACAGGCAGAAACAATTAATTGGAAGAGACCAGTCAAGAACAAAATGTAGAAATGCTTCAGAAGCAGTGTACCAATAAAACAACATTGTCGATGGTCTCCAGATCTCATGTTAATGCGGGTGAAAATGATTTAGATTTTATGAACATATAAGGCACAAGGGATACAAGTGCAGAAAGTTATTCGGTCTTTCACCTTCATGTTGTTTCCTGAACATGCTGTATTTTCAAATTGCCAATATCCAAAGGTCTACACAAGTTGAACAACTGTCATGGTATTGGTATTTAGCAAAGAGAGTCACTTTAGCAAATGTATACATACAATTAAAATAAACACCAAGTTGATGTTAACATAGGTCCTAACATTTCAAAATGTTATGCTAGATTATTTTGACAAAACTGTGCACTTTCATGCTGAGCTTCAGTACATTTTCTCTGCTGATGGCATGTTGGTAATCGCTTTGTTATGGCTCTTTGGTTTGGCTTTCCAAACATGAAGTCAGTAAGACTGCCTTGCAATTATTTCAACTGAATGATTTTTTTATTTTTATGAAGAGATAATTTAGTGGCTGTATATTTAAGAAATTGCTCACAAAGTATTCAGATAATTTTAGAATGACGGCGATTTGGTTTGTTGAAGTGGGACTGTTAGAATTATTTTTAAACAACTTGGAACTACTGTAAAACCATGTATTTGAGTGTTATGGACATGAAATAGCATTAAAAAAATAAAAGTTTTGCAAGAAAGGCTTATAATTAAAGACATTACTTCCAAATGATCAGGTTTTAAGGATGAAACCATTTAAGCAAAAGATCTAGCTTTTGTGCCATTTATTGAAAAGGATACTTTATATTATGTAGTATTATTTAATAACGGCATGCACATTATGTTGCTTATATTTTGCTTTGATGATTAAGCTATTGCTGGTTACAATAGACTGGATTTTATAGGAATGAAAAACAAGTACATTGCATGATAAATTCTATATTTTAATATTTTTCAAAAATAGATCAAGAAAACCGTTTTTATTTAGAGACTCAGAATATATATTAACATTTTTTCTTATCAGAAGTAATTATTTTCATGAAAGTGCAAACTCGTTATTGTCTAATGTCTAATTTGTTTTACCTTCTCTCCTAGCTAGACATGCCTTGTACAACAGTGCATTATATAAAATATATGTTTTAATTCTAAATCTGCCCCTTTAACCAACCCAGCTGGGAATATAACACAGACTTTGGGTTGCTTTATTCTTAAAGGGGGTGAATTGAAGGGGGTTGGTAAATGCAGACTACTCAACTGATGGGTTCTGCTGTAAATATTATTATCTGTAGAATTGCAAAGGGAAACCAGAAATATAGTTATGGAATCTGTTATTCAGACAGATTGCAAATGCAGTATTGGAATATATTATCTTATTTAAACTAAAAGTTCTTCAGTTTTAACAGTTTTTCCTTTATTTTCTGTTTTAGAATGAATCCATGTTGATATTAATCCTATTGATCTTTTGTGATAGTTTTTACTAGCCTTAAAGGACCAGTAACACAAAAAAACTGTTTGTATACTACGAAAAAAAACCCACAAAGGCATATTAAAGTTTAAATCTCTAAGTCTTTATAAGGAAATAACTTACCGAAACTTTGCTTGCGCTCCTCTACAGAAAAGGCAATCAGCCGATCCAAAGTAAACCCAACCTACCTACACACACATTCCAATATGAACATTTTAAATTCATAGCCTTCATTCTTATATAATTATAATTATTACCTATACAGTATATCCTATAAAAAATATTTAGACTTAATTTTAGATTGGAAGAATGAAAAGAATATGGCTAGAAAATCTTTTTCTATACTAAACTGTACCAGCGGAAAGATTCAAAAGCACTATAACAGTAATTATGCGTCTTTCAAAATTTCCCATCTTGTCATCTTGATTTTATTCCAATATTCACTTCGACCCTTAGGGGCAGATTTATCAAGGGTCGAATTCGAGGGTTAAAAAACCCCCGCATTCGACCATCGAATTTTAATATAATTGAAATCCTTCAAATTCAATATTCGAATTCAAAGGATTTTAATGCTAATCGAACAATCGAATAGTAAAACTTCGATCGAACGATAAAATCATTCAAATGGAACAATTGTAACCATTCCATCTAATTTTTTTTTTATCCGATCTTAAAAAAGCTGAAAAAAACCATATGGAAGCTTCCTATAGGTTTAAACAGCAATTTGGTAGGTTTAATCTGGCGAACTAGGGATTCGAATAAAAATTTAAAGGGAAAGTAATTCGACCATCGAACGGTCAAATGATCGAATAGATTTTTAATCGATCGAATTTTTAAAATTCGATGGTCGAAGTGGCCAAAAAAGGTATTCGAAAATTTGAATTAGAATATTCATTAAAATTAGATCGAATTTCGAATCCTTCAAACAAATTTAGTAAATGTGCCCCTTAGTAAATATGCCAGTGGCACATGCTCAGTGAGCTATGGACTGTTAAGCTTAAGGATCATTTATTTGTCATAGAAACTAATGATACTGGGCTGATTAGTAATCAGATATTTAGCAGATTGCACTATTATATTCAACCTTGTTATCTGACTAAGAATAAATTAGTCAGAAAAAATAAATAAATTAGATTTATCAGCCTTGTATCATTAATTATATATCTAATCTATATGCATACCGTGTGTGATTTAAACCCATAGCCTAGTGGCACAGATATTCACTGTCAGAGGGCTCAGGTGGCCTTGGACTAATGCAAGGTGTAGCATTTCTGGCCTAATTATATATTGAGCTTTAGGTCACCTTTACACATTTTTAATTGTTAACTATTCAATATTTTGCTGCTATAATATTAAAAATCATTTTTAAATGTTATCAGCTCTTTAATTCCATTTTGTAAGTTTGATAACAAACCACAATTTTCTTCAAACTGTTTTTCTTTTCTTATTTTTCTTTCAGACAAATGTTTATCACAATGTGTTAAGAATTTTGCCTTGGTTTGAGCACCTCCAAAAAATGAAGGCCAGGGCCTAGGTATGAAATATGTTACATGTTAATTAATAGAATACCAAAGGCAATACACGCATGCAGTACAGGTATGGGATCTGTTATCCAGAATGCACGGGACCTGGGGTTTGCCGGATAACATCTTTCTGTAATTTGGATCTTCATACCTTAAGTCGACTAGAAAATCATGTAAACATTAAATAAACCAAAAAGGATGGTTTTGCTTCCAATAAGGATTAATTATATGTTAGTTTGGATAAAGTACAAGCTACTGTTTTATTATTACAGAGAAAAAAGAAATCATTTTTAAAAATTTGGATTATTTCATTATAATGAAGTCTATGGGAGACAGTCCGTAATGCAGAGCTTTCTGGATAACGAGTATCCAGATGAGGGATCCGATACCTGTACTAATATTATTGTCCAGCAAAGAAAAGCTATAATTATTTATACGTAATTGTTGCCATCAATAACCATACTAGTAATGAAAGAGAGCTCTCAACATCCTGGACCTGGTGCTTTAGAATGGATCTCAGCTGCTGATAAAAAAATTACAGAATTTAGAATGAATTTCTCTGTCCGAACATCTGCATCTTGAATAAATCTCCTAATTTCTCTTGTGTTCCGCAGTGAGTTGAATATCATATTAGTTCCAGTAGCTAGAAACTGTTTTTATGGTTGAGAAGCAGAGGCCTCTAGCTGTTATTCAACTACAACTGTCCATTCTGTTCATTTTATAGGATTTCATTCTGTGAATGACAACTTATAAGAATTAAAAAATGAACAGTGAATTATGACCACCGTAAATGAACTAAAGCCTTGAAAATAATATAGCTAGAAATGGAGAATTTTATATATTTTCTGTACCAGCCCAGGGGTTCAACTACCCTAATAACAATCCAGACCTCAAAAATTGTTCACAGGAGCTTCCCATCAAAACATAAAATGTAGCATTTATAGTTTGTTTTTAGCTTTAGTTCTCTTTTAAACAAAAGTGTCTGCAAATGTGTAACCTTTGTCTGACACAGCTAGTATTGCATAAGCTTGCCTGAGCAACTTGTATTTTTTAGTTAGAAAGAGCAACTTCCATTAGAAATACAATTACTCTGCCAAAATCTGCACTTCAAGGAAAGAAAAGGTCAAAGCAGCCTGTATAGGCGACTGGTATCTCTTGCTAAATATTGCCATAATATACAGTTATATTGAACATTAGTTGCAAATGCCACCACCTAAGTAAAGATATATCTCATACCATATAAAATTGGGAATCTGTTTCATGCCAGCTGAAGACTTATTAAAACTGAATTATCTTTTGATTCAGAAATATATTCCTTTAAAAACAATATGTATCTGATGATTGTAGATGAGTTTGGTCATATTGTACATATTGATGTAAGCCTCGGCCACATATTTTGAGTATAATAATTGAAGTACATAGAGTACAGTTAGTTTTCACATTTTAGCTTTTAAACTACCTTGAAAATTGCTATGTTACTTAAAGCCCAAGCTACAGAAAGAGACATTTTAAGCAACAATAAAGGCATCTGTGTCCTTTGTGTGTTCCTTTATTGCAGTATTCTTTAAAAGTACAATCCTTTTAAGAGCTCCACCCAGTCAACAGCTTGGTGCCTTAGTATACTAGAGGATGCTCATTCTAATAAATTCTGGATACTTTGATATTATACAAGAAATATTGATCTTATTTATTTATAAATATATTGTATAGATGAATACAGAATTAATTATACGAAATAAAAGATGAAAATCAATAATTTATTTTAGCTGACAGGCACACTTTAGTGCTATACTAGAACAGCACAGGCCAGAATTTTAATCCATAAAACTTTAACTATTTAAATTAAACATTTTTGGTATGTAGAAGCCCACGCATTTGTCTTTAAACAACTAAAAACTACTGAGCTTAAATTGTAGGTGGTTTAAGAATGGTTAATTTGTGTCCCATATGCTTTATATCATAGACATTTGCTATATAGAACACATTTAAAAGCATTACTTGAGTATAAAACATGCAGTAACCTGCACATATTCATCTCCCTGTAAAGTGGTTTGTTGTAGTTTAGGATGGGTAATGTTGATTTTGATCAAATGTCTTTTCACCTGATGGGTTTTTTGTTTCATTTAGGATTATCTGCCCTTCATGTCTCACTCTGTCACTCACAGGGGGGTATTGCAGGGGGTTCCATTACCTCGGTGGCCATTAATACATTGAGAACTAGTTAGAACTACAAAGTTGTTGGTGTGAATTAGCTCCTAGACAAGGCTATCGATCTGTGCATGGGATCTTAGGTTTTAGATATTAAATGGATACACCACCCAGAAATAAAAAGAAAGAGTTTTAACAACAAAACTTTTTTTGGGGGGTCTGTATGACCCAAACCAGAAGTACAGTCATTTATTAGCATATCTAATCATGTTTGTTAAAATGTATGACTATAAAGGATGCTATGTCATTGGGAGCACTGTGCTGTTAATGTAAAAATCTATCTGTTGGTAATTCTATATCTGTCTCAGTTGGACATGTATTTTCTTATCAGGGTATTTCTAAATCTGTCTGTTGGACATGTTTTCTTATCAGGGCAAAAATAGCAGGTATTTCACTATGATTCCATTATGCTCTTACTTATGTTATAGCTTCACATTTGCAAAGAACCAGAATGTGACAACACGATGCAGTGTCGGGCTGGCCCACCGGAATACCAGCAAAACTCCTGGTGGGCCATGGTGTCAGTGGGCCCTCATGCTGCTAAACTTTTGGCCTATTTCATGGCCATTCCCTATTTCTATGAGAACAAAGAGGCTAAATAGATGGAGTAACTGATTATAGTATGTAAAGAAAACAAACTAGGAGAATAGAGGTTGAGTGAGGAGATGAAGAATATTAGTACTAAGAGTGGGCCCCTGGTCTAAGGTTTTTGGGTGGGCCCTTGGTGTCCCAGTCTGACACTGACACAATGAACCCACAGCCCAATCTAATTTACCCATTGAAAACATATTCGCCTTAAAACTGTCCCATACACATTTGTTTTTAATACAGTATATATGTCATATACACATATATATAAATATATATATAAAGAGCATAATGGGGGTCGAAACGTTGCACAAGTTTGATGAATAAACATTGATTTTTCACTGAATTTGGAGTGCTGGTCCTCCTGGACTATACATAACATATTGACCCTACACCCACAGCGGCAAGAGTTTGGTTCTGAGTGCATACATTTGGCTCTGGTTCTGAGTGCATACATTTGGCTCTCTTTGTGTGTGTATATATATATGTATATATATATATATACACACAGGTATTGTATCTGTTATCTAGAATGCTTGGAACCTGGGGTTTTTGGATAACTGATCTTTCCATAATTTAGATCGTTATACCTTAAGTCTACTAGAAAATCAGGAAAACAAATAAACCCAATAGGCTGGTTTTGCTTCCAATAAGAATGAATTATATCTTAGTTTATATCTTTGTCAAGTACAAGCTATTGTATTATTATTAGAAAGAAAAAGGAAAACATTTTAAAAAATTTGGATAAAATGCAGTCTAGTAATTTGGACCTGGCTGTACATTTCTTGCATTAGAGCAGAAGATAACAGACAATGTTTTAGTAGCAGATCGGTGACTTGGGTGCACAATCTATGTATATATAGATAATATACATTATATAGGTTACTTTAAAACTTCAAACTGTAAATATTGGAAATCAACAAACACCATTCAGAGTTTGCCATCAACGTTCCAGAAAAAATGTATTATTTTTGTAAGGACGATAAGAATAATTGCAATGTCTACAGAGGTAAACAATTTCATTCATTTTTCTTTTTTTTGGTTTATGCAGGGTAACAGATGTGCAATTTTCATGAATATAATGACTAAAATGTTGAATAATGTACACCAATTATTCATAATATGTTTGGCAAAGCAATGCCTTCCTGTGATACAGCCTGGCAACAGTTATAATATTTTAGTAATGAAAGAGATCGCTAAACAGCCTAAGCATGGTGCTTTAGCATAGTTCTCAGCTGTTGATACAGAATTCCATACTTTCGCATGCATTTTTCTGTCAGAAAATCTGCATCTTGAATAAATCCTACCTTTTTCATTTCTCTTGTGTTCAACAGTGGTTTGAATATCATTTTAGCTGACTTGTGTTTGGAAGAGCAATCTTGGCAGTAGCAATCACTGACCTACATTTCACAGTTTCTTCTGTTCTGCTGTTCTTCCTGTCCAAAGAGGTTTCTTTTGTTTGATAGCAAGAAAATATGAACTATAAAACTAAGAACAGTTCAGCAGCACCTTCTTTCTGTTTTGCTTTCTTCTGTCTTTTGAAATGTCAACAGTTTCTTGAACCATCAAAAAAATAAAACAAGATTAATAATGGGTAATTATCTTTCAGTAGTTGAGTATTTCTACCACAGGGACTTTCTTTTTCTATAAATCTCACAGTTATAGCATGCATGACTTCAAGAGAAACGCACATTTTCCTCTGGGTCTCCAGTAGAAGTGAAACATTTGGTCTCTCCTGTGAAAAATGTCTTAAATATTGGATATTCAGGCCCAAGATTATGTGATTATGGGTGGATTTATCAAACTGGGAAATTAGAGTTCACCACAGAAAACTCACCTAAGCATATTTATGAATGGGTGAAAGCTAGAGTTACCGTTTGATATATACACATCTAAACTCCCCATATATAGGTACCTGTGGTCTACCAATCCCTGGTGGTTCGGTAGCTGCTTCTTCTGCCAGGATGCCTGCAGGACCCCAGTGCGCATGTCCATCATGCTTAGGTCTTTGTTTCATTGGGCGGCAAGAAATTCAAAAAAGGGACCATGGACTGAACACAATTGCCCAGTGTAGGTTGTGTTTTTACCGAATAGCTCCTGGATGCAATTTTATCTGTTTGATTTGGTACTGCTCTGCTTTCACGGTATTGACCGTAGCCTGACCCCTGACTATGTTCTGCTTGATCCCTGTTCATCTGTTTTACTCTCTGGTTCCCTTGCCTGCCCAGAATCTGAGCCTTTGTAGCAAAAGACGGCTGTTATAGGCAGAAGTTTGAGCTGTAATCAGAACATTCACTCTCATTTTGGTTTTGGGAACCAGAACCCCATATGAAAGAATAGAAAGTGAGTTGGTTTTGTTTGGTGAGCTTTAATTACACACTTTGATAGATCTGCTACACGGTGTCCTCTCAAGGTCTGTTTTTGTCTGCTGGCACACATCATCTACAGGAAGTCTTAAAGTGACAATAAAAGTATACTAACTTTATTGACTAATCATCACATATTGTTATATCTCTTTTTCTTCATCTGAAAACAACCAATTCAATTTTAAAACAAGGACAGATTTGTTTAACATCGAAATCACATTGGCATGCTATTTTACATCAAATCAAGCCATTTCGACTGGGCATAAGGTTACAAAGAAAATTTTCGTTGGTGTTTGCTATAAACCCCCTTGTATAAGTGACGAGTATGAAGCCCAGCAACTTTTTTGGGTTTCTATTGCAGAGGCAACTCTATAAGGGAGTAACTAAAACATTGAATTTCAGGCGTGCAAACTTTGACAGTATAAGGGCATCTCTGCAACATATTAAGTGGGAAATGCTTTTCACAGGGTTAAACACTGAACAAAAATGGGAAGTCTTTAAAATGCTGCTTAAATATACATGTCAGTATATTCCACTTGTAAGCAAGGAACATTATTGCAAAGCAAAACCTTTTTGGTTCAATATAAGTGTTGGTGTTGAGGTGGGTAAGAAAAGACGTGCTTTTAAGACTTTCAAGTTAGCTGGGACAGTCAAATCATTTATAAGGTACAAGGAGGCCAATAATCATGCAAAAAAAGTTATCAGGCAGATGGAAAAGGATATAGCAGTAAGCAGTAAAAAGAATTCAAAATGATTTTTTAAATATATTGATAGTAAAAAAAATGAAACAGGAAGGGGTAGGATCTATATTATCAGAGGGAGGGGTCAGCTGGTTGATGAGAACAAGCAAAAAGCTCAGATTCTGAATGCATACTTTTCATCTGTCAACGCAAATGAGGAACCAGCTAATGAAGTTTTCCTTATTAATAGTCCCAATTCTAATAATACATCTAATGATACATGGTTCACACATGCTGAAATTCAAAAGAGACTAGAACATGTTAAGATAAACAAAGGTCCAGGGCCAGATGGGATTCATCCCAGGGTACTAAACGAGCTTCGCTCTGTGATTGCCAACCCTTTCTACTTAATTTTTAGGGATTCATTGAGGTCTGGCATGGTGCTGAGAGACTGGTGAATTGCTAAAGTGGTGCCGCTATTCAAAAAGGGATCCAATTCTCTGCCTAAAAACTATAGCCCAGTTAGTCTGACGGTGATAGGAAAGCTTTTCAAAGGATTAATAAAGCATAGGATACTGGACTTCATGACCAATAACAATACTATGAGTTTGTGCCATCATGGTTTTATGCGTAAAAGATAGTCTTGCCAGATTAACTTAATTTCTTTTTATGAGAACGTAAGCAGGGACCTCTGGGATCGCTGTGGATGTGATTTACTTAGACTTTGCTAAAGCATTTGATACAGTGCCACACAGAAGGTTACTGGTTAAATTAAGGAATGTTGGCCTAGAACATAGTATTTGTAACTGGATAGAGAACTGGCTAAAAGATAGACTACAAAGAGTGATGATAAATGGAACATTTTCTAATTGGACCAGTGTTGTTAGTGGGGTACTGCAGGGCTCTGTACTGGGTCCCTTGCTTTTCAACTTAATTACCTGGATGTGGGCATTGAAAGTACAGTTTCTATTTTTGCAGATGATACCAAATTGTGCAGAACTATAGGTCCATGCAGGATGCTGCGACTTTGCAGAGTGATTTGTCTAAGTTGGGAAACTGGGCAGCAAACTGGAAAATGAGGTTCAATGTTGATAAATGCAAGGTTATACACTTTGGCAAAAATAATATAAATGCAAGTTATACACTAAATGGCAGTGTGTTGGGAGTTTCCTTAAGTGAGAAGGATCTTGGGATTTTTATAGATAACAAGTTGTCTAATTCTGGGCAGTGTCGTTATGGAGCTACTAAAGCAAATATGGGGTTATGTAATAAAAGGCACTAAGTTTGCCCAAGGGCAGTAACCTATAGCAACCAATCAGCAGGTATCATTCACTAGTCACTTGTTTAAATGCAAGCATCTTATTGGTTGCCATGTGTTACTGCCCCTGGGCAAACTTAGTGCCTTATATTACATATAGGCCATAGGGTTCTGTCCTGCATAAAAAAGGGCATAAACTCAAGGGATGAAAACATAATTATACCTCTTTATAGATCCCAATTAAGACATACTCTGGAGTATGCAGTTCAGTTTTGGACTCCAGTCCTTAAGAGGGATGTAAATGAGCTTGAGAGAGTGCAGAGAAGTGCAACTAAACTGGTTATTGGGGTGGAAGACTTAAATTATGAGGGTAGACTGTCCAGGTTGGGGTTGTTTTAACTGGAAAAAAAGCATTGTGTGGGGACATGATTACACTTTACAAATACATTAGAGGACATTATAGCAAATGGGGACCTTTTTACCCATAAAGAGGATCACCACACCAGAGGCCACCCCTTCAGACTAGAAGAAAAGGACTTTCATTTGAAGCAGCGTAGGTGGTTCTTCACAGTGAGGTTGTAGAATGTTGTGATGGCTGATTCTGTTGATGCTTTCAAAAGGAGCTTGGATGATTTTTTGGACAGACATAATATCAAAAGCTATTTTGATACTAAACTCTACAGTTAGTATTGCTAGTATGGGTGTGTGTATGCTGGGTTTTAATTTGGAGGGGTTGAACTTGATGGACTTTGTCTTTTTTCAACCCAATTTAACTATGTAAACATAACAATGAGATAGGGGAGTCATAAACTTCCAAAGTATGGTATCCCAAAACCCAGAGCAAACCCAAAGGTCCTGGATTCAGCTCACTCTTCTGCCTATAGCAGCCACCTTTGGCTTCAGGAGGAGCCCTCCACTACTGACGTGAGAGGATCAAGGCAGCAGCTCTGAGCAGGCAAGGGAACCATAACATATGCAAAAAGGATGGGGAACAAGGTACATGGTCAAGGGATGGACTGGGTCAATATCAAACAGACAATACGGTACCAAATCCGAAAGAAGAAGCGTAGTCAAAGTCGCAGCCCAGGGTCAAAGCAACAAATTTGCGATACAGTAACAAAAACCAATAGAGTAGTAGAGTAGTAGAAGAACAGGCAGAGATCGGTATAGGCAGCAGAACAGCAAGGCTCAAGGTCAGGCAGTGGTCAAATAGGATCAGGCAAGATACCACAGAGACCTATACTAGGCATTGAGTCAGAGTAGAGTAGGGGTTTTATAGCCAGACAAATGGCTTACACAAATCACCTGTGGTCATCAGGGGAACCTGTTGACATTTTTAAGACTATATCAGCCTTTGGACATACAGTAGGTTATGTACATACCGACTTTCCTATTACACGATAATAGGGGAGTCATAGCCGTTTTTTGATAACTCCGTCCCATAGTATTAAATGTGATAACTGCTATTTGGTTAAAAAAAAAAGAATACTCTTTTGATCTTATTGGTTTACAGCAGCAGTTGTATAGTATCTGCACAATGCCAGCTTTTTGTCATTTTTAAATCGTTTCTTAGCTCTACATTTGATAGCATCCAATTAACAATGAAAGGTGCTGGTATTTATAGAAGGTAGACTATAACATAGGTAGAGAGAAACTAATATACAAATCAATATTCAACTTCAGCAGCACTGCAAAAGGTATATGATAGATACCTATTATGCTGTGTGCTGGAAAAGAACATTAATCCTTTTTCCAACAAATGGGCCAGCAAAACATATTATTTTCCTTTAAAAAAAGAAAATTAATAATTACTGAAATTGTATGAATTAGAGAATTTAAAGGGCACCTAGTAGGAATTTGAAGGAAAGGCCAAATGTAATAATTAAATGAAGCAAATAGTAACAATAAATAATAATTTTATACTATGGCATGTATCGGTACAGAGTGATATCAGTGTAAAACATTTTCCATGCACCCTTAAGATGACACTGAGTTAACACAAGAATCCTCATCTAGAAACAAGTGTTGCTATCCAAAGAAAAGGATGTTAGAAGACTTTGAGATAAATACTTTATGTGGCTTATGAGTACAACATTCTTACCCACTGGCAACAATCCATTGAAAAAGGCCGAATCCTCTTTGAATCCCGAACCGAGTGCTGGATTTGGTGCATTCCTAATAGGTAATACATTATACTTTGGCAGCTGTAAGTCTGTAGGACAGACTTATCCAGTATTATATAATTCTGTTAACTGGATTTAAGATAATGTCATTATTACTCTGTATAATAAGGTTTTATAAAAGTGAAATGTTTACAAAATGAATTCACAAAATTCATGATGAAATTCAGGCTTATGGCGGTCATTCTCATCTGTTAAAAACAGAGCAAGGTTATTATATTACTATTTTAGTATACCTTATGGCTACTAGAAAACATATATTGCAATCATTTTCTCTGTTTCAGGAAACCCTGCCAGACAACTTCACATTTAATGTCTGGAGTTATCCAATAATAATAATTAATTTACACTGCATGCCTCAAAGCCCTGTTATAAAACTACAAAAAGAAAAATTGTGAAATATTGGCTAACTCCCATGGAGCCAATTCAGTGACCTACATGTATGCTGGTTGTGAGCAGAAGAGTGTTGTCCCCTTGTTTTTGATCAAGGGCACTGAGCATGTGGATGTGTGATTCTTTCTATTCATGCTTCTCATTTGTTCTGTTGTTCATGCTCAAGATGCATTGATGATTCATGCTGAAGTATTCATCTAGAAAAGTAATGTATTTCCATAAAATATGGTGCAACGTGTAATTGAAAACAATCTATTAACGGCAGCATGGGTAGAACAGAAATTATTCTATTCTTGTACCCAAAAGTAGCAAAATGTTTGAAAGCAAATAATAAATGGGAAAAAGAAAATATGTTGGCTGCATAATCTAAGCTTCCTTGTTAAACAAGTAATACATCAGATTACAAGAGCTAACTCCCCATCTTGTTCTTTTTTCATAATTAAGTGGATATACCCAGAGCTATTAGGTGCCATGACAACAGCTGCCACAGAAAATATTAGTCATGGTCTCAATGTCAGATAATAGGGTAAAATGTAAGTCAAACATCCACCACCCAAACCCTGTCCCCCAAATCTGAAAAGAATGCAATACATATTTTATCAGCATTGGAATAAGTGTATGCACCAAATGGGTCTCAGAGGTATACCTGTCACAGGGTGAAGGGACTAGTGATGTGGGGGTTGGGATTTTCCCAACCCTAATCCGCCCTCCCATAGCCCGTGCCTACCCGCACCTGCACTTCCAGTTCCTTAAATAGACCCATGCCGACCCTCCCCAGTCCCCGCAGATGACATCACAAACAGGGTGGGGGTCGAGCCGTCACACGGCTGTAAAACCTGGAAGTCGGAAGTCGGCATTTGAAGGTGCCCGCCACCCGCGAACAGCAGTGCAAGGTCGGCCCAAACCCACCCGACCCACCAGACCCACGGGTATACCCATGGGAATCAGGTTGGCCCGCACATCACTAGAAGGGACATATCACACAACAAGGAGACCTACTACACCTCACCTACCTCCTCAGCATGGAAACAAGAATAACGCTGATTTTTCTAAGCTTTTTGGTATGGAATCCCTTATCCAAACCCATTACCCAGAGAGCTCCGAATTACAGGAAAGCCATCTCCCATAGACTCTGTTTTAAGCCAATTTTTTTAAATGTCTTCACTGTAATAATAAAACAGCACATTGTACTTGGTAATTACGCTGCAAAAATCCACATTGTCAGTAAAAATAATTGGGGGAAGTTTCACATTTAAATTATTTTTAGCAGACTTATGATAAGAAGATTCAAATTATGGAATAGAAATTTGAAAAACACAATCCCCAAGCATTCCAGGTAATATAGATACTATACGTGAAGCTGAAATGCAAATTGGCTGCAATGCAATTTATACCTATTTTCTGTGCAGAATTAAACACTTTTACCACCGTCAACACTTACAAATCTAAATGGGGCAATAAGTCTATAAAGTGATAAAATTTGCCACAATTTGTGTTGATTCACCCTAGCATACTGAAGTCTTTTAGATACCTGGCAAATGAACACTGGGTACAGATATTAGGAGTTATTTATTGTGCCAAGCTAAAATATTGTGCCCTTTGTTTGTATTCTGTACACTGCCTTTAAGAATTAAACGTCTGTTCGTTCTGTTTTGGTTCCCCCGTGAGTCCAACACTTACTGCTAACAATGTTAATGAAATATGCTGAAATATGTCTTTATATATATATGGAAATAAATGATTGTGGAGCACTATATAACCATATATTAAAGCCATGCCCACCAGTTACAATAACAATTATCTATTTATTAATAAAGCCCTGTTTGTATATTGTCATTGTATTCCTACTATCTCCAGAAACTTTAAAATGGACTCAACATTTTCCAATTTCCATAGTAAATAGGCTTATCCACTGCATGTATATTGATTTTCACTGCTGTTGCTGATGTGACAGCTATAGACTCAGGAGCATTTGCTAGAGAACAAACCCACCCCCAAGCCTGTACTTCATACCCACCAATGGTGCCACTACTGTATTTAGTATTTTCATGGCAAATTGCCAGTTTATTTGTGTATCATCTTGCTTTCTTTTTAGAAAACACAGCCCCACAGCATGACGGAACCTCCACCAAATATGACAATAGGTAGCAGGTGTTTTTCTTGGAATGCGGTTTTCTTCCTCTGCAATGAAAGGCACTTTTTGCTATGGCCAAACAATTACATTTTTCTCTCATCAGTAGAAAGCACTTTGTTCCAAAATGACTGTGGTTTTTCTATTTGAGCTTTTACATACAGTACAGTACAACAATCATCCAAACCCCTCTTAAAAGCATCAACAGAATGAACCATCAAAACATCACCCGGCAGTCCTTTTCTTCTAGTCTGAAGGGGTGGCCTCTGGTGCGGTGATCCTCTTTATGGGTAAAAAGGTCCCCTGATATTTGTCTATAATGTCCTTGAATATATTTGTAAAGTGTAATCATGTCCCCTCGCAAGCGCCTTTTTTCCAGAGAAAACAACCGCAACCTGGACAGTCTCCCCTCATAATTTAAAGGGGTTGTTCACCTTTGAGTTAACTTTTAGTATAATGTAGAGAGTGATATTCTGAGACAATTTGCAATTGGTTTTAATTTTTTATTGTTTGTAGTTTTATAGTTATTTAGCTTTTTATTCAGCAGCTCTTTATTTTGCAGTGTCAACAATTTGGTTTCTAGGGAACAAATTACCCTAGCAACCCTGCTTTGATTTGAATAAGAGACTGGAATATAAATAGGAGATGGACTGAATAGAATGATAAGTAATAAAAAGTGGCAATAACAATACATTTGTAGCCTTACAGAGCATTTGTTTTTAGATGGTGTCAGTTACCCCCATTTGAGAGCTGCAAAGAAACAGAAGAAAATTGCAAATGATTAAAAAACTATGAAAAATAAATAATGAAGACCAATTGAAAAGTTTCTTAGAATTGGCCCTTCTACAATATACTAAAAGTTAACTTGAAGGTGAACCACCCCTTTAAGTCTTCCATCCCTCTAACCAGTTTAGTTGCACTTAGTCTCTGCACTCTCTCCAGCTCATTTACATCCCTCCTAAGGACTGGAGTCCAAAACTGCACTGCATACTCCAGATGAGGCCTTACTAGGGATCTATAAAGAGGTATAATTATGTTTTCATCCCTTGAGTTTATGCCTTTTTTTATGCAAGACAGAACTTTATTTGCTTTAGTAGCTACAGAATGACACTGCCCAGAATTAGACAACTTGTTATCTTGTCTGCAACCATTCTCACAATCCGCTGCATATGCCGCTCCTGTATTTCTCTTGGCCTGCCAGACATGGGCTTTACAGCAACTGTGCCTGTGGCCTTCCATTTCCTGATTACATTCCTTACAGTTGAAACTTACTGTTTAAACCTCTGAGATAGCTTTTTGTAGCCTGATACTGAATTATCTTTGTTTTCAGATCTTTTGAGGATCCCATGCTGCCACTCTTCAGAGGAGAGTCAAACAGAAGCACAACTTGCAAACTGGCCACGTTAAATACCTTTTCTCATGATTGGACCTGCCTATAAGTTCAAGGCCTAACGAGTAAATCTATCAAATTTGGTGTTTCCAGTAATCAGTATTGAGCAGTTACATAAAATTAGCAAAATTACAAGG
Source organism: Xenopus borealis (assembly GCA_024363595.1). Lineage (NCBI taxonomy): Eukaryota > Metazoa > Chordata > Amphibia > Anura > Pipidae > Xenopus > Xenopus borealis. The sequence continues at coordinate 95,010,756 of CM044442.1, forward strand.
ATACCCAAATTTCGGCACAGCCAGTTTTTCACATTTGAATTAATTTCATAAAACTGAATGCTGCTTCACTAAAAATCTTTGATCAGAAAACACCCCAGTACTCGGATGCTCCTGAGAAATGAAAGACATACCACTGTTATCTTTTTTGTTAAAAGTGGAGTAAATTATTATGCAGGCTGAGAGGAGTTCCTAAACTTTTTCATGTGACTGTATAATTATATACTCAATTATTCAAAATGGACCATCACTCCAGTTTCTTTACACAAGTGATGTTTGCATAAAGATTTCCACGTATTTGAAGAAACTGGAGTGCAGGTCCATTTTGAATAATCAAGCATATGCATTGTTTGTTTGCACAAGTTTGTTGAAGGGGAAGTGTGCAGACACCTTCAGACTATTATATATATATATCCAGGTTAAAGGGATACTATCATGACTTGGGGCAGCTGGGAAATTGACAATATGTAATTAAATATAAAAACTCTTTTTGAGAAATGGATTTCAGTGCAGAATTCTGCAGAATTTTTCAGTAGGATTCAACCAAATTCAAAACTCTGGCTAAACTGAATTTGAACCTTACAAAGTGTACAAAGTATTTGGTGCCTGTGATTCATGTGTGCATATGTTTTTAAACATGTGCTTCACATTTATTCATGCAGTCATATACTAATTCCTGCTGTCCTCACTAAAATGTAAGTGATAGAGCGGGTCAAAGCAGGGATCCCTGCACTAGTAGTACTGGCTTAAAACCTGGAAATTGGGCTTTTGAATGCGTTTTGCAGCTCCTGGTTACTAGCAACTTGTTGCTGCCTGAGGCAAGGTATTCATCTTACCTCATGGCAGGAATGGTCCTGTCTGTACTCGAGTAATAGATTGTCTAGAAGCAGGAATAAAATAGAACCAGAATAAAATGGTATCAAGGGCTCTTTTTATAGCCCTAAACCTTTCAGTATATTTTTTTTCGTGTCATTATAGGGTTGCCTTATACTGAGAAAAGCATTCATCATTAATTTTTCACCATTCACGTAAAAATCCATAAAGCAGATAAAATGGACTCCACTTTTCTATCTTGTGTGTAATACACCCTATTCCAGCTCAAATGTGATTCCACTTGCTACAGTTTGACAGACTGTTTAGGCACATGTAAGGGAGTGTTACTTGCCCTTTCCCTAAATGCTTTCTTAATTATCTCTCAGTACTTTCCCTAAATGCATAACCCTGTAACTTTAAATTTGTGACAACCAAAAACATGGCCGCTGCTTGCACTGCATGGCCAATCAGCAAGAAGGATTTGCTTCTTGACCTTTCTGAAGGAAGTTTGGAGTCAAAATGAAGTAAGAAAAGCATGAACTCTGCACAGAACTGCAATCTCTCTTTCTCTTTTGCGAGAGTTCCTGTGATCTGTTTGAGTAGGGAGCTAGGGGTTTTACCCGTAGAACATGTACTCCTATAGGGAACCCCATAGTCAGAGCACAGGGAGTTAACCCTTATCATTCAGCCATCACAATGAATGGAACTAGTGGAACATAGTGCTTACCTCCCAACTGTCCCATTTTGAGTGGAACAGTCCCTCTTTTGACAGGTCGACCCACAGTCCCGTGTTAGTACTGGAAAGTCCAGATTTCTCTGCACTGAATGGGAAAGTCCCAATTTCTCTGCACTGATCAGCCAAAAAAGATACAATGTTTCTAACTTAATTGGCGCTTGGCATAGAGCCCTGAATAGATACTTAATACGTTTGTAACAGTTTTGTCTCTTGGGAGAAATCAGACTCACAGCTTAAAGGGCAATTTGCCTTCATTAGTAAAATTGTAATAAAACATAACTACAGAAATTCGTTCAAACTTTCATAACCTGGCAAATTTTGTAAAATGGGCATGGTATTTAGGGGGTGTGGGCACAAAAATGGGTGTGGTCAAAAATCCCTCTTTCGTTTCCAAAATTGTCTGGAGGTATGCACAGTGAATGGAAAAAGTGGAACATAGTGAATGGAACGAATGCAGCTGCCTGAGCCCTGTAACAAAGATACACATAGATAGGACTTCAGCCTTGTAGTGAGTTGCCAGCCTGTCCACCTGATCTGGCCTGTGGCTTTCCCATCAGCCATTTTGAATGGGACAGTTCCACTTTTGACAGCTCAAGCCACAGTCCCAACTTGTTATGGAAATGTCCCATTTTCCTCTTTCATCTCCTACACTGAACAGCCAGAAAAAGATACGTTTCTAACTTAATTGGCTTTTGGCAGAGAGGCCAGAACAGCCACCAAGTCCACTAAGATACTTTTCTAACAATTGTGAGATAAGCAAATAAACAATTCTAACAATTGAGATAAACAGGTCTCTTGGGAGAACTAAGAGTAGAGACACACAGTGCTATTTGGGGGAGATTAGTCGCCTCTTCCTCAGGCGACTAAATCGCCGGTGGGATGGCATTTGGAGCAGTTCGTTTTCCAAAGTCGGCCAAAATTGCTTTAGCAGGAAACTTTGGGCAACTTCGGAAAACAAACATTCTTTTTACTTCCAGAATGTTGGGAGGTATGAGTTTAATCAGAAACACTACTATTTTCAGGCCCAGATTTGTGCCAAGACCTCATAGGCCCGAGCCTAGGGCCACCAAGCCACAACTAAGTAAGTTGCATATGCGCATATTCAAGATGTGCGCATTTATCTGCAGACAGGGAGGACAACTCAGACGGGACAGGAAGAGTGACACGGAAGGGCAGGGTGAAGCAAGGGAAGAGAGAAGCTGATGGAGAAGGAAAGGAAGGGGGACATGGAAAAGAAGGGGAGGGGGACACGGAAGGGGAGTGGAAAGCTAGGGAATAGAGATGATGATTGAAAAGGGGAGGGGGACAAGGAAAGGAAGGGGATGAGGAGGGGGGGCGAGGAGCGTAGACGGCCATTTATAAATAAGCTGCTGTGTAGCAATGGGGGCAGCCATTCAAAGGAGAAAGGGCTCAGGTTACACAGCAGATAGATAAGCTCTGTAGAACATAATGTTATCTGTTATCTACTATTTAACATGTGCCATGTAGCTTTTTTCAATTTACGGCCCATTACTACACAACAGCTTGTTTATAAACTACAGAACTGTTTCTGAAGCAAGCAGATCAGTTTTACTGGTACAGGGCAACAGCACATGATATTTTCATTACTTTTAAAACACTTTCATTTTTTGGCGTTACTGTTCCTTAAACCTACCCAAACCCTGCAAATCTCCCACTTAGTGGATGCTTGGCATCTATACTGTTGGCACCCCAGTGTGGCCCTAGATACTAGTGCCAAGAAAGGGTTACACACACTTGACAGATAATAATCACAGAAATATATACAAGTTACAAGCATTAATCTTTTCTCTGTTTTCAAGTACACTGTATACCCAGAGGTCACAGCCTGCACTTACGTCAAACTATTCCCATAAAATAAAGAATGTAATGTACAAAGCATTAGGTTTAATAGACTGGATGCACAAATTGCTAAGGCTGAGTACTACCTTACTTGTAGAAGATGCAATTACAGCAGTCATTTTGAAGAAGCTGAAGTCAGCAATGTTTAACACTTGGCAGTAGATAATCTAAGCAACATTTCTTCTGCCCAAGGGTGCCTACTCTTAATTAAATTAATTTTAGCAGCTCCCATTATATTCAGGATCACTCTCCTACCTGTCAAAAGAGATTTAGAATCTGCGTTCTCATAAAAAATTCTTATGGTTTAGGGCCTTGATACCAAGCATGCATTTTGCTGAAAACTGCATTTCTTCTCACTAATAATTTGACATTGTTTCTCACATGATTTCTAATTTCTGTATTGTATATTGTGTTTATTCAAGTTCTTCAAGGTCTTGACATGCTGTCCAGATAATTGACACACCACAGCTCTTGTTTGTACAAACATAATTTAATAATAATAATAATTCTATATTTTATTAAATATAGGGCTTTTTTTAACAAATGCAACACATTTAAATGCTATTAACAAAAGTACTTGCATATGACAACATTTTGGTTACTTCTGCCCCCATTAAAACGTACTGTAATCCTGCCTGTGTTTTATTGCTTTACACGTGTGTTATATAAAGCCTTATGTATTTTTATGGAGAATTTGAAAGCTTGCAGCAAAGCAGAGAGTGATGCTCTGTTATCTTTAAAAAAGGAAATACTACGTGTCTAATATACCTAAAATGCCTTCACACCTCAACGTTGGCTGTTTTGGAGAACACAGGTGTGGAAATAATCATGGTTCTAATCTATTTTTGCAATCCTGTAACCATGTAAGTTTAGTAGTTCCATGAAAATGAGGTGCACAGAAGAGATCTATTACAAATAGGTGGGATACCAACCTATGTGGATATTTAATATAGTGGCCCACATTTCCAGCTTGTGTAGAACGCTATACAGAACTTAAAGCCTCACTGTTTTAGGGGTGATCCCACAGCTGTTTTGTGATCTTAACATGATATAATAAACTTTTAAATAACATATAAATTGTATTTCTTAAATGAAATAAGTCTGCCATACATACATTATATTAGGATTGCCACCTGTCTGGCTTTCACCCAATAAGCCCAGTATTTGGAAGGGCTGTCTGGGTGAAAAGTGCCTGTCTGGATTTCCAAATTAGGAAATCCAGACAAAACATTGAATTAAAGCACATGGAGATCAGCCAATCGCTGAGTGCCATGTCATCAGTCCTGCCCCTGATGTCATCAGCCCCCGATAAGTGCCATATTTATATATAGGCCCCCGAGGGCCTGTGCCTATTTTTTCATTTGTTTTTTTTCAAAACCCTTCCCACCCTCAGCCAATCGCCGACCGCAATGTCATCAGTAGGGTTGCCACCTGACCAGTATTTTACTGGCCTTCCCGGTAAAAATGTGGTTTGGTCCCAATGTTATTAATAGGGGAAAAAGATAAATATATTTGAAGGCCGTTATTTTTTTCCAGAAAAGGTGGCAACCCTAGTCATCAGTCCTGCCCCTGACATCATCAGCCCCCGATCAGGGACGTTTTTATATATATAGGCCCCCGAATGCCTATTTTTTCCTTTTTGTTTTTTTATCAAAACCCTCCCCACCCTCCGCCACGGATTTCCGTGATGGAGCTGAGGGATAGGGGGCTTGGGAGGATGCGAAAGAGACGTCACGTACACGGCACGTTGATGTCCCTTCCACAGAATAAGTCGCGTGGCATCATCGCGCAATGGCGCCAGTGCATGACATCAACGCATATTTAGGTCCGATACCTGGGGCGGCATCAGACCTAAATACAGCCCTGCCCCCGGTGCCACGGCCCCATCCTCTGACATCACTGGCCTGCCCCCAACATCATCGGCCTGCCTGTTTTCCACCAAACAATAAGTTAGCAACCCTACATTATATATACATATATACATGATTTAACAGCTCATTGTTTATATTTTTTGTTTATTTTAATAGTTAAGTGCAGGATCCCAAATGAGCATAGATAGCAACTCACCAAGGTTCTCTATGGTAACACACAGTGTAATGTGTTTTAAAGGAAAAGTCTCACCAAAAATGTAAAGTGTTTTTAAGGAATAGCGATATAATATATTGTTGCCCTGCACTGGTAAAAATGGTGAGTTTGCTTCAGAAACTCTGCTGTAGTTTAAATGAGCAAACTGCTGTGTAGCAATGGGGACAGCCATTCAAGTACAGAATATACAGTAGATGAATGGATGATAGCTACTGTAAAATCTGAAGAATCCTATTGTATATAACAGATTATCTGTTATCTGCTATATATCCTGTGTCTTTTCTCCTTTTTCAGCTTTGAATGGCTGACTCCGTGCCTACACAGCAACTTGCTTGTATAAACTACAGTAGAGTTTCTGTAGCAAACACATCAGCTGTACCAGTGCAGCACAATCTGTACATTATATTTTCATTACTTTAATAAACTTAAATTTTTTGGTGTTACTGTTCCTTTAACACATCAATATTTACATTGTACAGGTATGGGACCATGATATATAGAATGCCTGGGACATGGGGTTTTCCAGATAAGAGAACTTGCCTAATTTGGATCATCATACTTTAAGGGGCAAATTTACAAAATTCACGTGAATGGATCGAAGTTTGATTGAATATGATCGAATAACAATCGTACGATTTAATCGGATATTCGAATATACAAATGTGGCCTCTTCGATCATCGAATATCGAATTATAGAATAGATGATAGCCTAAAACTATTTGATAAGCATTCAATAGTCGAATGCTTATCGAATTTCGAATAAATTCGTTGGAATAATAGTAAATTTGCCCCTAAATATACTAAAACATTATTTAAACATGTTATCCCAATAAGATTGCAAGGGTTAATTATATCTTAGTTGGGATCAAGTATATATTGTTTTATTGTTACAAAGAAAAAGGAAGTTACTTTTAAAAATCAGAATGATTTCATTTAAATGGAGTCTTTCGGTAAATCAGAACTTTCTAGATGGTTTTCCAGATAATGGATCCCATACCTGTATACTGAATGATAATGGTAGAGCCATACTTTCATACTGCTAGCAAACTAAATTCTTGACAATGAGCAGCAAAAACAGCTACTTAATGTCATGGGATAATTCAGATGGGTCCATAATTATTTTATCTTTCAAGTAATTATGAGAAGAAGTTCTCTGGAGAAGAATAGTTTAGCACAATAGAGAATATCCAATTATATAATGTTATCTTACTGAGAGACCATTGTTAATGAGTCTGCCCCAGAGAATGGACCTCTGTGCAACACATGGTGCTTTGCTGCTGCAGTATTTGCCAAGACAATGTAACAACATAGGGTGAATTGAAAGTAGAGGTATGGTATACATTATTTGGAAACCACTTATTCAGAAAGTTCTCAATTATGGCGAGGCTTTCTCCCATAGACTCCATTATTATCAAATAATCCAAATCTTTAAAAATTATTTCCTTTTTCTCTGTAATAATAAAACAGTAGCTTGTACTTGATCCAAACTAAGATATAATGAATCCTTATTGGAAAACCAGCCTATTGGGTTTATTTCATGTTTATGATTTTCAAGTAGACTTAAGGTAAGGTGATATAAATTACAGAAGGATCCATCAACCCAGAAACCCCCAGGCCCCAAGCATTCTGGATAACATATCCCATACCTGTATATGATTCAGATGCATTTATTTTATATCTATCAAATCATCAGTATTATTACAGACAATATGTATATTTCCATAGATGTTATTCATTATACTGTAGTAGTTGTATTTACAAAGCTTTTGTTTTTTAAATAATGTTAAGAATAATTTGTATCTAGATCTACATGTGTAAGTACACACCATTTGCATATTAGATATAAAAGCGATACATAGAATATATATTTTATTAGATTTCTTTTAGCATTTTTTCCCACCCACACTGCGCTCTGCACTTAGCGCCAGATAAAAAATCTAGTGCACATGGACAAGCATACATCAGGAAGAAGCTAGCTCTGTCCTTACCATCTGCTCTAGGGCTGTGGATCTTTCCATTGCTTCCTTGCAGTGATGGGTGACCCGTTTTGCTTTGCAGAAAATTTGCCAAAACGCATTGTCATTCTATGCAGCAAGTAAATTTTGTTTTGCCGCTCAACAATTTTTTTACACCTATTGGAGTCTATGGCTGCCATTTTTGCAGCAAAACTCAGAGAAAAATTTAGCTCATCACTATGTACCTTGCACCACAGATTTATGTGCAGAATAAGGGCGGGAGGGGTTGACACCTGTGTGTCTCCCTCTGCACTAGATTCAACTGTCTGCAACTTTTTTGGCTTATGGCATTGTAAATCCTCCTTTTTGTCTGACATCAGGAATGCAGCATGTATCATCTTTTGTCTTTTTATCACCTGGAAATGTACTTTATCTTTCTGACAACCAGAAGCAGGCCCGGCCTGCAATCTGTGGGTTCTGGCAAATGCCAGAGGGGCTGCTGTAAGTTTCCATAGGCAGTCACTATTTATTGGGCTGGTGGGGGGCTACTTGGGCCTCAGTGTACTTGGAAAGCCAGGGCCTATTGTGAATCCCAGTCCGGACCATGCTAGGAGTGTTGTTATATTGTGCCAAAATTTGAATTGCTGGGAATATATAAGAATTCTATAGTTCAAATATCATGAATACCTATGAAAAAGCCCACAAAGGTCTGGTGAAACGCTCGTCGGCGCATTTTTAGCTCCGGGTAGGCAGGGACTTGTGCTAATACGGGGGGAGTGAACGGGGAGTATGTTTCTGGGGGGTTGTGTGTCTGTGAATGATGACCGACTTTGTCTTGCTCTCAGTGCCGGAGGCACACTTTAGCCGGTAGACAGCTAGTTTGGTGCCTGAGGCACAAGTTAATTAACATAGCCGGTGAATTGCATGCTCCACAACACGCACATAGTCGTATGGTTGGGGTCTCTGGATAGTTAACTTTGGTGCCTGAGGCACAAGTCAGTTAGCGTAGTCGGCGGTATGCACATCCACAGTACTCAACGGACCGATTAGCAGGCAGTTAGCCAGTGGTGCATGAGGCACATTTTAGGCAAATTAGTTAACCTATATGCCTGATTGACATTACGCCATCCAGAGACCCCAACCATACGACTAGGTGGGAACTACTTGGTGGCGGGTGAAGTGAAGCAGTAACTTCATAATTGATTTTGAATTAGCAACCTTTCTTTACATTTATCGCTCTGTTTGTTAATTTCTGTCAGCCCGACTCCCTGCCTTGACTCTGATTTTAACTTTGTTATTTAATACTGGTCTTTATTTTAATTATATTTAATAAAGGTTACGTTTTAATACCTATACCACCATGGACTTTTGTATACAATAGATGGGGAGGTGCAACCTTATGGGTCATGTCTTTTTCTTTTTATATACTATTTATTTGACTCTGCACACCAGCTATATATGCCTTTATTTGTTTTGACGGGATGTGCTCCCTTTCCTCTTCTGTGGCTCTAGTTCAAATATCAGTATCAGATATCTCTTTCTGTTACAATGTCTCCAGGAAAGTCAAATTTACTTTCCTATCTGTAAATTTGCTCTAACCAGCCCCCAGATTAATGTACCTTAGTCCCTGCTGCAAGTCTGCTCTGGTTTCTGTGTTATCAGCAGCTTGTTTCCCCTTCTTCCTGGTGCAAAGTGAAGCCCTGCCCCTTAGTTTACTGAGCAGTCAATTTGCATGCTGTGACATAGCAGAGAGGAAGGGGGAGCCATTGCACTCCCTGCACAAATCCCTGAACCTTTACTATAAATTACAAATGCCACAACATACTTCCAATCTAATTCTAACACATTCCACTGTACCCTAAATGATTAGTTAGCTAGTTTCCCCCAGCATCACTAAAATTTCTTGCATAAGGCTCTGAACATTCACTGTAATGAACAACTCCCAGAACAGGCTGCCATTCTGATTCTAAAAAAAATCCCCACTTGCCAACTGATAATAAATCATCTCCCCCAGCCTAATCAACAATCACTTGCACAACCACCATAGTTAATCTATGTCAGTATGCAGAAATGGAAAAAGAAAAAATCAAATAGCTTTGTACATAAATTGATCAGTAAATGAGACAAAGGGACACATGAATGAGTTAATCAAATCAGTAAAAAAAATCAGCTTTATTCTTTACATAACCAGATAGAAGATCAGGCATAGCAATCAATAGCATTATAAAATGTGTTATAAATTGAGAAAGGGCTGTTACTTTACCTACAGTACATCAGCAGTATCAGAGAAATATTCCTCTCAGTGCTGCTGTGATATGGAATGAACCAGAACGAGCAGAGAGTGCACGAGCTGGTGCTGCACACACTGGCTCCCCTTTCCTCTCTGCAAAGTCACAGCATGCAAATGATCTCCATGACTAGTCAGAGAGATAAGGACAGCTCAGTAAGCTAAGGGGCGGGGCTTCACTCTGCACCAGGAAGAAGGGGAAACAAGCTGCTGATAGCACAGAAACCAGAGCAGACTTGCAGCAGGGACTAAGGTACATTAATCTGGGGGGCTGTTTAGAGCAAATTTACAGATAGAAAAAAAAATGTTTACTTTTTCATTAAATGTTAAGAATTTCCACATGAGTTTCAGGAAATTAAAGTTTGTTCAACTTAAAGAACATTTTGTAGAACTGGGAGCAAAGACAGCTTGCTGTTGAATGATCTTGGTGAATGATCAAGGTAGACTTGCCCAGGTCATAGGTATATGAAATTTCTTGCACGTAATGTTTTCTGCATCCCAGTTATACAAAAGCATTGTGCTCAATGCAGGCCTAGGACTAGATGAATAGAAAAATGCCTGTTATTCGTGTTCAGAATTGCATTGTATTGATTCATCTTTCTAAACCATGCACAAGAAAACCATAGATGTTGTATTGCCTGGTATTTCCATTATGAGAAAAGAACAGAGCATCTGGATTAAAAAAATATTTACACAAACCTAGAAGGTTTGCATTTTAATTGCATTTTATTTCTGATCTACAGCTATCCCTTCAATTATGACATTACTTCAGCCGATCATAATATTGGGAAAACTGCCTTAAAGCACTAGTAATGTTTAGTTGAAATCAATATTTTTTTTAGTAATTAGAAGATAATTAATCTTATCACTGAAAATAGTTGTACTACAAAATATAATTACAATCAATTTACAAAGATTAGATTCTAATATAATAGTAGTAAGTGCCGAAGGGAAAATAAAATACTGTTGCTTTCATCTTAACACGTTGCAATATGGAACACCATTTTCTTTGCACTGTAATGGGTTTTCTGCTACATGTTGGTATACAGCTTCCCTACAGTATGTTGCATCTTTAGAGGGAAGAGCTAAAATTATTTATAATACATTTACAAATGCTAAATGTCACAAAGTGTGATATCCAAGAGAAATATTTTTAGGTAATAAGATGATAATGAAAGAGCAGAATGTGATGTGTATGTTTGTCAGTAATTGAGTGTTGTTTACTTTAATCAACAATGTCAGGATAGGGTATTTTTGCTGGTGGAAATACATCAGTTCTGTTATGTCCCAGTTGAGTTTTAGAACTTGGAGTAAATCCAAGAGGATTATATATATTATATACAAGATACATGCTGATGGATCCTTGAAATATGATAGAGGAGGAAATATCAGAACAGAGATAGACTGAGTATCATCAGCATAAAGATAGCAATGGAAGCCAAAGGGGTTGATGAGTGTCGATGAGAGATGCAGTGTATAGTGAGAAGAGCAGTGATCCAAGAACAGAGTCTTGAAAGTCCCCAACAGAGAGCTTACTTGGTCTGAAGGTTTTAAAAGAGGCAGAGAGGGGGCATTTAGAGAGGTATGACCAGATCCAAAACAGAAAAGTGTGGTTGACTGTATAAGCACTGACAGGCACGGCATCACCCCATCAGCATGCACACTGATTTCAGCACAAAAATACATAGTTGACTGTTTCTAAGGTGACAGCTGCTCCATGTGCATGCTGATGAAGCCAATAAATATCAGACTAAGGCCGCAGATTTGATGCCACATGTTGTGAGATTAAGATGGAACGAGCCCTTACCAAAAAATTAGATTGTACAATAAAAATAACTGGCTACAGGTTTATTCCAACCCCTACCCATTTTAAAGATACAGAGAAAAGAAATGAATGCACTCAAAAAATTTTATATAATCAAATGAACATTTGCAACGATACATTCATTTGCATTTAAAAATTCAAAAAAATTCAAAGCAGCCACGAAACTTGATCTAGCAATGCTGTAGCAAGACGTATACAATTTAAAACCATGCCCACTATATCTAGCCTGTCTTTCAGTCAATTCCTTGTGGACATATACAGTAAAAAAGATTTTTAAAAAGAAAAGATATGAATTTGAAAATCCATCCATATTTTAAATGATGTGTCACCTCCATTATCAGAAAGAACATCACTGCAAACTCTATCTCCGGCATTAAGGGATTTTATTTCTAAACAATCGCCTGGTACAAACAGGATTTGCAGTATTCCCCACAGGCATATAGTAAATTAAATGGAATTAGCTGATGATTGGGGAGATATTCTAGCAGACCACGACAAACAGCATTTCCAGAGAAATGGGATAGCATTCATGCAGAGCACCAGCCAATAAATATCCTTGCTCTCTTTTTAGCATTTATTCTTTGGACATTGCTCATTTAAGCCCAATTTACATATCAGTGAAACCTAATATGAAGTGCTTACAAACATAATGCTTTATGTATGTTGATGAATGATGAAAATAGAAGTAAAATTATAGAGAAGACCAAGATAAAAAAAAAAATCAACATACAGTACCGGTAATCCTAAAGTAACATATGAATGCAAGGTACCAGATAATTCACTTTAGAACTAGGAAAATAAGTAATGGATTGTTAAAAAAAGGGGTAAGGATAACTTCGAAAATATGGGACTCTGTGTGTGACCGATTTAGCTTAAAGGGCAACGAAAGTGTAAAATAGAATAAGGCTAGAAATGCTGTATTTTGTATACTAAACATAAATATGAACTTACTGCACCACAAGCCTAATCAAACAAATGATTTATGCTTTCAAAGTTGGCCACAGGGGGCTGTCATCTTGTAACATTGTTATACATCTTTGCAAGACTAGACTATATACACATGCTCAGTATGATCTGGGCTTCTTAGGGATCGTCATAAATGATCAAAAAACAAAGCTACAAGGGGTAGATTCATCAAAGAGTGAAGTTCTTCCACTAGAGGGAAATTCCACAGCTCTCGATTCATTTCTATGGGATTTTGCAAAGCGTATTCATCAATGGGTGAAGTGAAAGTTCACCCTTTGATGAATACACCTTTAAAAATCCCATAGAAATGAATTGAGAGCTGCGGAATTTCCCTCTAGTGGCGGAACTTTACTCTTAACTTCACTCTTTGATGAATCAACCCCCTTGAGTTCTGCATGGCTGGTAAGTAAGGCAGGGGCTGTTCATAAGTATGATTGTTTCCC
>CM044442.1:95083079-95093374 GCA_024363595.1 Xenopus borealis
GTGCTTGGGGATAAGCCACTAGACCACCAGGGAAACTGTAAGCCACTAGACCACCAGGGAAAGCCCATGCACGCAGATATTGGGCTTGCCGGCATATCACTAAAAAGCTGTATATTCCATAAACAGCTGGCATATATAGTTGCTAGGCAGATATCACAGCAATCGGTTCCAAGGTAGTAACATTCCAAGTAACATTCCAAGGTAGACGTTTTCTATACTTTGCCCCTTTTATGTTACTGGTGGCTTTGAAAAAAGATGATCTTTAATTTTATAGATACAGTGTACCATCTGGGGGCACAGGGTTTGAGTTAATGCACTGTTTGAGATCTGAGCCAGCTATAGAATGGGCTATCTTAGTGGTGGAATCATATGTGCACCGCATTCCGGTTCAAGTTCTTGCAGCTTTTTAGTCTTTCCTAGAGCCCAAGATGTGCACTGCATTAGAATGAAGCCGATCTTCATAACAAGTATGCAGCTGGTACCATCAAAATCATGTAAAGTGGTTAAATAAATGAAAGGAGTTCAAATCAGATGGTGTAATTGTATTGCTGTAGTGAAATGTTTCCCTCTGCCAAAATAATCAAGATCTGTAAAGGTTAGGAATTATGAGTGTATAAGGAGATTGAATAATAACCTGAAAAAATCTAAACATAAACAGACTGGATATGTGAGCAGAGTGCTTAATCTCTCAAAGGGCATGTAATTGCAAAAAAATAAAATCCCATTTTTACTTTCTTAAATGAAAAAGAAACTTATCTCCAATATACTTTTATTAAAAAATGTGTACCCTTTTTATAAGAAACCTGACTGTATGCAGAGAAACTCTCCCATCATTTACTGCTGTGCATAGGAATTGTCAGACGATCCCTAACTGCTGTGCAAGGAAACAATCATACTTATGAACAGCAGGGGGAGCCCCCTGCCTTACTTCCCTGCCTTTCAGAACCCCAGAAGCTATGTTTCCCTGTAGATCCCTAAACAGCCCAGGCCACACTAAGCACGTGCACAGTCTTGGTCTTGCAAAGATGTATAACAAAGTTACAAGATGACAGCCCCCTGTGGCCAACTTTGAAAGCATAAATAATTTGTTTTATTAGGCTTGTGGTGCAGTAAGTTCATATTTATGTTTAGTATACAAAATACAGCATTTCTAGCCTTATTATATTTTAGACTTTCCTTGTCCTTTAATTATAAAAGCAATATAATGCAATGCTCATTTATAATCAGTAACATACTTGGCTGCACTGATTTTGAATAGGATGTTGGCTGTTACAATTATATTACCAAACTTGTCCAGTGCTGTTCATTTTGATAATTTCAGGATGCCTACTTCACACCAATATACGTTCTGAGGAAAAATCATAAGCTGTATTTTGTTATATGTTCTATAAAACAGCTTTGGTATATTGTATTGTAATTATAAAGAGCCATGAATATCCTTTAATATAAATCCTCAGAAATGCTACTTAGCATTATTGTTAGTCCAAATTGTTACTTATAGCCCTTGTTAACTCAGCACACTGCTTGGGGGTCATCTTTGACCAGTCCCTCTCCTTCTCTAATCATATTAATAATACTGCCAAAACCTGTTGTTTCTTCCTCTGCAATATAGCCGAGATACACCCTTTCTTTCACAAATAACAAACCAAAACACTAATCCATACCCTTATCTTATCCCGTTTAGACTACTGCAATCTCTTCCTAACCAGTCTTCCTCACTCCCATCTGTCTCCCCTCCAATCAATCTTAAACTCTGCTACCAGGATCCTTCCCAACTAAAATCTTTAGCATGGCAGCCTGTTATGCAAAGGATAGCATATAAACTCCTTCTACTAACATTCAAAGTCCTTCAGTCCTCTGCTCCTCACTACATTCCTTTTCTTGTCTCTAGAGCCACCTTCTCTTCACACCAGGGCCGCCATTAGAAATCAGGGGGCCCCACACAATAAAATTTTCGGGGCCCACTGGGCCCCGCCTGCCTTAGCAACCAAGCCCCGCCCCTAATCCCTGCCCACTCCACATCAAAGTTAAAAGACAACACAGACATCAGCGCTAAAAATGTAACCCCCCAAGGCCAGGCCCATTAAAAAGCATTGGTGCCTGGGCCCCTCATACAAGTTAAAAAAAATTGGGGTCCCACAAAATATTTTTTTTTTTTTAAATTGGTGGTCAGGCCCCCCCGACAAGTTAAAAAAAAATTGGTGCAGGGGCTTATAGAGTACTAAAATAAAAAATTGGTGGCCAGAGGATTAAAAAAAAAAAAAACCTCATTGGTGTCAGTAGAATTGAACTCGTGGCTTCAGGACTTCAGTTATAGCTTTTTGCATGACTTCAGTTCTTTTCGCCGCTTCAGGACATCAGTGTTGGCTCCTTTCGTGACTTCAGGTATTTTCGCCACTTCAGGACTTCAGTGTCGGCTCCTTTTGGAACTTCGGGTCTTTTCGCCTCTTCAGGACTTTGTAATTGTTCGGCACTTACGCATTCTGCACAGGACTTCGCATAGAGCACATGCTTCTGTGCTTGGAAGGGGGGCCCAGCTCTTTTTAATATTGCAGCGCTGCCGGGCCCCCCTTCAGCCCCGGGACACTTGTCCCCCCTGATGACGGGCCTGCTTCACACCATCCACATCCACTGCCACCTCTTGTTTCAAAGCCTTCTTAACTTAAATTAACTGCTCAGTAGTACAAACAAACACTTGAATTTGTAAAAAGCTATAAAGTTAGAGTCTCAGAATTGGGACTTAACCCCCAAAGCCGGAATATGCTGTGACAAACAGAGTCAACTATAATATTCAATATGGTCCTCAGCTTAGTAAAAGCTATGGTTGTAGATATACTAGACAATTATGCGTGCCAGTAAGTCCTGGTGGTGTTGTTGGTAATGGACTGTATATGATTATATTAAACGCTTATGGCAGCCATGCGTAAGCACTAAATACTGGTCAGCTTATATCAGCAGGAGCAACATGGGCAGTCCCAAAGGTATTGTATTAAATCAACCGTCTCAGTAATGTGGAAAATCAGTCCACCCGCCCTCTCACTGCAATGTAAATAAGCAGCCAGGAACGCTCACATTATTAGTATAGAAGGGTAAGTATCGCAAGCGAAATTAATTTCATACAGACCAATCGTAAAATTTCTATTTGACTATTTCAGTGTGGACATCCCATTCCTCCCTTACTCCTGAAAATTGCCATTGACCACTTCACTCTGCTTATCTTTAAATATTTCAGAGTCTCAGAATTGCAGAAGCTCTTGAGTACTGTATGTTAATACATAACATTCTTTGGGGTAAAGTTGTCTTATGATACCTATATACCTTTACTTGGTTTACTATTTGCATATCTATCTAAGCCCTATAACTAAGGCGTCCTCCTACTAGCCAAGCCAATCAGACCATCACATATGTCCCATGTCTGATTAGTGCACAATATATTCAGAGCCATACACATTCATTTATATGCAGTTGGGGAGCTTACCTTAATTATTGTTCCACCAAAGTATCAATGTTTCAGGGGTGCAGCCCTCCTTTTTTCAGGGTAATGAAAGGAGGGTTGAACACCCTGAAACATTGATGGGGTCAGCTCCCCAACTGCATTTCAATGTGGTGTGTGCGGTTCTGTATTAATTGTGCATTAGTATCATGGCCAGGCCACCACCAGTGTAGTTTTTGTTAACAAATGATATATGAAAAGATGCATAATATAACATCTGCAATTGAAGAGGTACCAACTGATCTTATAAATGTCTAATAGGGTATCTCCTAAATTCTCCTATATGTACTGTGGAGATTGTAATTGTAATATACCTTATAATATTGACACTCTTGAGTAAGTATTGTTTAGTCCTGCAAGTACAGTCCATTTATTGCCTGCAATATGTGAGCTGTATGCATATTGCTTGATTCCTTATGTTACAACATGTTACTTTTTACCCATTCATTTTTGAAGGACAAAATAAAACTGATATACTATGCTTTTCTGTACATGCAACAATTGCTTTTTGGTCTTATTTTTAGAAGGAAATAATTTGACACTGACAGTCTTTTGGAGCTTCTCTTCAAAAATACAGCAATTGCAGACCACAAATGCATTTTTGTTGTGAGAAGCCTAAAGTGCGTATTATTAGGTGACACTAAAGCCTTTAGCAAAAATCCACAGCTTTCACTTAATAAAGTGATGCAATGCAAAGGGTGATAAATATATTCCCTTTATTGTAGAAGAAGGTGATTGGTTTGAATATACAGTTTGTGTTTGTTCAGTGGGTTTTACATAAAGGGAAAGAGTTTATCACATGAATTGAATGGGTAGTTCAGGTCCAAAATTAGATTTATGCAATCATTATGAGCCATTACAATGACAAGAAGTAACTTCCACCTCTTCATATTTAAATATGAAATGCATTAGAAACTAGGTCCTCTGTCTGTATATGCCAGGCAATTGGACTTGCACAGAATGGTGAAATGATAAATAATACATACAGTGGCGTAACTAGATGTGACTGGGCCCCACAGCAAAATCATTTTAGGGTCCCTAAAATATCCAGAGGTTGCTCCGTTATAGCACTATATATTAAAGTTAACCGATTAATTAGGGCCTCTTGTGTCCCTCTATACCTCCTGGAATACAAAAAGTATACCCTATAAGAGTCTAGATCCAGTGCTCACTCATGAGCCTTCACATTAAGGGGCAGAGTAAAGATTTTTTAGAATTCAGTTTTGAAATCTAAAGTGCTGGCACAAGTCACATGACTTGGGGCAGCTGGGAAATTGACAACATGTCTAGCCCTATGTCAGATTTCAAAATGAAATATAAAAAAATCTGTTTGCTCTTTTGAGAAATGGATTTCAATGCAGAATTCTGCTGGAGCAGCACTATTAACTGATGCATACTTGTCCATGACAGTATCCCTTTAAGCTTTTTTTTTGTTTGCTTGAAAATATTTTTGGAAAAAAAACAAAATCTCACTTTTGCACTTATTTAAGAAAACACGTTGAAACATAAAACAAACTCTATTACTTATAAACATAAGTAAAAGTGGAAACTGCAAATTAACATTCCAACCTCCATTTTCAACAAGACTGAAAAATGTCAGTAGTTCTTGTACACATGGCCAGATTTTTACATAGCAGACACCCCTAGGCCTGCTGCCTTTCATCACCCCCGTCCCCTCCCCTTTCTTTCATCACTGAGTCTGGAGCTCTATATAAGCTTGCCATATTTTTATCCAAGTAAATCTTAAAATTGCAAGTTTTGGAAATTCAAAAAAGATTGAATGATTTTTACTACAAAAAACTAAAATCCTCGTAAAAACTAGAATTTCAATGTTAATAAATCTGTCTTTAAATGTCTCCTGGGGGCTTTTTTAGGCTGTTTCAGCTAAAGTTTTAGGCTGTTAAAATCCTTTGGATTAACTTTAGAAGCAGAGAAATATCAGAGAAATAACAAAGCCATCTGGTGGACAATAACACAAAGGCAAGACATAAATGTTATTATAGGCTTTAAATGTAAAGCCGAATGCAACTTGCATTTCATCATCGGTATTGAAATGAAATACAAACAACTGCAGCTTACTAGCTGGATCAGAGTACAATATTCATGGCACCAACACAATACAGCACATATTAGCCTTACTCAGACATTTTAAGGACGTTATTTTCTAAACTACAATTTTTTCTGGTAGTTTTAAAGGGGGAAAAAAAGTTTTTGTTTTAAAAAGTACTCCATCTTAAACCTGCCGAGGTCTTGTAGAAGTCATATGGCAGATGTCCAGTTTACAATTGGAAAATATCATGATCTGTGGTTTTGGCAGATAATCCAAAAAAAATTGGGCATCAAATCACAAAGAAATTGTACAATTCAGATTTTTTCACTGGTTTTTATGAAGTCATCTTCCACAGTCAATATTATAGGGTGTTTTTTGTTGCTTACAGCCTATATGATCACAGCTCTGTGAGTAAGGAGCACTCTGAAGAAAGAATTTGCTACATTTAGTCGATACATTTAGTTGATACAATTAGTTGATATATTTCTCAGCAGCATCCGTGGAACATTATCACTCTGGGATTCTGTTTAGCAGGGACAAAGATAACATGTATCAATTTAAACAGTTAAAAAGATTCGGCAACACCTCCCCTCAGAGCTGCTTTAGAAGGTGAAAATAAAACTTTTCTCTTCATTATAAGAAAAATAGAAAAACGAAAGTAACTGGAAAAATACTTTATTTCTGGTGATCTATCTGAAACCAACTGAACGTAAAAAAGTGTTTGATGGTGAACAGCTCCTTTAAAGAAATTTTAAAAAACATTTTTATTGCTTAGCCATCAGCTTAGACATTTTTTTGTTTACATTTATTTTAAAAAAAAATCAGAATACGGCTGAAACAAAATAAAATGAATAAAATTAGTTAGCCTCTGCATGGCTTGAGGAAACCTGTACGGCCTTCTTAACACTAAGAACAGTATTGCCATGCGCTGTTCATTCTTCCCCTTCCTCGTGCTACTGATACACAGGAGGTAGGCAGAATTGTATTTCACTATAATATAATTCCATTTGCTGCAGAGGGTTGATGCCTATCTTACGTCTGTCTTCTGCCTTGTTGTACAGATGCAAAGTTCACCTGTAGCAGATCCATGGCTGTTTTACTTTGTTTTTTCGTGCCAACACTCTTACGAAAAAATATGAGTTACTTTTTGTAGTTAGTAGAAGGACATTTGTACAGCTTTGCCATCATGTCTCCTTTTATTGATCACAATATTTTCTTCTATTAGGCCTTATTTTCTAAATGTGTGCATAGTACAAAAACAGTTTTGCACCCGCATTGCAGCTATTGCATTAGAATTCCAATTCCATTCCAGAACACTCAGCAGCTGCACTTAAATACAATTGTAACAATGTAAGCTAAGCAAAGATACAGTTTTAAATATTTTAAGGGATACTGTCATGGGAAAACATGTTTTTTTTTTTCAAAACGCATCACTTAATAGTGCTGCTCTAGCAGAATTCTGCACTGAAATCCGTTTCTCAAAAGAGCAAAATTATTTTTTATATTTAATTTTGAAATCTGACATAGGGCTAGACAAATTTACTATTATTCCCTAAAAATCCCTTGAATTCCTTCAAAATTCGATAAGCAATTGAATGCTTATCGAATAGTTTTAGGCTGTCTTTTACCTCGATATTCGATTTATCGGTGAAATCGTACGATTAAATACCGATCGTTTGATTTCACAAAAAAATCATACTTTTTCCTTCGAGCGCTTGAAAAATTCGTACGATTTGAACGATCAAGGCGTTTGATCATACAAATGGTATTCGAGCAGGTGTTTGAAAAAGAAGCCTATGGGGGGATTCCCATAGGCTTCTATTGCAATTCGATAGGTTCAATCTGGCGAAGTAGGCAGTCGAATAAAATTTTTAAGTGAAAGTCCTTCGATCAACGAATGGTCGAATGATCGAATATTCGATGATCGAACTGGGCAAATTTGCATATTTGAGCTTCCGAAAAAATCGTATGATCGGAATTCGATCGAACTTCGATCCATTCACGTGAATTTTGTAAATTTGCCCCATACTGTCAGTTTCCCAGCTGCCCCCAGTCATGTGACTGAAACTTCAGTCACAATTTACTGCTGTACTGCAAGTTGGAGTGATATCACACCCGCCCCCAGCATCCTTATAATAGAACATTAGGAAGGTAACCAGATAGCAGCTTCCTAACACAATATAACAGCTGCCTGGTAGATCTAAGAACAGCACCTAATAGTAAAATCCACATCCCACCTCGACACATTCAATTATATTGAGTAGGAGAAACAACAGCCTGCCAGAAAGCAGTTCCATCCTAAAGTGCTGGCTCTTTCTGAAAGCACGTGACCAGGCAAAATTACCTGAGATGGCTGTCTAGACACCAATATTACAGCTAAAAAAAATCCACTTGCTGGTTCAGGAATTAAATGTTATATTGTAGAGTGAACAGTGTAATTTAGAAATAAAAACGACATCATTAAAATCATGACAGAATCTTTTTAAATAAGTAAGTCTTTTGGGGAAACTGAGATAGGTAATTTCACCTTAATTAGAAAAACATACAGTATAAAACATTCTCCTAAAAATCCCAGAAACGTTTATAAAATGGACATGGCAGTTAGGGGGTGTGGCCGTAAAATGGGCATTGTCCAAAAAAAATGTCTCTGTGCTGCTCGCAGCAGATCTCTTTCTCCCTCTTTCTGTCTTTCAAACCAGCACTATGGTGATTTTTATGTTGGCATTGTATCTTTTGTGTTTGGTATCACAAACATGTTTGGTTAACATTTTGTTTTAACCTTTTTATTTGATATGCTGGAAATACCTATGAATGTGAAAATACACCCTGCAGAATTGTATTTAGTACAGGGGAATATCTATATTGGCTTAAATATATGGTTTATCTCTGAATGGTCAGTAAATGTAGCTCTGCCCTATATAGAGAGTTTTATACTAAACTCTGCTAAACCTACCCATGTGCTGTAAAGCCTGCTTTAAAGGGAATTATATATAATAATAATTATATATAGCAAATGGAGAGCACCTATGGTGAGGTCATTGTGACAATCCATTAAAGGGATACTGTCATGGAAATAATGTTCTTTTCAAAATGCATCAGTTAATAGTGCTGATCCAACAGAATTCTGCATTGAAATCCATTTCTCAAAAGAGTAAATTATGAGGGAAATCTGTCATGGGGTTAGACATATTGTCAATTTCCCAGCTGCCCCAAGTCATGTGAATTGTGCTCTGATAAACTTCAATCACTCTTTACTGCTGTACTGCAAGTTGGAGTGATATAACCCCCTCTCTTTCTCCCCCCCACAGCAGCCTAACAACAGAACAATGGGAAAGTAACCAGATAACAGCTCCCTAACACAAGATAACTTCTGCCTGGTAGGTCTAAGTACAGCACTCAGTAGTAAAAACCCATGTCCCATTGCATTCCATTCAGTTACATTGAGAAGAAAAAACAACAGCCTGCCAGAAAGCAGTTCCCTCTTAAACTGCTGGCACAAGTCACATGACCGGGGCAGCTGGGAAAATGACAAAATGTCTAGCCCCATGTCAGATTTGAAAACTGAATATTAAAAAATCTGTTTGCTCTTTTGAGAAATGGATATCTACAGCAGTAAAGGGAGGATTTCACTACATATAGTCAGGTTTCTTATAACAACTGTACACATTTTTAAATAAAGTATATTGGAGATAGATTTCTTTTTCATTAAGAAAGTAAAATTTTGTCTGCACATGCCCGTTAAAGGGGTAGTTCATCGTTAAGGTAACTTTTATTATGTTATAGAACAGCCAATTCGAAGCAACTTTTCAACTGGTTTTCATTATTTGTTTATTATAGTTATTTGCATTTTTTCTTCTGATTCTTTGCAGCGTCGCTGACTCCCTTGTAAAAAAAATCTACAAGGCTACAAATGTTTTTTAATTGCTACTTTTTATTACTGATCCTTCTATTCAGACTCTCTTCTATTCATATTCCAGTCTCATATTCAAATCAATGCATGGTTGCTAGGGTAATTTGATCCCTAGTTTCCAGACTGTTTAAGATGCAAACTTAAGAGCTGCTGAATAAAAAGCTAAATAACTCAAAAACAACAAATAGTAAAAAATGAAAACCAATTGCAAATTGTCTCAGAATATCACTCTCTACATCATACGAAAAGTTATCTCAAAGGTGAACAATCCCTTTAATGAATAACGAGCTCCAGCATGAAAATCTTGATAAATATGCTGTTTATTTTACACCATATTTTTCGGTAGGATTCCTTTTACACAGCAAAATAAATAGGCCCCTGTTTGTAGTGTACATAAAGTGCAGACAGAATGAAGCACACTTGCTGTAATGTGCAAGCACGGATTCCACATAGGCATTATGTTTAGCCCTGCTCCCACATCACTTCCGGTGTGTCATGAAGTTTGTATGTCGTGTGCGTGTTGTATGATGCCATTAAATAGAAGCTCATAACTGATGGATTTTGCAAATCATCATAGCTCTCAAGCGTTACACTGAGCCTTCATCTTGTACTGTTTGTTTTGACCCAGTCAGTTCTTAGATTTTCTCAGACTGTGCTCCTGATCTGACCTTGTTTCTTCACTGCCAGCCTTTGACCTCGACCTAAACCTGGCATAACATCTGTCACCAGTCTCTAACCCTGGCCTGTAACTGATTCTGCTTTTGTTTACCCTGGGAACCTGCATTTGGGATGTATAATCCTGTTATACAACTTCTCCATTTGGCCAGTCCTGATAACACATT
>CM044442.1:95108038-95140971 GCA_024363595.1 Xenopus borealis
GAATTTCTAACCTATTATGGCAAGATGCAGTTGACATGCTCTTAGCCATCTAACCTGTTTCACTGTAACAAGTATAATATGAATACAGCACTAGGTAGCAATTAATGACATCACAACGGATTCCTAAAATCACACCATTATTCTACACTAAAGAGATGCCAATATTTGCACATGTGATTTTACACAGCATACCACAGAAGTAAAATGGCCATACATGGTGCACTTTATATTGGCAATACTTCATATAAAACAATCATCCCCTTCTAGTCTGTGGGATTCTCTGACCACATTTATTAATAAATATTAAGTTCCACTGAACAGGAGTCTAAATAGCCAACGAACAAAAGATGCCTGCAAATACCAGGATAGAAAGCACAATGCAATCACATGCTGCTGCATGAAGTGTGCATACACAGAGATAAATCATATGGCAATTGTGTTCAATTTCCAGGGGAGGTGCATCAATGAGGCAGCAGCACCCCACTAGTTAACAGGGACGGCAAATTGCCGCTCCTGTAATTTAAAGAGCTGAATTTCTGGTTTTCAAACTGTAAATTCGGCTTTTCTAGCACAGAGCGAGCAAATTGCATTCTCTCTGCACTGGCCTCCTGGACCCCCCCAACAGCGCATAAAGGTGAGTTCAAAGGGGAGGGGGTGGCAGCAAGCTGCTTCAGGAGGGGAGTTGCCAGGATTGCCCCTGGTTGTGCCAGTACGTGTCCATTGGCTGTGAGTACGGAAAGCATTTTGTCCTCAGCCCTTGCCTCAGGTGGCACGGAGCAACTAGCTAGAAGCCTCTGGTTACTTTAAGAAAAACGCTCTCCTAGTACAGCGAGCACAACAGTGCTTTCTGCAATAGCGATGCAGCCCCTCATTGCCTGTCTCTGACGCTAGAAGTTAGAAGCAAGCCCGGACTGGCAATCTGTGGTTTCTGGCAAATGCCAGAGGGGCTGCTATAAGGTGCCATATTAAAGGGGACATTTCATATAATCTTCATAATCAGATATAGTAGTTACCTATCCCACAAATGTGTAATGATGCAGAAAAAAAAAGGTTTTGAAAAGTATTAGGTTTTTGAAAGTATTTAATGGGCTGCTGGGGGCTTTTTGGGCCTCTGTGTGGGCTGATTGGGCCTGTGTGCCTGAAATGCTAGGGCCTATTTTAATTCTCAGTCCGTACTTGGTTAGAAGCATGGAGCATGGGACCATCTCAGGTGGAAGCAGCCCCTGAAACACACCTGGTCCTCAGCCCCAGGCCGGAACTCACAATCTTTTGTTCTGGAAAATGCCATCGGGGCTGCTGTTGTAAGATGCCATAGAAATTCAGTACATAATGGGCTGGTGGGGGGCTGTTTGGGCATTTCTGTAATTGGATTGCCAGGGCCTATTTTGACTCCCTTTTTTACAAAATTTGTTAGTACACAACAAAATAAAACACCATGACAAATTATACTTTAAAATCTCAAAGTCTTTATTAAGAAATAACTTACAAAAACTCCACTTCCTGTCCTATACAGAAAAGGCGAAAGGGCGACCATCCATCGAGCAGCACTTGAAGGAAACTTCTCTGCTGGGACAGTCAGAAGGAAAGGCGTCCTGAACTGGCAAAGAAAGGGGATGTCGCTGCACAGAAGCACAGCAGTGGGAGCTAAAGGATTCAGCAACAGACAGCCAAGGAGGAGAAATCAAGTGCAGCTCGATGGATGGTCACCCTTTCTGTATAGGACAGGAAATGGGGTTTTTGTAAGTTATTTCTTAATAAAGACTTTGAGATTTTAAAGTATAATTTGTTATGGTGTTTTATTTTGTTGTGTACTAACGAATTTTGTAAAAAAAATGTTGATGTTACTGTTCCTTTAAGAATTGAGGGCTGAGGAAAGAGGACCGAGAAATGAGAGAGGAGGGGAGAGTTGCCTATTGGGAAGCGTAAGTACAATAACATGCGAGGCTGCGTTCTTCTTTCTTAGAAGAGCACATGCAAACAGTGCGTGTTCTCCGAATGATGTCCTAAAACGCTTTCCGTATGTTTTCCTGAAGACATCCTAAAATGCTTCTCGTATATGAGCCCAGTAGGTAGTATGCCAGAGCTTAAAAGAATTGTTGAGGGCACCTCTCGCTAAGTTCAAGCTTTAGACATACACACATAAACCTGCAAACAGGCAGCCGCTTTCGTCTTTCTGGCAACTACTTAACTCCAATCTTCTCTCTAAGACCGATGCCAACCAATCAACAGCTCAGCTGGGAGGGACCAAGTCGATGAGCCCAGGAGGGGGAACAAGCGCCACAGTGGGTTGCGCAGCTTTGCAGGTGTGAGCCAAAGAAGATCGGACCTGTAGGCGATCTCCCCTTTGTCACTTGCGCAGATTACAAGTGGACGGTGCCTGTCGGGACTTGTGGGTCGCTGGGAGACTGTGTAGGCTGCTTGTGGCGTTCAGGTCAGTGTGTTGAAGAGATGCAGTGCAGCAGGGACGGGGTGCATATACATTGCATGCACTTGGGATGGCCACTGCGGATGGAGCTGCTTGTAGGTTGCCCATGCTTGTAGGTTGCCCATGCTTGGAACCAACAGCTTTCCACCGTATAACAGTGATGTGTGCTTGAGCTGACAGTGTGGTCTCCTGGCAAGTTTCCCAATAAACCCCCTGTTCCTTGTCAGTGGACAGTTTGGGGTTATGACAGGTCCTGAAATCCTTCCCAAGCTACAAACAACAATCTCACCAACACTTAGCCTATGTCAGCCTTCAGCCGAGGGATGGCGCTGTATCATCGGCTGCACTCAATAGGCCACTTGTCTGAAGGCTATTACAGGGCAGCTGATAACGCTATAGGTCTCTGTAGAACAGGGAACAGGTCAGCGGAACATTGGAACACAGCAGACCACTTGCATATGAAACATTTTGCATTCAAATGTTGCTCCTCTAACCTATCTCCAAGTGCAACTTTCAGCACAAACACTTGTTATTGTTAGTAACACTATTTGTATATTTCATGTATGCACCCTTCTATTGAACAGCCCAGTGTATATTACAGATTATATACAGATATGTTATGGCTAAAGAGAGGGAACAGGCATATGCATGATGGGATGGGAAGCTTTCATTGTATTAATGGATTGAGCATTGCCTATAAAGGACTGGTGCTTGCAGCCTGAGACAGGCAAGTGCAGTGCTTAGATCAGAGCCGTGTGGCTGCAGCCTGTCTGCTCCGGCTATCATTTGCTTACCTGTGTCCCAAACAGCATTTACAAGCAGAGCAGGGGCAAATCTACAGAGGAAGCGGACTCTGTAGTTGTAGGAGGGCAGGGGGCCCAGTAAGGCCCTAATTAATAAGCAATTTTAATATATTTTGGTAGAATAGGCCAATAGGAATTTGCTGTGGGGCCCAGTAACATCTAGTTACACCACTGAAGCGGAGTGTGGAAATGTGGCTGAGCACCCACCCACATTCCCCTTTGCATAAAATTAACATCTAATGTAATGTAACTGTGAAAAAACAGGCAGGAGTTGTGAGGTTTTGCTCATCATCTGAATTGTGACTCACCTTGGCTTTTTATAAACATATTACAGTGTGTTCTTTTTCTACATTTTTTGTTTTGCCAGAACCCCCCTTGTTTCATTGTTACAATGTGTATTCGTGCCATTTTACACCTTTCCATCAGTACTACTGGTCCCCTCTTGCAACATGTTAGTTAATTGCATGTATATTAGCAAAGTAACACCCTATTACTGTTAACATCCTCATTTGCATGCCTGGTGAGGTGGTCCATCCATAGGGAAAGCAGATTATATTTTCCAGTAGCTGTAGAGGACATCCTTAATGTGATGAATTCATTTTCCTAGGATGGTGGGATTGGAATATTAAAGTGGTTTTTATTAAGAAGGCAGCCTGGTGGCGAAATGGTAATATTGCTGCCTTGCAGATCTGGGATCCTGTGTTCAGTCCCGGTATTTAGTCCAACACTCCTTGGATCTATAGGGACCTTAGATTGTAAACTCCACTGGGTCAGGCACAGTCTGCCACCTGGCCAGTTTTTTACCGGCCTGACTGGTATTTTTGATGGCTGATCCCAATGTTATTAATAGGAAAAAAAGCTGAATATATAGAAAGACCGGTATTTTTTTAAAGAAAAGGTGGCAACCCTAGACACAGATGAAGCTGTGTGTTAAATGTGTCATGATTCAGGATTAATTGAAGAAACTGTGTTATCTAAAGACTAAAGTCATCTTAACTCATTTAATGCATTTAACCTTTTCATTAGCATACCAAAGCTCCATTGTTTACAATGGTGAACTAATTGGATGGGATTCTGTGACACAATTTTCTGTGTTAAATGGGATAAGTGGGAAATCTGAGTTTAGTTATTCTGTGTCAAACAGACAATCCAAAGTGGTTTCTAGTAAGGGGTATCCAGTGCTGTGCATTTTCTAAGATTTTTAGTTGCCAGCAGGGCCGCCATCAGAAATCACGTGGCCCTGTACAACAAACATATCCTGCCCATCCCACACATCCCAGAAAAGGGTCCCCTTATAAGTTGAAAAAAAAAACTGTGGCGCCAGGTCCCCCTATAACATTTTTTTTTTAAATTGGTGATCAGGGCCCCCCTAGAAATAATAAAAAAAAATAATTGGTGCCAGGCCCCCCCCCATAAAAGTTTTTTTAAAACCCTCTCTATAAATTTAAAAAATGGCACCAGGGGCCCCATATAATATTTAAAAAACAACATTGGTGGTCAGGGGTTTAATAAAAAAAAAAAAAACTTCGGCTCCTATCATGGCTTCGGGTCTTTTCACGGCTTCAGGACTCCTTTCATGACATGTACCCCCTGTGCCCCCCCATGTTGCCTGGTTACATTTCGGAAGTAAAAAAAAAATTTACAAAATGTTTTTTTGCACGCATCGTGGCTACATTTTTTGACCATACCCGTTTTTGTGGCCACACCCCCCTAATTACCATGTTAATTTTACAAAATTTGGCAATATTTCTCCTTATCTAAACTGTTACAATTACTTATTTTCTTATCTCAAAATTGTTACAAAGTGTCTTATTTGCACCTGTTAGCTGTTCTGGGCTCTCTGCCAAAAGCCAATTAAGTTAGAAACTTTGTTTCTTTTTCTGGCTGATTAGCGCAGAGAAAATAGGGACTTTAGAGTAAAAATGAGGGACTGTCCCTCTGAAAAAGGGACAGTTGGGAGGTATGAATTAGCTTTGTAAATATGTAGTTAGAGGACAGTAGTCAGGGTTAGCTTAGAGTGGGGCAACAAAAACTATAACCCCTCTATGTTCTTGTCACATAAATCAGCAGTTTTTTCACAGAACATCAGTAACCAAGTAGTGCTCTCAGTGGGCGCTTCTCTCCAAATTGCAGTGTGCTGCTGTTTAGAGTGATGGTAGGCAGTAGATACAGCTACCAGATTAACCTTGCTCTCAATAATAACTGCTGTTTCAGCTGGGCTCACAACAGTTTGAAGCAGAACATATTTTGAAATAAGTGGTAAGCACCCCTTTTATTACTGGTAATAGAAGTGTATGAATTGATGGGTTTGAAAAAAAGATTATGCAGAATTACAGTTATCTGGTGACCTAACCACACAAGCAAATCCTGTTATGTTATATGCTTAAATCACTATTGCAATTCACATAGGCAGTTTTGACCCATAGTTTGTAAAATAGTACTAACCCAGCTTCACAAATATAGCATGCACAACCAGAAGATGATCAGGATGTTAATCGTCTGCCCATCTGCCCAAGCCTGAAGCACCCACTATATTCCTTTATCAGGTACACAGCAGGGTGTATGCATATGAACTATGTACTCGGCTGCTGCATTCTGAGTTCATGTCGCCTGGCACTAGAGCAGGCCATGCTGGAATTAGGTGGATAGAACTGCTGGTAAAGATTAACCAGCTCTCTAATCACTGATATTACAGTCCATGCTGAGCTGCAGACATTGATGAGCTGTTGCTTTTTAAGTATTGATGACTAATAGAAAGATCTCAGGGCAAAGTGAAAACTAAGTCAGCAAAACCACAGGACTGGCACAAATGACCATAAATGGTTGTTGTAATTATGTATATTATTGCCAGGGGTTGTTTTTTAACCCCATCAGCATTCCTATTCTTAAAGAAATCTGCTGTTTGGCATTGGGAATGTTGTTTATTTGACTGGAAATTATTTCTTTGTAGCTAATCCAGCTCTGCAAGATTTTCTAATTTTTTTTTTTTTTTTGAAGGATGCAATATAGTCAGTCATTCCTCTTCTGCCAATTTCTAAATGAAGCTTTCTCTGGGGTGCGCAGTCCTGCACACAGAGCCTATACCTGTCATTTTCTTTCATTCATGCTATAAATCAGCTTGGATTTATGGGGTTTAAATGGCAGCGGTTCTTGAACCAGTGAAGCCATTTTTTCTTGGGATTTGAAAAGTATTTAAAACATTTTTTGTATTAGTATGTGTAGCCTTTTCATTGGTAGAATCTGCAGATTAGGATGGAAAACACAAGTGAAACAGATTGCCTTGTCAGCCTAGCAATAGAATGCCAACATCAGTTCATATTTAAATGTTTGCTTTCATCTGACAATGTACTAGGTATTTACATGCGAACAGATGTAAGGTTTTACCCTCCTGTAATTCAAATGATTTTTTTGCAGACATGAATAATGTATTTTATTCTGTTACATAAGTGGTTGATTTCCTATATTACTGCACATTCTGGTTAAGTGGTTTTGCTTTTGCTGCAGTGGCGTAACTAGGAACTTGCAAACCCTCAGTAGAAATTTACAAATACCTTCCACCAATATTTGTATGAAAAGGTAGTTTCCTGCCACAGTACCACTAACATGACTGGGCCCCAATATTTATGCTACTGGTTGCCCCAAACTTCCACATCTTCTATTACCACCAGAGTTAAGGCCTTTATCCAAGACCATTTATTTACCCATTTAAATTCGTTTTCTTAAATTTCTAATGGGAAAGAATGAATTATTTTTGCATATGGGCTCTTCTGTGTGCCCAGACACTGTGAAATATTACACCCTCACCAAGCCCAAATACATCCCAACCACACACAATTACAAGCCTTGTTCCCCCTGCACCCATTTTCTATTTAAAGGAGAATTACCTATTGCAGAGTTGGCACCAGCACTCCAGCGGTTGCTTGGAAATGCTAAGTGATATAGCATTTCAAGCCACTTGCAGTTTCCATTAGCGATTCGAATGGCGGCAACCCTCATCAATGCCAATGCAGTTGTTGGGAATTGGTGTTCATAAATAAAGATATATCTTATTTTTCAATATGTTCTATTCTGCAAACTACCTCCTTTTTGTAACTTTTTGTAATTGTGCTTTTCATTTCTTTCATGTCCCCTGGTATTGGATTATGGCCTTCATGAACATATCTGTGGGCACCGTCCTGCTGTGGGGGTTACACTGCTGTTGGTGAGTAACTGAGTTTTGACCATAATCTTTGTATAGCGATGTTTGTACTGATAAGGTCTGATCCGTGTTACATATAGTTATATAGTTACATAGCTTAATCAGGTTGAAAAAATTCAATTGTGTTCAACCACTCCAAATGAAACCCAGCATCCATAAAACACACACACTAACACTACCCTTTCTATACACTCGCATAAACCACATATATACCCAAATCTACAGTAATTTAGATTTTAGTATCACAAGAGCCTTGGATATTACGCTTGTCCAAAAAATCATCTAAGCCACTCTTAAAAGCATTAATAAGAAAAAGCTCTTGTGTTAGCATAGTTCCTGTACACTTCTTCAAACAAACCTTTGAAAATGCAGTAAATGTTTATATTGTTTGTTTTAGATTTAAGTGTATGGTTTGGGAGACTATCTTGACTTACATACGTATTATCTTTTCCTCTGCATCTAATACGTCTAGGTCAATGCACAGGTTTATCAGAATTGATCACATTGCGTTCTGGGTGGAAAGTTGGGATAACAATGTAAAATTCAGAAAATAAATTATGCCCTGCAATTGTCTGAAAGTACTTCCCATAATTAGTATGTTTGCTTGTTCAGCTAAATTAAAGAGCAACCAACATACATGTGCCACTGAAGCCAGTGCTCATTAAAGGGTATGAATGTTCCATAAAGTCTCCTTGCTCTTCCCTATAGCTCAGGAGTACTTCTGGCTTCCAGCTTCAAGTATTTCCCAGATCCTTGTATTGATGCTGTCAGTTGTTCCTTAAAGGAACAGTAACACCAAAAAATGTAAGGGTTTTAAAGCAATGAAAATATCATGTACTGTTGCCCTGTGCTGGTAAAACTGATCTGTTTGCTTCAGAAACAATACTATAGTTCATATAAACAAGCTGCTGTAGAGCAATGGTGGAAATTGAAAAATGGCTATTTGGCACAGGTTAACTAATGGATAACAGATAACACCATTAGACAGACAGAGCTTATCTGCTATCTGCTGTGTAACTTGAGCTTTTTCTCCTTTGAATGGCTGCCCCCATTGCTACACAGCAGCTTATTTATTTAAACAATAGTAGTGTTTCTGACGCAAACACAGCAGCTTTACCAGAGCAGGGAAACACTACATTATATTGTCATTACTTTAAAACACGTTTATTTTTTGATGTTGCTGTTCCTTTAAAACCGCCACCTCCTACACTACATAGTCTCCCCCCCTCCCTGCTCCCTTACGCACAGGCGATAATACCTCTAAATGCCCCATGTCTTTTAAATACCTGTCAGAGCAGCTGAGCTCACAGGCAACATCTTTGGTGCTTCAGTCTTCTTCATTAAGTAAGGACCGTTTTGGCGAATACGTAGTTGGAGCAATCCTCCGGTTCGTGACAACTGCACATGCACTGAAAGTGATGGGAAGGAAGAAGACCTGAAGAATACCGAAGCGCAGGAAGATGGTATTTAAAAGACTAGGGACATTTACAGGTGTTATCACCTCTGCAGGGTGGGGCTATATAGGGTAGGAACAATGTAGACACCAGGACTCAGAAGGCCAATTCAAGCGGAGCGAACCCCTGCAACTTTATTTGTCAAATGACGAATAAAGTTGCAGGGGTTCGCCCAGCTTGAATTGGCCTTTTGAGTCCTTGTGTCTACATTGTTCCTGTAGCCAGGCCGACCTGTTGGAGAGGCAGTTTGAAAGTGGGTAATTGTGTGTTACGGTCGCTATATAGGGTAGGGCATAGTGGGTTTTTTATAATGGGGGCATTGAATTAGCCTTTAATGACAGGTGGAAGGGGTGGTGAAAAGCTCTGATTGACTGGAGAAATGTTTACATCCTTAATCCATAGTAAAAATGCTTTTCACCACCACCCAACACAGCAAGAAGGGAAAAGTGACATAATTGGCACAAGGATCATAAGGAATTGCTACTACTCCAGGGGACCTTTTGCCAAACAAAGAAGTGCACAATCAGTCCCACAAACGGATATACAACAAAAGGTGGATGTGGGTGCCAAGAGAACACTGTGCTCAGTTACATCCCAAAATGCTGAGACCCACCAGGAATGTTATACTGGAATGGGGTGCTCAGTTTTAGTGTCAGACATGGTCACCATTGGCCCAACTCAGGCCCTCTCTAAAAAATATTTTCTTCCTAGTCTTCACTTATTTTTATTTTATGTGCAGTCATTTATTCTTCTCTTCATATCTGTACCCTTTGTGCCATACAATGGGCAGTAGCAGTGGTATAGGCCTACCTAACCACATGGTTAAGTGAACAGGAGGGTCCACTAACAGTTATGCCCACTAAGAGTTTTCTTTGTACATGAGTGGGCCAGTCTGACACTGATGAAAAGGTTTTTAGGAAAACATTTACTGACATTTCAGGCCCCCACAGGGCTCTTCATCAGGAGTGTGTTCGTGCACTGCTGTCCCTCATGCCTTTCTGCGGTTACCTTTTCCTTTTTTCAAGTGATATATGCTTTACCATACATATGTCTGGTTTGTGCATCAGAAATACGGTATATTACATGTCTGAGAGAGAAATATGATGCTTTTCCTATTAATGGAATTTGGCTCTGTTTCATATTAATGTTTTAAGCAGCAACCCTGTGGACGCTTCATTCATTCATTCTTTCAGTGTGTTATTGGTCTTTTCATTTCATAGCCACTTCTATTCTTCAGTGACTAGTTGTGGAGTGTGTGTGTGTGTTTCTTTTGTTTGATTAAACTGGGCTGTTTTTAGTGCTGGCAAACCCAGCAAACAAAACTTGGCACATCAGCATGGTCACAGCACTGTAAAATTTTTTACTATTTATCTTTCACAGAGTTATAACTTGCACGTTGCCTTTTAATTCATATGTATATGGTCAGTGTTATCCCAACATTAAAAAAGCACGGACATCATGTTTGTTGTTCATAAGTTTTAAAGGACATTATTTATTGTACACAACTGCCTTTCAGTAAACAGCTTTAATCAATTTGAAATGTTGCTTTTATTTACAATAATAAGGCACTCTGTTGAAAAAGCTGTACATTATGAGAAGTGGTCTTGTTAAAAAGAACATCCTACAGACTAGGACACACGTGTATTTCATATGTTATCCTTGAAAGGGTTTATCAGTTGCATGCGCTCCATGTTTTTGTCTATTAATATTACCTGAACTCGATGACAAACCATCTGCTATGAATGGATTGTCTCTATGAAAGATGTTGTATCTCTTGGATGAAATGCCACTGGACCATGATTATTTGGCTAGTTTTTTCCCGATGCCATGCTATTTATACATCTCTTTGGGTTTTCAAAGAACAAAACAGAAACAGAAGCAAGCACATATATTTAGCTCTGGTCATGAGTTGTATCAGGTTTACTACAGAGTAAGAGATGAAAATGTTTCCTGGAAAATTCTTCATAATTATTTGTCATTCTGATTATCTCTGATCACATTGTTAGCTAGTACAGACCTATTGGCACCCAACAGCTTTAGCAGGAATGTCTGATTTTTGCCAGAAACCAACAAGCAGGACAGGGCTATATCATAAAAGTGCAACCATACTTGTTTACTAGCATTTTTAACAAGGTAAATTTGATCCAAAGAACTAAAGCATAACACAGCTGGCCAAAGACGCAAAAAGATTTGATCATACAAATATCCTTTTTGTACGATTTTCAGCCCATGCGTAGATCGTCCTGGCATTTTACGTGCAATGGTGATCAGTCATTCAGTTGATTGGACAGGTTAGAAATGTTATGTTGGCTGCATATATTGTTGATCTGCCGTTATACGTGAGAGGCTGTCACTAGCTTTTGTCTGACATTACTTTGTCCGATTGCTGTCAGGGGCAGAACATCATCTGATCTTTTGCTTTATTTGATTGAATGGCTAGTGGCAAGTCGGGAGACATCGACGATATATCTGCACGGCTATGGCCAGCTTTAGACTTGGCCACAAAGACCTTGCTGTAATCAAATCTGAAAACAGCTGGAAAGCATAATAGCCCTATAGCAAATACAGCAATGACAGTTTCCCAGATAATATCTATAGAAAAACAAGTATGTATAGATGAATATAATTTTGGTTTAGAAAATGGCATAATATATATTGTAAAATCATATTGATCTGCACTTTGATTTGATAAACTGATATGGTGCATTACTAATGGTAAGACAGCTCATCTATCTTGAACTGCAGACTCCATTTGACCGTTCTAAATTGCTTACTCTCTGTATTAAAGTAGTGTACAGTTCTGATTTATAGTTGCTCTATGTATTTAAAATACTGGTGCACCAAATAATGCCCTTCTTATTGAAGAAAAGCATAAGGGTAGAACTACACAAGTGCTTTTACCTGCAATAGCATCTGTTCTGATGCACTGAGATGAATAGAAGGCGTCCCGTCGGATGCACCGAATCTAAGGTCAGTAATAAGATGTCGCTGCATGCATCTGACACGACTGTCGAATGTGACCGCTGCTTTTTGCGTCTTCATCCAACAGTCATGTCGTATCAGATACATGCAAAAACAGCGTCCAACATTCCTATTACTTGCCTTAGATTCGGCGCATCAGTTGTGACGCCTGCGATTCATCTCGGCGCATCGGAATAGATGCTGTTGCAGGTAAAAGCATTCTTAGTGTAGAATTATCAATGGCAGCATGGAGTCTTTTATCTTGGCTTTTATCTTGGCTTCCACTTACCTTTAAGCATATTGTATGTTTCTATGGATCATTTAATCATATAAAGCCTGCGTTTATACCAATTAGAGGTACTGAAAATGTATGAAAACTCCATATTTCATAGATTTGCCTTATTTAACACATCTCTTAATG
Organism: Xenopus borealis; assembly: GCA_024363595.1. Lineage (NCBI taxonomy): Eukaryota > Metazoa > Chordata > Amphibia > Anura > Pipidae > Xenopus > Xenopus borealis. The sequence goes on from CM044442.1 coordinate 95,120,301, forward strand.
GAAAAATTAGGAAGGAATGTAAGGAAGTAGGGATGCCATTCCAAGTTTTAAACAACATGGGGTTCATGGAACTAGTTCTCTTTGAAATGTATTTCTAAACTGTTACTAGATTATGCAGTTAAATACATCTGGGACAAACGTTTATTTGCAGTGACATCATTTCCTTGCAAATCTACTATGGTACCATCATTAGTGTTGATGATAAATGTAATCATCTAATCAGCACTATTGCAGGTCACAAGTCTGACACCAGATGACTCCAATGTGTTGTAAGTGACACCTGCAAACAGTCTCTGTAAATGAGCCCAAACTGTTACTATTTCTGCACCATGTGCTGACAATTCCATTGTATAATCAAGTTAATTTCAAGCAATACTTTATAAGTGCCTATCATTTTTATTCCATACATGGATTGCATACTGACTATTACAGCATAGTTCCTGCTTAGGTGAAAGGTTAAAATCTTGTACTGTTCAAAGGTTGCAATAATCTGCTACGGCTCAAGCTTGGCGGCAATGGAAATGTGTTTAGCAGGGATTTTTTCCTAGGCTGTAAACAGCTTTATTGCCCAGTGTTCATTTTATGTGCTAAAAGCTTTGCTGGCTAAAGGATTCTGCAGATTGGACAAGGGTTAAGTTTGTGGCTGTGATGGGAGATTATCACTTTTGAGATAAGAAACCATTTTTTCAGAGGCCACCTTATTTGGATGTGCTATTTCAAAAGTTCCTTTTATCTCCTTTTTCCCCAGAGGCTCTTATGGCTGTGACTTATTTTTAGACAGGGATTTTTATTTAGGAGTTTAAATTAAGTCTGTGGATGCTAGTGGTATATATAAGACATAATAATTTTCTTTACATGGGAATATGCAAGGGCATTTGGCAAAACTTCCATACTTGGCACTGCCATAAGCAATTGCTGCCTGCCCCAAGTACCAGAATGTAGCACACCAGATAATGCCATGCTGGGTGCTATGCAAGGCCTGTTTTTTTCCCTTAGAGGTTACATCAATGTTTTGATTATCACTACTTGGGGCAAACAACTCTTTGCTATGTTTTGAGGATCCCTTCCATGTAACATTGATTAATGTCATTGGGGTCATAATTGAGTATCAGGGGCAATGCAGAGTGCTCCCAACTGATGGTACTGGAAAGTCTGTCCAACAACCGGCTTGAAGGAGGTGGACCTATGTAAGACTTGTAAAACATGGTTCTCTGTTGGCTAATTTTAAGGTGGACTGGGCAGGAAAGTTATGTGTGACTGATGCAGGTGTGGTTTAGCTCATTAAACACATATTGTGTATCCTTTTGTCGGCAAGTGTCTGGGTCTAGTATTTTGGGGAATGGGAAGAAAGGTGCCCTCATATCCTCAGGATCCAAATCTAATCATAGATCCTGTTATTTGTTAATAGGTGGAGTACAGGTATCCATTATCTGGAAACCCATGATTTAAAAAGTTACTAATTAAAGAAAGGCCGTCTCCCACAGACTCCATTCTATAGAAACAATCCAAAATTTTTAAAAAAAGTTATTTCCTTTTACTTGGTCCAGTCTAAGATATAATTGTTTTTATTGAAAGCAAAATCAACCTATTGGGTTTATTAATTTCTTTACATGATTTTCTAGTAGACTTAAAATATAAATATCCAAGTTACAGAAATATCCATTATCTGGAAAACCTCAGGTCCCATACCTGTATTTATTAAAAAAGAAGTAATTGCAAAAACTCAACTGCAAAATAAAATTGCAGCAAAGTAAAACCATGCTTCTTTGTATTCTTGTCACTCCTCGCTATATATATAAGGTCTGTTAAATTGGAAGCTTTTTTTTGGACCACAACTTTCCTATAGGTCTATTAACTTTTTTTTTATATGTTACTGTCTAATATAACTAGGTACTGTATAACAGATATATGAGCCATACACACACATGGTTTTAATGTGACTCACAGAGAAACATGCTTGTGTCTGTGCTCTCACACATTCAATACAGTAATAATAGGGGATGATCTCAAACATGTTGATGAAAGGATGCCACATTTGAAATCGGCCTGCTGAAATGCACAGACTGAAAATCAGCCCTTATGCTGGCGTATTTAGCCTCCTCTTCTGTTTGTCTAAAGAACCTCTTTGTCGGCTCTGGCGCAAACACACTCTGCCTTTTTTGGCGAAAAAATATTAAACACTTGAAAATTTTTCCCCTCGGGTTGTTAAGCTCCCCATAGACGCAACGATCTTTCCCCGGAGAACGACTGATCGTAGGGAAGTCCGACCAATCTGTCAAATTATTGTGGGATACAAACGATCGTTTTGATATGATGGAGAAAAAAAACCCAGATATTGCCTGGTCTGGACTACTTTGCATAACCCACCTCCCTATGAGTATGTCCCTGCTAGCAATAGAAATTATGCTTATGTGTTGTTTCCACTTTTGTCCCTAACAGTTTTTTTTGTAAATAAAATGCTGTATAAATACCAGTGCCAACATTGCTTCTTTGTGATCAGCTTTGAAGAAGGAACTGCAATGTTTTAAAAACTTGCTGTGATTTTTATCTAAGTTGGCCAATAAAGGTATCACCTTCACACCACTTGTGCTATGCGTCATATCGAAAGTTCTACCCTATAACTTTTTCAACCTGCTAACACGGTACAAAAAAACATTACCTTGATTTTATTTCAAAATCCAGCTTCTTTCAACTTGTTTTTTTCATTTCAGTTTCCAAGTTCATTGATTTATTTTCTTGTCATTTACAAGCTTTAAGAATTAGCTGCTGTGCTCTGTAATACCTTGGCATCACACTTTCTGGCAAACTCGGTATCATGCTGAGTACTGTAAATTAAAGTTGTGCTAGTCCTGCTCATAGTGGATATGAATGGATAAACAAAGTGGTGTACATGACTGCACCGTGAATATACTACAGATGTGGCATCTCTTATCCAGAAACTCAATATCCAGAAAGCTTTGAATTATGGGAAAACCATCTAGTCCATGTGCATACACATTATCCAAACTTCTAGAAATAAATATTCTTGTATTTTTCGTTATAGACATACTGTATGTACCTGACTCCACATATTAAATGCATGCCAGTGCACTCTGAAAAACCATTTTCCAACAGGCTTAATCTGACTATTTAATGCAATCCCTACCTCGCCTTGTTCCATTGTGAAGTGGTGTATTCTGGGACTTGAAATTCTGCTTTCTATAGTTGGTGGTACACAGATTCTATGGAAAGCAGAAGAACCTCAGTCCATCAGTTTACAATGCAACAAGGTGAGGGAGGGGTTGGATCACTCTGTGAGCTGCAGGGGGTGGGGAACTGGTCCTGCAGCAAAATATCATGGCTTCCTTTCAATTATGCTTTCCTTTAAGTCTGTAGAATCGGGTTTGTGCGTATAAAAACAAAATACGTTTTTTTCAGGGGACTAGAAAAATGTAAAATCAGGTAACTGCATTATGTATTCTATATATTGGTGGGACCTCAAAAGAACTAAAATTAGGGAAACCTTAAAATCAGGGTATGTAAAATTGAGGTTTCACTCTAAATCTGTTTTGGAAGTGCATATAGTGTGTATGCACTTATATTTTACTAGCCCATGTAAATAAGCTAATGTCAAGTGGGTGTATTTTTCCTTTAAAGGAACATCATTTTTTCTTTTTAAAAAAAAATAGTTTTTTTAAACGAAAATAAATGAAAGCAGAGCTAAATCTTTAAGATGGTGATATGGCGATGATCCAACGTGCGGTGCTCGATTTCCCCTATCTGTCTTCTATAAGAGATTCAGGGAGGAGAAATTGAGCGCCGCACGTTGAATCATCGCCATATCGCCATCTCAGAAGAGGAGTGCATGCAGAGAATCTGTAAGTAATTTCTAATTAACAACTTATTTTCATTAAAAAAAAGAATAAAAAAAAAAACATGTTAGTGTTCCTTTAAGGTAACATGATGAATGAGTGGAAAACCTGTGATGTTAAAAGCAAGTCCGTATAATCTTCTGTTCTGGCTGGTTTCTCTAGTGCAGTTCTGTAATAAAATGATAATGTAATATAAAGAGGTGTGTAGGTAGAATAATGGGACTGCAATACCTAATCAAAACTTAACAGTGATTATAGAGATTATTTAGTAAGTGCAGGGCATAGTGCAAAGTGCAAAAATTGATGATGAAAACTGGTAGCTCTGTAAACATGAGTGGCAAGAAGCCTGCCATATGTAATGACCCCTTATATGTAACGTAGTACAGGTATGGGATCCATTATCCCGAAACCCATTGTCCAAAAAGCTCTGAATTATGGAATGGCGATCTCCCATAGACTTCATTTTATCCAAATAGTCTAAATTTTAAAATGATTTCCTTTTTCTCTGTAATAATAAAACAGCACCTTGTACTTGATCCAAACTAAGATAGCATTAATCCTTACTGGAAGCAAAACCAGCCTATTGGAATATTTAATGTTTATTTGATTTTCTAGTAGATTTAAGATATAAAGATCCAAATTATGGAAAGATCCTTTATCTGGAAAACCTCACGTCCGAACATTCTGGAAAACAGGTCCCATAGCTATATTGTATTATGTTAATTGTTTACAAAATTGAGTATTTTATCCTCGAAGGAAAGGAACCCTCAGCCAGCAGCTATTTAGAAACTAGACTGCAGGTCCCAGCATGCCCAGGACTAGTAAGCGTGGAGATGAGAAATTATAAAAATGGCTCTCCTTAAATTCAGTTTTGTTTATCAGTAGAAGACTATACATTTCCAGGGTATTATGTTTCCATACACTATCAAATGAGCACTTGCATTCGGTAGTGTTACTACTGTACATATAATTGTTAAATAGATACTATACACATAAAATCTGGAATTGAATGTGTAAGCTGTGTACTATATACTGTACATAATTGTTCATTTTGTGCTGTAATATATACATAATTGTTCATTTTGTATTGCACAGAATCCAGAAAAGTAATTCAGATCATAATTAACACGTTTTACAGTTTGAAGACAGATGTGTGACTTGGCTTTGGAAATGGAGGTGCAGCTTGGAGGGATATAATCCCTACTCTGATCACTGGAACTGTGAAAGGGACATGAAAGCAAGACTTAGTAGAAATATCTAATTGACTGTACAGTGATCCTTGCATTGAAAGATCAGAAAGATTTTTGTATCAGAATTCTTTTTTTTTTCTAGTGAAGGCATCTCTGCACAAAACAGACACGTTGGATTGTTTGCTTCCAAAGCCAAGTTCACTTAAATATAATTACCAGTTCTACGTTCCTTGATTATAGGACTGACAAACGAAGAGGATGAATTATGTTCATTCAGATTTCTTTCATGGAAATAAGGGTTGCACCTGTTCCCTTTTGGTTTACAAACAAGGGCAAAGCTTTGCAATAGATGATATTTTCTCAACACAGTTAGAGAATGTCGTGGCTGGCAGAGAAGCAGAGATGTTGTTTAGGCTGGAGTCCCTAAAATGAAACAGTGCCCAAATATTAACAACTTTGTTACATTATTATTTTTTGTGTTTGGACAAAATATGGTATTCATTTAAAAGTACCAGTAACATCAAAAACTGAAATTGTTTTAAAGTAATAAAAAATATAATGCAGTGTTGCCCTACACTAGTAAAACTGCAGTGGTTGCTTCAGAAGCACTACAATTGTTAATATAAATAAGCTGTTGTGTAGCCATGGGGGCAGCCATTCAAAGGAGAAAAGGCTCAAGTTACACAGCAGATAAGCTCCGTAGAACATAATGTTATCTGTTATCCATTACTTATCCTGTGCCATATAGCCGTTTTTCAATTTCCACCATTGCTACTTATCAGCTTGTTTATATGAACTATAGGAGTGTTTCTGAAGCAAACAGATCAGTTTTAACAAAGCAGGGCAACACTACATCATATTTTCTTTACTTTAAAAAAACTTTCATTTTTTGGTGTTACTGTTTCTTTAAGTAATTTTTCAATGTCAATGGAAGAAACTTTTCATAGCATTGACATCTAGTCATAATTCCTGCCTAGAGTAGTCCAGTTCATACTGATTATTATCACTGGGGTTGGCATCTAGTACATTACTAAAGGCGGCCATACATGGAGAAATCCGCATGTTGCCACCTTGAGGTAGGTGATATCGGGGTGATCCGATCATGGGCCCTAGTGCCCAACGATCAGATCACAATAGAGGAGATACGGGCAGTTGGATTGCGGGACCGCATCAACGAACTGATGCGGCCATGATCCAACGGCATTTTTAGTCCCGCCTGATCGACATCTGGCCGACTTTCGCCTTTTATCGGGCTGTGTATGGCCACTTTAAGGCTACCTAATGGTTATTCTTCGTGACTACAACAATTTACAAGCAAAATGCTGCATAAAACTGTCTGGTAACAATATGGTACATAACAAAACATTATTCAACATTCATTGTTGAATTGCTTGTACTATTTAGTTTATTAAGATCTGGGATAAGCAAACTATGCGATACTAAAGTTGGCCATATCTGTTGTATCTGGGAACTCTATTGTTTCTACCTGATTAGCTCACGATTCAGCTCTTCATGTATGTATTGAAACTAACAATCTTGGAGGCTCAAATCAGTTCATGTACACTGAAACAAACTTAAAGGAGAATCCAACCTGTAATAAAAAAACCCTCCTCCCCTCCCCTGTGTAGACCCCCTCCCTCCTCCCCCACCAGCCTACATCCCCCCTGGGCAAATGCCCCTGATTTTTTACTTATCCTTCCTGCAGATTTGGGCGGCAGGAGTTCACGGCAGCCATCTTCTTTCTTTGTCAATCTTCGAAAGGAGACCAGCGTTTTTTCGGAAATTTTCGTGACTTTCTGTGTTTGTTTTCGGTCAGGAAAATCTACTCCAACTTCGCATGTGCTGAAACTTCTGAAAAAGAGCGAAGAAAGGAGATGGCTGCCGTGAACTCCTGTGTCCCAAATCTGCAGGAGGGTTAAGTAAAAAAAAAAATTAGGGGCATTTGCCCAGGAGGGGGGGGGGAAGGTAGGCTGAGGGGGAGGAGGGGGGTCTACACATGGGAGGGGGGGGTTTCATTACAGGTTGGTTTCCTCTTTTAAAGGTATATATACCCAAAAATTAAAACAAATATGCTTGCATTATGCAAGAAATGTAACTAATTACATTTGAAATCAGTTCTTCTGAATAAGATACCTCATACCTGTTGCAAGGGAAATTCTCTGTAGACTTCACATAGCTGTTGCTGCTGAGATGCACAGTGATGATGAACAATTAGAAAGTATTGTACTGGCTGGGAAAGGAATAGGCTTTGTTCATGTGAAACTTCCAATGACCTTGGCAAATTAATTCCCTCTCTTCTCTCTGCATGCTGCAAAACACTGCGATTGTTGGCATGTTAAAGCAAATGAATTCCATTCATACATCAGTTGCTTAATCAAATTAATAACTGAGACCCACTGCTTGGAAGAAACTGCTTCATTATAATAGAAACATTGTGTTCATTGGTTTCATAGGGAAATGTGTGTTTAGTTGGAACTACCTGGTGCACTATTGCCCTACATCATTTTAGTGGTTGCCTGTTGACAGTGTTTGTTCAAAACCAAATACTTGGGCCAATGTATCGAATGTATCAGAACTGTATGGAACTCCTAATGCAATTTTAAAGGGTGTTAGTTTTGAGGGTGCAAATCCATTTTAACTTATTCTTAATCTCTGGTTCATGTGTCTTCATTTCTGTTTTCTTTCTATTTTATTTTGAAATCTGACATGGGGCTAGACATTTTGTCAATTTCCCAGCTGCCCCTGGTCATGTGACTTGTGCCAGCACTTTAGGAGGGAAGTGCTTTCTGGCAGGCTGTCGTCTTTCCTTCTCAATGTAACTTAATGGAACGCAGTGGGACATGGGTTTTTACTATTGAGTGCTGTTCTTACATTCTACCAGGCGGCTGTTATCTTGTGTTAGGGAGCTGTTATCTGGTTATGTTGTTGGGAAATGTATAATGCAAAATATATAGGTGGGACCACAAAACAACAATGTAAAATGAGGGAAAACTTAAAAAACAGGGGATGTAGACTGGGGGTTCTACTGTATATACCATATCTTACTATGTTGTATTTTTCCCAGCTACTGCTTCTAAGTGTAAAACAACTTGAAATATATTTCTGTTCTCTTCCATTGCTAATTATGTCTAATGAAAAGATCTTTCTATACTTGTTTTCAGCGGGTTGGATGATCACAAAACCCATGTTGGTGACCTAGCCAACTATTCTAAATTAATAAGATGCAACATTTAGGGGGTTAGTTATTAAAGTCCAAATGCCAAAAAATTGAAAACTAGATATCCTGATCTGCACTGGGGTTTCTTGCAGTAACCTGAATTTAAAAAAAATCTCCCAAAAAATGTGTACGGTTTTAATTTTCACGTTTTTTTTCGAGTTTTTTCCCGAACTGGAATTTTTCTGGAAAATGTATTGATAGTATATTTCAGAAACTAATGGGATAAATTTAGTCTTATGGAAAATTTTGTCTGCAAATGGAAAGTGCTTTTTGTTTTGTTTTAATTCCACTTTCTGATATGTAACCCGTCTCTGGCACCCACTGGACTCATAGTAGCAAATATACACAGTTATAATTTATTAATGAATGGAGCTTTGGTTGAATTCTGTGGGTATTATTCTGTTTTCTTCTTGGCTTTGTGTCTGTCAGTAATACTGGCATAGCTACAAGTTCAGTTAGCCATTTTAATGTGTTTGCTAGTGAGAGAGACATATTACTTGTATCTGCCAGCGCAACTTACTGTGATTGCTAGTAAGTGACACAGTGCTTGGCATAGCTACCATGTTACTTCAAGGTCACATAATGTAACCGAACATAACCCAAGCATCCGGCCAACTATGCTGATAGCTCCATTCCATAGTAGTTAGCAAACAGGCAAAACAAATGCAGTTCCATGGAAAGCCTGTTACTGCTGCTGTTAAATAAACTGCCAGAAATTGGAGCTGTGTCCTCATTTGTTTATTAAAGTCTGTACAATTCTTCCAGAATATGTAAGCTGATTTTTCATTGTTCTGACATGCACCCAGTACAAACAAATGCTTGGACAACCAAGACCTCCTGATGCCTGTACTCATGGTTTATATAAACCACTACGCTGGAATTAGTAATTGGCCTGTTTAGGGTTTTGTTTGTCTTTCTGTTAGATTAGAGTTTTGGAAGGGCTGAACTTTACATGCTTCAACCTAGCCTACTATGCTTCCATACTAAAACTGCATTCTGATTCATTCATTGCTTCCTGCTGATGCCGATCTTCTGTGCGCCTACTCTTCCAATTGCTGCACTTTATGCCCAGGTAAGTGCAAGGATCCAGTACGCAGGAGCACCAGGGAAGAACGTGTATCCTGCCTATTGCATTGTTGTATGTTGAGGAATTTTTAGGCATGTTAGGACAATGTCACACACAAGGTGGTTGCCTGTGTATTTGTTGTCACTATGATTTACAGCTTGGTGGCAGTTGTCTGGACCCAGCCGGTGCTCTGGTCAGGGATTTTCACTCAGAAGCATATGAATGGTCAGTGCTCCAGTAGTGTTCTGTCAATTACTATTTAGTTCAACTGAGGGGAAATTGTAAGCATTCCCTGAACCAAAAATAACATGAGCTGCAAAACGCTGACATTGCCTTTAAAGTCATACTAATACTTTCTGACAGTCATTTATATCTGTTTTAAAAAGGCATTATGAAAACCAAAGCCTAAAATGAAATGTTTTGAGGAGAGCTTTGGAACATGGCATAATTAATAATGTAGAGTTTGAATATCTGTAGTGTGTTTCTCCTGTGATTACAATCTTCTGAAGATTCGTAAGCCTTGGAGGATGTAAAGGGTTGACACACTGTGGCTGGAATCGATGCCCTGAATGAGGGTCTCTCCCAGTATGATAATAACATTTTTACTTCTTTGGCTGAGAAACAATGTGCATCAATAAATTAAAAAATGTAGAATGGAAATGATCTTATAGGTCAGGGGTGTCCAAACTGTAGCCCGAGGGCCACATGTGACCCAAGGTGCATATGAATGTGGCCCAGCTTGAAACGACTGGTTCCCGAGGAAACATCATGTTGTAAAGGATATAGGAGGAGGAGAGACTCTGCCCATTGCCCAGTTAGTAATAATATAATAATAATACATCTATTTAATACCCAGGTGTCCCATATTCCAGTGTATAGCTCTATCTGGTTATCCAACTGGCATTGTAGATCTTTTCTGTGTATTTCCTTTACTTTTACTAATTAAACGTGTATTTCATGTGTGGCCCCAGACAATTTTTCTTTTTCCAATGTGGCCCGGCGAAGCCAAAAGTTTTGACACCCCTGTTGTGGTTTTCCATGGATGTTATTGCACTGTAGCACCACATCTTTGGGCATTTAAATCTACATATAGTGTGCATTTTTATTGTTACATAGACAATTGTATAGGCATTTGGGATGGGGACAAACTATCCTTTCAAAGTTTAAGTATTGTAACCAGGTACACGGAATCACCTTTTTTTTTAACACTGTTTTCTACGTCTGTGATGGGCAGATATGTACTACATTATAATGTAAATTCACAACACTTAATACCCTACTGCATGTGTATAGTGAACTTCCAAAATCTTATATCTGGGGTATCCTGGTTGGATAATTCTTACTTCTGAGATGGATATGCTGTACTTGGGAAACATTCCAATCTAAGGCTATGGAACAGCTTTATAGAAAAGGCCTATGAGATATTGTTGTCAAAGAAGCCTATAATAGAGCTGTGGCATGCAGTAGGGATGACTTCCTGGAGCATCCTTTATGTTTTGTAGCAGGAATACAGTATCTTGGTTATCTAAAAGCCTATACAGTTTGGGCAAAGGTACACAGGGATCAGCTTGGTTGAAGTATAAGGATACATACAGATGTGGATGTGGTAGGTGCAAGGCTTGTAATGTGAGGTTTCCCTCTAAGGAATTTAATAGTACCTACGCCGGAAATAAATATCTTATCCAACAGTACTTTAACTGTTTATCTAAAGGGGTTGTCTGTCTAGCTACCCGTGAATGTGGAGCACAATATGTAGGTCAGCCAACACGGTGTGTGCGTATTATGTACACAAGGGGTTGAAATGTGTGCAGCATATTGAAGCTTTACAGGTTAATGGTTTTACTGAGTCCAGAAGGTGATTGAAATTCTTGTGTGTAATGAAACCATTTGTGCTTTCGAGCTATGAAACACGTCAAGCATATGCTTTTGTGAAATGAATGTGATCCTGAACCGTATATATGTTTTTAGTGGATGAAAAAAAGAATGACATTTGTAACTTTATTACTAAAATTAATTTATTAAAGTATGAATGCCAAAAACTTGAAAACATTCTACTATAAGGGCAAGGCCAGACAGGGAGATTTGGGGGAGATCTGGCGCAGGCAATTTTACGCCTAGCGGGTGCGCAGCGATAACTAGCTATTCGGGGAGATTCGGGGGCGATTCATCGCAGCAAGAATTCGCCAGGCGACAGATCTCCCCCGAATCTCCCCGTCTGGCCTTAGCCTAAAATCTGAATTTGGAGTGGAAAAAAGACTTAAATATTTTGAGATATATCATACCCCATCAATGTAAAAAGTCAGAATCAGAAAATCCGGCATATCACACCTACCGAGGTTGTATATACTACAATGGGAGAGGTCTCGATCTTATTTGGAAGTTTCTGTGGTGTGCACTGAAATTAGCCCAAAAATCTGGACTTTTCGGGCAAAAATCCAACAAACATCAGGCTTTTTGGGAAAAAGACTGAAAAAATCAAGTGATTCAAGGAGAAAAACTCATACAATTCAGATCTTCACCCTTTTTTTTTTTTTTTTGTGTTTTTTCCCGATCTGATGAAATTGGGCTTTTTAAATAATAAATGAATAAATAAAGTCCAATTGTGGATTCTAGTTTAGTCTGACATTTTTTGTTAAAAAACTCAGAAAAATTCGGACTTAAATATATTAAAGTGTTGCCCATTCACAATACTTACAGTGGTCTTGGCAATGTGCAACATGGAAGATCTGAGGAACCTCACTTATGGCCCCTGACTATACATAGAGGCCCTACATTATATACCTGGTTGGTGATAACGCAATATATTTTTAAGGAGTTTATTATATACACGTTGATTGCTCTTACGTGGAGAAGTATGGCAGGTATCAGTGCTACCAGTGGGAGTGAAATAAAACAATTATCTGAGACAACATAGATACATACATGAAGTAGAGTGCCAGTATGGATATGTTTGCAGTAAAGAATATTATTATTGTGAATCATCATATTTGATCCAGTACCACTGGTCAGTAAGATTCAGACCCTGGGCTGGGGAAGAGAAATTGATTTATATCAGATTGCGTGATCTGTTCATACACTTAAAGGGCACCTGTTGGGCAAAAATATTTTCCCCAACCAAAGGTACAGGCTAATAGAGCCTGTACTCCGGTTGGGGTAATAGTAGTCCACTTTACTAAGAGCTCCCTCCCAGTGCAGGGGGGCTAGTGCTGGCTAGGTGTCCTTTAATAATTCATTTTCAAAAATTATAATTTTCTTAAAATGGAATATGGCTTTCTCATATCTTCTTATCTTTCTGGAAAACTAGTTTCCAGATAAAGGTATTCCATTCCATATACACTGATAAGTTAATGATGTTGTATGTATTCACGCATTTATGCACTATTATTATCTTTAATTAGGGCTCACTCACTTCATCATCCAGCATGTTTCACGTCTTCATCGACTGAATGGCATTTTGATATTGCTTGTTGAAAGCCAAGGTATATTTGTGCTGTCACATAAGTGGTCACTCATTCATTAGGCTTATGGCAATTATTCATCTATTCACCTATCTCTGAGACACTGAATGAGAGGCTTTGAATGGGATCACTTGGCTAAAGGAAATATGGAAGCTCCCACTGTGGGTCCCTGTGTTATAAAGTATTTCTTGGAGAGCAAAATAAGTAAAAACCCTAATTTTAAAATGGAATGTTTTACCTTTAGCTTCAGCTTTCTGCAGTCCTATAGATAAACAGAATCTATTAATAAATCCCTGTAATGCTATTGGCTATTGATTATTCTTCCATCTGCAAAAGTTGTCCTCATTCTGTTTGAATCAATGTGATTTTAATCTAGCCTCAGTTCTACTCATCCAACATAATGTGTGGTGGAGAATTTTGTGCAGATAAAAATACAAAATACAGTACTTGGTTATTGGTTGAAAAAAATTGTACTGAGGAATACTTGTCACATGGACTTAAATTATAAAGTTTATTTGTTGCTCTGTTACTTGTAGCCATATCCACCCAATCTTGTATTGAAGTCTCCTATTGTATAATGATATTGTTTCTTTGTTATGCAGATGTTACTGAAACTACCACTGTCACCTCTTGTTACTAGCATTGGTTGTTCTTGGTCAGTAAATGCTTTAGTGCACTATACTAAAATCCAAAACGGCCGAAATATGCCATTGAATAAATTAAGGCTTCTGCCACACTGGGCTGTTTCACTGGCTGAAAAAAAAAGCCCCTCGTCTCACATTCGCATATTGCTCTCTGTTTGCCAGTGTCAATTCTGGGGCTGCCGCCGTCTGAGGCAGTGGCCCCGATGCCGCCCCTCCTTCCCGATCCATGCTTAAAAATCCGCGTTGGATCGGGTGAAAAGGAGGTATTGCTAGTGCATTAAGCGCAATTGCACTAGCGGAGCCGAAGAGGCTGCTTTTTGCCGCCCCTTGTAACCGGCTGCTCCGCGCCTCCTGAGGCTAGGTTCTCACCTTGCCTCATGGCTGGAGCGGCCCAGCAGAACTACATCGATCTGGGTGCAGACACATGGGGATAAATTTATCAAAGAGTGAAGTGAAGACTGAAGTTCCGTCATTAGAGGAAAATTCCGCAACTCTCCATTCATTTCTATGGGATTTTGTAATTTCACTTATAGAAATGAATGGAGAGCTGCGGAATTTCCCTCTAGTAGCGGAAATTCACTCTTTGATGAATCTCCCCCATGGAGTGAATTTTAGTGCTGCTTGTATGCATTTTATCACTTTATTCCTCTCTTTGGGGCAGATTTGCTAAAGGGCAATTGCAGTTTTTGGCAAAAATTTGCCAAAATGACACTTCTCAGCATATTCACCAATTTACTAAAAGGTGAGGAAGACAATTCTCTAGCGAGAAAGCTCAGCACTAGAGAACTTTTGCGCCATTCAAGTTTTCACTCTGGCGAAGCAGCAAAAATTTTGGTTACCCTTTTCCCCCCAAGTCTAGTTTGCTGGGTTCTACCTGGTGAATTGATAAGCTGAAGCTACATTCTCAACATTATTGTCAGTGACATCATATCCTGTATTCCATAACGGTCATAAAAAAAGACAATACGTTGGCGGTTTTCCTTATTTTAATGTGAGATTATGTTTACAGGTTGAAAATGTTATTTACACTTTTTTAACTATTAGAAGCTCATACCACACTTGTTTTAGTGTGGGCTCATGTCTAGGACAATAGAGGATCTCTTGTCTTTATTTTGTTTTCTTGGACATTTTTAATTTTTAAGTGGACACTTCCAGTAATTTCATCAACATCACTAATAAATACATACACATGACATGTATGTACCCGCCTTATTTAAATTGACATAAGTTTTAAAGTTTCACTGGGAAAAAAGTAAAGGCCCCCATACGTGGGTTGATATACGCTTCTGGACAGACCAAGTCAGTAGCTTATTGGCCCGTGTGTGGGACCATCCAATGGGTTTCCCCGATCGATATCGAAAGTCGGGCAGATCTCGATCGGTCAGGTTTAAAAATTGGTGCATCGATGCAGCCCCTCGATCCGACTGCCCATATCAGATGCATTATGATCTGATGTTTGGGCCCTAGGGCTCACGATTAGATTGGCGCATTATTGTCCATCTCAATGTGGGCATATTGGGGAGACATCCGCTCGTTTGGCGACATCACCAAACAATTGGATCTCTACGTCTATGGTCACCTTAACACTAGCAAAAATTTGCCAGGAAACTTTTGCTCTGGCGAATTTTCATTAGCTGTAGTTCACCACGTTCATTTGCTGAGACAAATTCTCACATTTGGATTAATAAGTGTAGTCGTAGTGAATCTTACATAGCCTGAAAGCTGACTCTGCTGTGCCCAGCTTTTCCAGTAAAAATCGAAATACCAAGCATGATCAATGTGATTTTGGACTTTCATGTACTGTGTTTATTTTACTTTAAGTTTAATTAAAACTCTGTAATAGTTTTTCCTGTTGACTAAATGTATTATGTTTTGCTTTTAAATTAATTCCATGATTCCTTGAAGAGGGTTTGAATGTATGCTGGCCAAATAACTAAAGGTGAATATGGGCTTGTGCTACCTTAATTTCACCATTTGCAAGTTATAATTTGCACAAACCAGACAACCTGGCTTCTTCTGATGAACTTTTCAAACCTTTTCGAACCTTCATGTTTTATTACCTTAAGGGCCGGTACACACGGGCGTTTTGGACCTGCGCTCCCCTGCGTTGCGTTTGGCTGCGCTCAGCCGCAGGGGAGCGCAGGTCTAGACGCACCTAATTTTTTTCAATGAGGTTGTACCCACGAGACGCGTGTAAGCGCCGAACGCAGATTCAGACGCAACATGCTGCATTTTTCCTGCGTTTGGCGCCTACATGCGTTCGTGTGAGTACAGACCCATTGAAAATAATTGAGTGCGTCTATACCTGCGCTCCCCTGCGGCTGAACGCAGCAAAACGGAACGCAGGGGAGCGCAGGTAAAAACGCCCGTGTGTAAGGGCCCTTACTGATTCTTCCTCATCTGTTTGTAAGGGCAAAGAAACATGGAGCTTTGGCTCTGTTGCTGATTGCCTGTGTTTTTTCTGGATGTGGAGAGAAGCAGATCCGCTCTCTTCTGCATCTCCGTGTACCTGTACTGAAAAGTACAGCTTCATCTGAGTTCAGGTTGAGTGGAGATCTGCCTGAATAACACGAAAGCAGCCATTTTCCTGCCCATCTCTACACTGTGCTGCTCCATGTACCTGTACTCAGTCAGAATCTGCAGAAGAGAGCGGATCTATTTCTCCCTGCTTGCAGAAAAGAGTCTAGGCTGAGAACCAGAGAGCCAACATTCCCTGTCCCCTGAACCTAAAGCTGGCCATAGACGTAAAAATTATGATCTGTCTCGGAAAAGATCTTTCCAAGAAAGATTGTTTGTTTCAACACACACGTGTAGAGCTGAATCGTCAGATATACAGGTAGAAACAATATAATTCTACCGGTATCTGACGATTCAGCACTAACAATGGCCGATGTTAAGGGAGCCTTCAAAGGCATCTGATCAAAATTTTCCATCAAGCCCGATCAACCAGCCGACCGATATCTAAATCTTCTGACATTGGTCGGCTCATTTGCCACCATAAACACTGAATATCGTGCGAAAATTTGTTTTGTACGATATTATCTGTGCGTCTATGGCAGCCTTAAGGTGTTATCTCTCGTCAATTTCTCCAGGTCTTTAATAAAGACAGCAGAGGTTATGTCTATAGTAATGGATATACTGGGATGTGCAGACACCCTGTTTTTGCATTATTTTAAATCTTTAAAAATGCCTGGTGTATGTTAGGGATATCCTAATAATTCCCTCTGCATATATACTTGTATTCCGGGTGCTATAGATCAGGTTAATGATTTCATGTGCACAGAATAATGTGATGCCCCCACTCCCATTGTTGTTTAGAGGCTATGGTGCATTGATTGTGAAACAAGCAGTAGATATCAAAGCCCTGAGGATAGTATCAGATTGCTTCCTTTTGCCATGAGTACCCCAGATGCTTGATTATCTTTAAAAAAAAAAATAAAGAGATCTACAGTCATCTAATGCGTTTTCACCAACTTATGTGAACCTGTTGTTAATATTTATTTAGAGGATATATCACCTTATATACATTTCCCATTAGCCTCTTTATTCATCAGTAGCACAGAGCTGATTCTGTAATGATGCAGGGTTACAGAGTCCAATTTTCCTTTTAGAAATATAAATTTCTCTTTTAGTAGAGAGAGCACAACTGTGATCTCGGTACAATTGGTCCTGTGTCTCATTGCCCTATTAAGGTCCAGACTGGGATTCAGAATAGGCCCTAGCACTGCAAGTACACAGAGACCCATGAAGCCTCCCACCAGCCCAATAATTAGTGACTATCTATGGCATCTAACAGCAGCCCTACTGTAAGGGAGAATAGAGCAGGAGCTGCATTGGATCTGCTGAATAAAGAAGGCCAGACATTCCCCTGCCAATAAGTGACATTACATTATATATTGCAGTAACCTGAGTTTATAATAACTATTTCATTTAAAAGAGAATTCAAACCCGTTATTTATACCCCCCTCCTCCCCCCCGGCCTACCTAGTACCCTGGGCAAATGCCCCTAACTTTCTACTTACCCCTCCTTGCAGGTCCTGTCCACAGCAGCCATCTTCTCTCCTTCGTTCTTCATCCCGTAGTGAGCTGCGTTTTCGGGTTATGCACAGTTGGAGTAGTCTTCCAGTGCCGAGCTACTGCACATGTGCAGAAAGTCAAAAACGTTTTCGGGTAAAAAAAATCAGAAATATTCGTGACTTTCTGCGCATGCGCAGTAGCTCGGTACCAGAAGATTTTACAGGGTTGAATTCTCCTTTAAAGGGCACCTAGCATCAAAAAACTTCCCCTGGCCCAGAATTAAAGGAAGATCAAAGAGGCACATAAAATTCTGCATTCATTTGCTTACTGTTACACTGAACACCTCTAAAAGTAAAGTGCATAAACCGTGTGAACCTTGCACAATCAGCCTCCCATAAAATTTGCTGATTATAGAGCTCTTATTAAAAGGGAGATTGAATCCACAGTTATCAGAATCATCTTTGAGCAGTAAATTAAAGGCAGAGGTTTTATGGTGCATATGCATAGGTTTTAAGGGTCGCCCTTAGGGTGAATGTGCAAAAATATTACATGTTACGCAAATAAAATCAGCCTGTGTTTTAAAGTGTATTTTTAAAGGCTGATAAAAATCTACGGAAAATATCTTGGCTTGTGTGTTAAGAGAATGTGTATAGTAAAAGCAGTAAGTTTGGCCCTTCAAACCCCTTCTTCCATGACCACACAGATCAGAGACCCTGAACTTCAGGCTTGAATGTTATCAGATTTAGTCTCAGCAGTGTTGCATCTATTATGGATATTTCCTCTGGCAGATCCACCTGTGCTGCATGTTGTGCAGTTTGAATGTGTCATTGACTAATCATCCTACACTGGCAGAGCCTATTCACAAAGAAGTATGCACTGAACCTGGAAAGCTTTCCTGTGAAAGAAAGTTATTATTGGATTAAATCAGATGAGTGGCAAACTGGTAGATTTCTAGGACCTCGTATGCAGGACTTGGCCTCTCCTATATAAAATTGCATGTAGTTATCAAGCTGAAATTTTAGTCTAGCTTACAATTATGATGTATAGGGCAGTATAAAGAATTTTTTTTTATCTGAACCTCCCCGATTGAATGGAACTAACCCCTATGTCAGTTTCTAATGTTTCACTAAAAGATTTTATTTACTAACTATATATTAGATTTTTTTTTATTTTGCACAGCCTATCTATTTATCTGAACTGTTCCTTTAAAGCCAAAATTATGATTTTGTAATTTTGGTTTGCTAGTGATGTGACTCCCCTCAGGTGTCCTTAGTAAGTATGTTATAGTATCCACTTGTCACAGTGAACACAGACTTTTAGCCCTAAAAAACTCAAGTGGCCACTACTGGTGTTTTCGCTGCTGGCAGGTAAAAGGCATGGTGTCACATTAGCATTAGGGCCAGTTGTTAGTCCCCCAACTCCTACCCACCCTCATCACCCCAACAGTGATGAACACTGAAGTACTGGAAGGTCTACTAAGGAAATAAAGAAATGTAGTGACCCTCTATATGTAGCCACTATATGTAGTGGTTTCTGATATATTACGTTTTCTGACTGCTAATACCAGGCCTAGTTGGTAATTGTGCAGGTGACAAATTGTTTCGGTCACTGAGAAGCCCTGGTATAAACAGAGTAAAACACAATTCTTATAAATTATAGACAGGGGCTCTGCGCCAATGCTTTTCCCCAGCACAGAAATAGGTGAGAGCTGGGGGAGAGGGGGGTCGGCAGATCAAAGGCCACTATAGGGGACCATGGGGTAAAGATCACTCCTGATTACAGAATTCTAAAATTCTAGATTTTAGATTCCTTTTCTATTTGACTGTAAGTTTCTATTTACCTGTAAGTGAAAAAAGCTGCATTCTGAATGACAGCTAGGTTCAATGTTTTTTCTTTTTTAACATAACTCTGGGTCTGTTTGTTTTGTCTGATTTCTTGACATATTATAGCAGCCTTTCTTTAGAAAATGCACTAGAACCCATTGTGTGCTTTAGAGAAAGAGATTCATATTCAAGCATATTTTTGACGAATAACATCATTTAATATATGATTTTTAAGGTCACATTCACTAATTCTGAGCACCCTGCTGTGTTGCTGATGACAGATGCAAAAGGGGGGGGGGAGCTGAGGTAAAATAAGAGAGCACAGTTTTTAGCTTTGCACTTCTGTTTGCCCTAATCCATTTGTGTGACAGTAAATGGCTACAGGAGCAGATAGTTCAGCACTTATTGCTGCTCTCTAGGCTAAATGATAAAAGCATCTGGTGGTACACATGCTCGTTCCATCTGCTAACACTAGCCATGGCTACTTCATTAAGTTGTTTGCCAGGCAATGTCACACAAATCTTACACATGGATAAAGTAAATGTTTGGAAGCTTTGGAGGGAAATGGAGGCAAAGACTAGCCGTGTATTTTACCACTGAAATCTGCATATCTTGAACAGCCTCAATATTTATTTCACTCTGAGTAGTTAATGTATCGGCTAAACACACATTTTCGTGTGTACTACAATTCTATACGCTTTAATTTGCTTGAAAATCACAATTGTAGTTTAATATTGTTTTTAGCTCTCCCGTTGTGGGTAGCCTAGTGCTGGCGGGGGTCAAGTAAAAAAAAACAAAAAAACTACAGTTACCCCCCCAACCGGAATGTGGGCTCTATTAACCCACACCTTTCTGAAAAACAACTGATAACATTTTTAGCCTAAACCAATAGGATTGTTTTTACACGTATCAGGCATGCCTATGGATATGTGTATAGCTTTCAAGTATTTTAGTGGTTTTCAAGGTACTGGTTTTTATTACAGGGAAAAAGAAAATAATTAAAAGATATTCAAACTATTTGCCTAAAATGGACTCCATGGGAGATGGCCTTTCAGTAATTTCTGGATGTATAATTTCTGGTTATTGGAAACATATTTTGAGTAGTCACAAGGAATAGCCTGTGAGGCAGGTATACTGCTCAAAACGTGATTTATTTGCACAACATGTTTCAAGTCTTTCGACTCACTCACTTTTTGAGCAGTATACCTGCCTCACAGGCTATTCCTTGTGACTACTCAAAATATGTTTCCAGTGGAATCGTACCCATTGTGGGAGACAAACACAAGGATTAAGCTGACTAAGCTAATTAAAGAGCACAAAGTGACCCTTTTACCTTAATTTCTGGTTATTGGCACCTTGCAAACAACCAGTAGTTTGAGGTCTATCTATCTCTCATCTATCTATC
>CM044442.1:95172774-95184989 GCA_024363595.1 Xenopus borealis
CTGATTCTGAAGAAAAGAAGATGGCGCCCTACACATTTCCTAAATGAATATTGCAGTCAGGGGTGTTTCAGGGGATGCTGCCGCCTGAGGCAGCAGCCCCGATGCCGCCCCCCCTCCTGGAGGAGGGGCAGCATTGCTAGTGCAGCGAGCGCTATTGCTCTCGCTGCACTAGAAAAGACAAATTTCCATTTAAAAAAACTAAAATTTGGCTCTTAAAGTTACCAGAGGCAGCTTTTTGCCGCCCCTGGTAACAGACCGCTCCGTGCCGCCTGAGACAAGGGTCTCGCCTTACCTCATGGATGGAGCGGCCCTGATTGCAGTATTTTCACTGGGAATAGTTCTATTTCCATTCCTGATATCCAGGTTATTCTCTATCTTTATTAGCCAGCTGAGGAACTAAATCATTACTAGTGACAGCCCTAATCTATCTCATCCCCCCCATCTAGTTCAAGCCTAACCAGTCACTAGTGCTCTGTGTTTGTTTCTTTACAGGTACATCACCTAAAGCTGCAAAATTGGAGAATGACATTAGTCATCTGTGGAGATTATGCACGCTTTTTTCCTTAATCATTTTAATAATGTGCAGAATACCGTGTGATATCATCATCTAACCAAGAATTCACTTTAATATAGGTTTGCTGGAAGGTCACAGCTGCTAACCCAGCAAAGGTCTGGTAGGACTATCAAGGAATGTGACTATTTTGAATATAGTTGATGAATACATATAGGTATGCTAGGCTGTGCAGACAAGCAGCTATCTCTCTTATATCCAATATAATCCTTGTTTTAGTATTCTGTGTACCTCTATAGCAGGGGTGTCCAACCTGCGGCTCGGGGGCGGCATGTGACCCAAGATGAATATGAATGCGGCCCAGCTTGAAACGATTCTCAAGGAAACATTATGTTGCAATTGATATAGCAGTAGGCAGGAGGGGGGACTCTGCCCATTGCCCAGTAATAAGTAGTAGTAATAATATAAAATATCCAGGTGTCCCATATTCCAGTGTATAGCTCTGGTTATCCAACTGGTATTGTAGTTCCCGTCTGTGCAATTTCATTATTTTTACAAAAGTTTTTGTGTACTTCATGTGTGGCCCCAGAAATATTTTCTTCCAATGTGGCCCAGGGAAACCAAAAGGTTGGACACCCCTGCTCTATAGTTTTCTTGTTTATATATGTAGGTGTGTATGTACGTGTAAATATGTGTGCGTGTGTGTGTGTGTATTATATATATATATATATATATATATATATATATATAAAACTGAAAAAAGGTCAGCACTCTCAGGTTTTAAAAATGATTAGGGATAAATTTATTTAGGAACTATGGACTGACGTTTCGGCCCCTCAAGGGGTCTTTCTCAAAGTACCCGGAGGGGCCGACACGTCAGTCCATAGTTCCTAAATAAATTTATTCCTAATCATTTTTAAGACCTGAGAGTAATGAACTTTTTTTTGTTTTGTATGACTTAATTTTCGGCCGTGCACCCAGGCAACTTATTCCGTTTTTTCGTGAGTGCTAGCATCACTTGGATTGTTAAATAATAGAAGGACCCGCACTTGGTTATTTTTGTGAAGAAACTAATGTGCTTTATTCTCAATGCATCTCCAACGTTTCGGCCTTTTGGCCTTTATCCACCAGTGAGAGCCAAAACGTTGGAGATGCATTCATTTCTTCACAAAAATAACAGAGTGCGAGTCCATCCTTCATTTTGCGCACAACCGTGAAAGATATACAGCCTGGGAGCTAGTCCATAGAAGATGTGACAGCACTCCAAGGACGATTCTAACACAATCAGCTAATCCTAAATGTGGAAGTTTATTGTGATCCAACGTTTCGGCTCCCCACAGGAGCCTTCGTCTGTATAACTCTCTTTCGAATATTCAAATTTAATTTTATTCGAATATTCGACTATTCGATGGTCGAAGTACTTCCGATTTAAAATTTTATTTGACCACCTAGTTTGCCAGATCCAAGCTGCCGTATTGGGTATCATTATTTTTGATCAAATAAAAAAAATGTGATTGAAAAAATCGTTTGAGTCCATCGAATTCGAAGGATTTAATTTCACCTACTATTCCCATGGTCGAATTTCGAATAGTAAATCTGCCCCTAAATGTATGCTTTTCTGGAGAAAAGCAATGGATTTGCAATGGTGTGCATTTTCTCTGACTCAATGAGTCAATGAGAAAAAAATCACGCAGCAAAAATTATTGCTATAAAAAGGACATCTATAATGGAGAATGTCCTTGTATTTGTGTTTAAGTGGCCACTGCTTTTTACACTAGTTTGTGAAGCCATATACGTATGTATATTTACATAGCAATGCTTGTATACCCAACACTGTACATTTAAACAATACATTAGTATAACAGATGGGGGGCAATAAAATAATATACAGTTACATTCAAGAGATACAAGAATGTAACAAAACGTACAACTATTCATTTATGGGAAGATACACATTGTTGTAAATCACCGTGTGTAAAAGTGCACAATGTGGCATGAGATATTTATTCTTTCCATTGATTTTAGAGTCTCCATCAGATGCAATCTGAGACCAGAATTACTGTGCAACCTTGTTTGAACACTAATGAAACCTTCATATGGCAGTGAAGTTATTTTGATGAACTCATCTGGCTTCATACAAAGATATCCTTAAATCCTCCATCCCCAAGGACTCGGCTGAGACAGAGACTGCTAGTCCACAGTATTTCTAGTTCACAGTCATTACACACACACAGCAAAGGGAGGAGGGGATTAATTTGACATCCCATGTTACATTTACAAAAGATAACGCTAAGACCTTTGCTTCATATGACAGTAGAGGAATTAAGCACTGCACATCATAATGGTAATGGCTTAGGGCCACCTAAGAATAGTGTTTAATCTGTACGTGGGTAAAATCTGAATTTGCAAATGAACAGTAACATGCCTTTCTGGAATAACAGATGGAGTTATTTTTTAATTCTACTTTTACTGGATCAAATGTGAATTTGCAAATTAACAGTAACACACCTTTCATGAATAACAGATGGAGTCATTTTTGAATCCTACCTTTGCTCTATCCATACCGTAGAACATGTTGAATGTAGGCATAATAGTTGCATATGGGGTAAGGGCAACATTTGCTCTGCCCCTACTTTTTGCAGTACTAACATCTGTAATGGCTTATGTGTTTGTGTGTCAGAAGGTTCACTTAACGGTAAGCTAGAGAGTCTTCTGCTAAAAAAAGGGAGTTTCATGCTTGACTCTGTAAGTGGCGGCTAATAGCATAGCTGTCAGTTGGGTGCAAACTATTTGTCTGGTACCTGCACTTTCCTTTAACTAAGAGTTTCTTTAAAATGAAATTAAAGTCTAGTGGGCAGTATGAAATCAGCTTTCACTTTGTCTCCTGCTGGAAATGAAAACCATGCTTGTTATTTGTGCCTTGTGTGGGATACTCTGGCCATAATTGCTACTTGAAGGTATTTAGGTATTCGCCAACAGTCAAAACACAAAGCAGCTAATTAGATTTAAAGGAGAAGGAAAGCCTGGGTACACTTGGGGCCACCCCTATAATGTCAGCAACTACAGATCGTGCATACAGCAACTGCACTCAAACAGAGCCTAGTCTGCAGTGGCCAAGTGAGAGGCAGGGGCAACCTTTAGAAAAAAAAAGTGTTGACATGATAGACCAGTTGTTTTTGTTGCTGTGTGAGATAGGATTTGTGTATGTATTTTGCATTAATAGTCCTATGTTGTCAGTATGCAGGGTTAGCAAAGTAATAATGTATCCTAAATGTACTATTTATTATAAATATAGAGAGGCAGATTTATAAGGGTTGAATTGAAAAATCTAATGCAATTTTTTTATGGTCAAAACGCTCAAATTTCAATTGTGAATTAATTAAACTTGATTCAAATTTTAATTCGAATTTTGATATTATCAAACACTGACCCTTTAAAAATTCAATCTCGACTTTTCACCACCTAAAATGGTAGAGGTACAGGGACCATTTTGGACATGTTACTCGCCTTCCTGACATTCAAGTTTTTTTCAGAGGAAAAAAACTCAAATTGAGTTTAGTCTAATTAGATTTTGGGTAAAATTGGTGCGAGTTTTAGATATTCGCTTTTTTTCAATTCATGAACCCCAAAATTTATCAGAGTTAGAAAAAAACTTGCATGAATTCAAAATTTGACCTATGCTAAATGTGCCTCATAGGGGAAAATTCACTAAGCAGTGAAAATTCGCTTCGGTTGACTTCGCTAACGTTCACCGCACTTCGCCAGGCGAATTTTCGCCAGTGCTACGCAAATTCACTTAAGTGTGAAGTTACGATAAGGGCGGCGAATGGTAGCCTAGTTGCACTAGTGTTACTTCGCCAGGCAAAGCGCATTTACGCTAGTGATGCCTAATTTGCATACTGTGTGAATTTCAAAGTATAATAGAAGTATATGTTACAGCCACTACATTCCACTACACAAGCCCAGGAAACCTTTAATAAATACAGTAAAGTTGTCCTATTGCCCTACATGTGCCCCCTGTATAGTTGTGTTGCCATATGTTAGGAAATGTGGGGGAAAGGAGGGCAGCCCCCCCAAAAAAAATGTCGCTTTTTTTCAGACTATCACACTCGAAAGGTAAAACACGCCAGCGTAAGTGGTAACGTTCAGTAAAATGGTCATCTTAGTGAATTTTCGTAATTACGATCCTTCGTTAGTGCGCAACTTCGCCTGGCTTAAGGGTGCGAAGTTGCGCTAGTCGGCATTAGTAAATTTCCGAAGTTATGAATTGACGTCACGCTGGCGAATTAGCGCTAGCATTAGAAGCTTCACACTTTAGTGAATTTCCCCCATAGTGTTAGAGCTCTTCTACAAAGTATTTTTCTATCAAATGTATTGCCATTCTTAGAATCCAGGAAAGCAATGCTCCCAGTGGGACAATTACCATGAAAATAGCCTAATGCTTGGTTGATTTTTGCCAAATAGCAACTTGGAAGGAAAGCATTTTCAGAATATGGCATCAAGTCATGTTTCTACCTCTGCTATAGTTAAACAGTAACAAGTTCTGCTTGAGCTAGGGTCCAGTCAGGCTGGAAATAGGGCCAGATATGCATGTAAAGAAATGTGCTCCAAGCCATAACAGCCAGCTTCTGCACAGAAGTGAAACCCCTAAATAATGATATAAATGGAAATATTTTATATAGAAATAAAAATATAAATAGAGCATTTTAGTCTAAATTTGTAATTTTTTCCTTGGTAGTACTGCTCTCCTCTAGCCATTCTACACAGGACCAGACCCTAGGAATCACGGTTTGTGTGTCAAGCTCCCACCCATGTGTGTGTGTGTGTGTGTGTGTGTGTGTCATGACATCATACATTCAGGCTTTGTGGTAATAGAGGGGAGAGTGACCGGATGAGAAGAGTGGCAGAGTGGAGTAAGCACAGACTATAGGTCGGCAGAAGACCCTTTAACAGCATTCCCCTATCATTGCACCCTCCCTAAGCAGGTGCCTCTTCAGACTACCTCTAGTTCCGGTCCTGGTTTCAGGTTCATTCAGTGAGAAACACGAATATCTTTCATTTCCGAGCCCCCACAGGATCATCTACACTCTTGACCCAATTCCTAAACAGCTGTGGGTATTCTTTCAAGAAAAAGTCATTCATTCAGCCCTTTGGACATGTATGTAGGGCTCTTACACATGGGTGTTTTTCTGCATTTTTTAATGCATGGAACATGCTCTTAAATGCTGGTTTGAGTGCAAATAGATGGATTTGCTAATTGATTGCATTATATTCTGCGTGAGTTTTACTCCATTTGCGCTTTAGTGCGTTTGTTGTGATCAGCTATCAATAGAACAGAGGGTTGTGTTTGGAACAGAAAAATACATTTAAATAAAATGTGTTTTTTCTCCCTGTTCATTTATTGCCTTGCCATCTTTCTGAGTTTTCAACCAGGTTTTCTGACATTTCTTCCTTAACCCCCTCCTCTTTCCATCTGGATGCTTTCCTTCATCAGATAATTTATAATTTATATTTATAATAATAATTTATACCAATTTTCGTATGCAGTTGGAATCAGCCAGACAGATTTACTTATCTCTGCTTCATATTTCTCATTTGCTCTAATGTCACTCAATGACACTAAAATGTTGCCTTGCAGTCCTCTTTGTGAGCATGCCCCCCTTAAATGTGCATTCACAGTAGCACTGATTATCACACCTTTCCAATACAGAATGTATTGGGCCATTATAAACCAGTTGGGCAAATATATATATTTTTTAAATTGGAGGGCCAGACGCTGATCGGGTTCGGTGGGGACACTTGTCACGCGGCTCCGCTCATTGGAAAGAGTCGGCCCAACTCAGAGATTTACAGCTGCTGCTTACCGTATGGACAGTTATCAATTATCAATTTACAACAAATAATGAACTTATGAATGCACAGCATTTTAATCTTTAAGATGTACATTTTTTTAGCTCACATTTTTTGTACCATTTTTTGTATTTTTTTCACGGACACTCGGGTGGGGGTAAAAATGCGATTTATTGAATTTTTGCTTTGTGAATAAGCAATTGATATGTATAACCTGTGGGACATTAGAGTATTGTTTTTTGAGTAAGTACACGTAAGCTACACACGGGTAAGCAATGTGATTAAGCACATCTATGGGGTTAGATTCTTTATAGGGAGCTTTAGTTTAACTTTGACTATATATACTGTTATGATTATACTTTTATGATTATTCTTCATACACATAGGCACTATTTTTGATTATTTTATGCCCGCTATTATTATTGGATTAACACACGTATTTTAGCTACACTTTATGCATCCACCATGTCGGTAGGAGTTTAGATGATGGGAGGGGTTTATACTAGTAATGTTAGAGCCATTGGCTTAATGCAAGCCCCATTAGACATGAATTTCAGAGTTTAAGTTGATCGTTTAAGTAATTATAGGAGGATATTTGCTGAGGGGCCATTTTATACATCTTTCTCAGCTTTACATATGTAACTTTGGCACTTGAGTAGTTATTTTTCATATACATTCGTTACAATGTTGCCACTTAATTAAAGGTTACATATTGTTTTGTTTTTAACCTTTTATGATAAATGATATATTTTGGAATGTATTTTTACAATGTATATGGGTAGATTCCGAGTGGGATCAGGAAATTTAGTGGGAAGTGCAATTGGTCGCTTATTTGATGACATCATAGACATGTAATGTTTGTTAGGTTTTCCCGCCAAACAGTGTATTTAAGCCACCTTTGATAAAGAATCAGGTACTTTGAGAAAGGCCCCGGAGGGGCCGAAACGTCAGTCCATAATTCCTTAAATAAATACATAATTTATCATTTTAAGACCTGTGAGTGCTGACCCCTTTTTCGGTTTGTATTTTTTAAATTGTGTATACAGGTATGGGACCCATTATCCGGAACCCATTATCCAGAAAGTTCTGAATTACCGTCTCCCATAGACTTCATTATAATAAATTAATCCAAATTTTTAAAAATGATTTCCTTTTTCTCTGTAAAAATAAGACAGTACCTTGTATTTGATCCAAACTAAGATATAATTAAAGGAGACGGAAAGCCTGGGTATACTTGGGGGTGCCAAACATAAGATGTAACTCAAACCCAGGGCCAGTGCCCCTATCAGGTGAAATCTGCACCGGCCCCGGGTTAGAGAAGCGAGCACCACGCAGGGAACTTACTTCCGTCCTTGCGCTGATGCGCATTTGAACGAAAAGCCAGCTTTTTCGTTCTAATGCGCATGTATCCGTCTGGGGAAATGCGCATCAGTGCGAAGATGGAGTTTGAGTTACATTGCTATAATCACTTGGGGGTCTTGGGGGGCCTTACGTTTGGCACCCCCAAGTATATAGGTTTTCCTTGTCCTTTAATCATTACTGGAAGCAAAACCAGACTATTGGGTTTATTTAATGGTTACATGATTTTCTAGTAGACTCTAAATCTGGAAAACATCAGGCCCCGAGCATTCTGGATAACAGGTCCCATACCTGTATATATAATATATACACACACACAAACACACACGTGTATCTGTGTTTGACAGCCAAAAATAATTCACTCCACTGATCTTCTGCCCCTATTAAATTGGTCTTCCCCATTCTGACACATAACTTCTCTTATTCCCTTGAGTGAATGAGAAAAGGTGAGTGTAAATAGTGGGTCATCATATAGCCAATGAACTAGTGGAGGCATGTGCTCGAGTTGTGGTGATTACTTTTGCAGTTCTTGAGGGGTCCTGTTAGTAGTAAAAATACATATTTAATTTTTTTTAATTGGTTTACAGCACAATAACATTTTTTTGGCTGAGATGATATTTGATACATACACTAGTGGTGCAGTGCTCCAATAGGTGTTAATTCATTTTTCTGAGCTCATACTGCAGGACATTGTGCTGTTCCATTAACAAATGGCAGCAACAAAGACAGTCTTTCATCATCAAGCAGCTCCCATGGGAGTAGACTTTCTAAATATTGATTCACATGTCCTGAACCCCTTAAGCATATGGCTGGTTTTAGATCTGACTCTAATGAGGAGTCCTGCTTATCATAGACACATACAAATGCAGTGAAGTGACTGGGCTTATTACACAAATAAAAGGGTGCACTTTGATATGGGTTTCCAAATCTTTTTTTGTAGAATAAAACTTTCTATTCATTTTCCACTAATTAAAAGATAATCATTTATTCTTATTCTGTTCCAGTGTATGGTGCATTGTCCTTTGTCCACCTCTTGGTTAAAAAAAAAAATCACAATTCATTGCAAACGATCTCATTTAAAGATCCGTTACAGTATTTGGTTTAACAACTATAGTGAGACAAAGAATTGCTCCAAGGCCTTTTCTAGGCCATTAAGGAGAATAGCTGAGCTATCCAACAACCCATAATAGAGTTGGAACAAGATTTTACCATTAAGTCCGTGGCATGAAACTTGATGGTTCCTGTGCTTTTTTAAACTTGGCTGTCATCTGCTAATAGTTAAGGCCTTCTCTACAACATATAAAAGCACAGAAGTTATGTTTAATCCTTCAGCAGGAAAATGGTGAGGAGGATTACAAAGAAACACATCTATCTACAGCTCTGTTTGTATAAGAAAATCATAAGATTGGGGGCAAAATTTACATTTGCACTTTTTACTTGACTCTCAATTATTGTATTCAAACTCCAAAGCCCAAAGAAGGTACAGGGAATACAGTAGCCCTTGGGGATCTGTAGTATTAAAGAGTTAAATATACAAGGTAAAGTAAGGTCACTGTTTGAAATTCCTCCCCTAGCATGGGAGCTGTAAGGAAACCTTTATATAGCAATGATTGTATTGTCTTCCTGCTGTCAGTGTAGTACGCTCTTCTAAATATTTCCAATGATTTGGATGGCTCCGGGCACTGTGCTGTCTCCCTTATAGTGAATGTCTGCAAAAGAGAAGTGATTACAAAAGCTGAGTACAAACTTGAAAGCTCAGTAGCTTGAAATCTATATTGTGTACAATAAAATGTAATTAAGTGCCAGCATATTTTGTTTAGCATGTTAGGCTTTTAGAGTATGTTCTTTTGTGACTGTAACATTCAAATTGGATTTATGTTTTGGTACTTCTGTCACATGCTCTTATTATTTGTTCACTTTCGGGATGATTAAGAACCTCTTCATTTAAACACCTGCAAAATGTATCTTCTTTCATGAACATCCATTGCTGGCCTAAATTGTCTTCCTAAAGTACAGAAATTGGTATAAAAGCCAAGATGTAGAATTTTTTTTAAAAGAAACTAATGCTATAAAAAAAACAAAAACTGCTCTTACTATAAATAATGACGGCTTGGAGGCTGAATGTAGACATGGGTTATTTGTCCTGCCTATGTGCTCTATGAATAATCTTCATTATGCCTGGTATTATACAAAGCCTTCTCAGTAGGTAACTAGAAGAAGCAGTTGGTCAGAAATGTTCTTACTAGATAGGTGGTAGATGGAAGAAACTGCTTTGGGAACAGGAAGAATGTCCATCAAATAAACAGTGTTTTATAGTGTAGATAGTGTGGTCTTTCCACTTTCTGGGCACTAACTGGCAAAATTTATTATTGACCTCTGTAATGTGTAGCCTTTTAACTTGAAAGAACAATTTCATAAGGTGATCTACAAGGAATATATATGGAGAGACTTTGCCTGTGGTCTTACATTTGTAGGATAAGTACAACTGTTGGTGCAACAGCTGCTATTAAACTTCTGCTTTTCATTCTTCATCTGGATGCTAGAATGGAAGAAGGTTACCCTACTCTATATTTAGTAGGTCACAAGGGCAAATGATAACATTATGAGCTGACCTTAATATGGGGTGGTTGGAAAGACTGGTGCCTTTGATTTGACACAAAACATGCTATGGCTTGCATTCAGTGTGTTTGTTACAAAACCTGCTATATATACATCTTATTGTTACATGTGTGTTTGGTGGTCAAAAAATGCACATCAAGCCTTACACACGTGTTCTCATTTAATGCTCAATTATTTCATGTCAAGGGCAAATAAAGCAAAAAGCTTTGTCTGACCTCAATATTAATATATGTCCATCATGCTCATTTCATCTTCTGCTTTGTTACCCTGAATTTCAAACCCTCATTCTACCTCTGCCCTACTTTCATATACCATATATTTTAATTCACCGTGGCATCCTGAGCCCAAGGTCATCACATGTTAACCACTAGATGCTGTGTTATCTTGCTCTCTTGAGTCATACATCATCCCATACTTTGCACCAATGACATCTAGCAAGGATGAAGACATTTGGCTGTAAGTTTGATATATGTCTTTGTATTTACCACTTATAGACTATTTGTGATGCAATTAAATAATACCCCATATAATTTACATTAGTTACATAATGATTTACATGCATTTGTGAAGGGAAATGTGTTTTCCTGGGTCCATGCAAAGGCTTCATGATGCAATAAGGAGCTTTCTGTTTTATTCCACAGTTCAGCACTGCTAATTACCATGGACTATAGGTCACAACAGATGCTGAAGGAGGGTGATTGCTCTTTGTTATTAAATCCTCCATTATACACACATTCTGGAAAGGTAGAAGGTTCAGGTGGCCTGCTTGCAAGGGATAAGCCTTATAATGTAAAAAAAGACCTTTTGCTATCTCAAAGCCATGGGATATTCTATTTACTATATACTTTAAAAACTGTTTTGGGTGAGGGTCCTTTAAGAAAAAAAAAAGATCCTAAATAATTGGTGATGCTTCTAATATACTGTTTATCATTGACAGTTGTGTTCCCAATGTAATAACCCCCAACATCCCTTGCCTTATTATTATTTGGCATATGCTGCACTCTAACAACCCAAGGGGTTTACACCATATCCCTTTGCCTACTACCTTATTGCATTTCAGCTAATTTGTTTTTTTTAAAAGGCCTGATTTTATGTTGACGCCCAGTCAAACTGAACTGAAAGGTATCTAGAAGTTATTAGAGTCTGAGGCTGAAAGGAGGCTGATCACTCTTGAATAAGAAACATGTAGAGGGAAATGAAAGGCCATGTGTGCTAAAACCCTAATGCTTTCTGACAAAGGTGGACCTTTTATATTGTACATCATTACAGGAATATTTTGGTAAAACAGAGGGGGAAGTATATTGAAAAACTGCTAAAAAACTGAGCATTATCTGATGGTTTATGACTGAATGGATCTTGGCAGTATAAACAGAAGAAAACTGCCAGGTATTTAGTGGTAACATTTAATGTATAAAGAACAGTTTCAGTAGGTACATAACTATAGGGAAACAAAAAAAAAACAGTGCTGTTGTTTGGAATAATCAACCTCCTGCTGTAAGCCATAAGTTATTTTTCCTAGGCACAAGCTGGATTCACTCTTAGAATAGGGAAAGCCAATATGTTTGTTTTACATATTATGATAAAAAAATATTTTTTTCTTTTGCGGTTTTGAGATGGTTTGAAAAAGTATTCTTCTCTATTAACCCCTTTTCCACAAATGTTTAGTCTAATTTCATCTAGATCCTCCTCCTCCCTTCTAACTTCTCCTTTCAGCTCTTTTGCCATCTTTCTTCCAGTTGCTCTTCTTCCTTCATCAATCTCTTACATCACTCTTGTATTTTAATATGGTTTTTGGTCAAGCTGGTGGTAAAAAGGATGTTGATGTGGTTTGCCCCAGGGAGGGGATAGAACATATCATTGGTCATGTGTTAGGGAT
>CM044442.1:95195434-95207714 GCA_024363595.1 Xenopus borealis
TATTTGCACCCTGAATACAGTTACAGTTGCACTACACCCTGCCTCCACATCGCTGCAAGGACTTATTCCCTAAGATTTAAGGTCTCATCTGGAGCAATATATTGGGAGTGCAGCTCATAGTCAGAGAAAGGTGCACTCAGTTTACTATAGCACTATATGACTATATGAATAAAGACATGTAATGATTTTATGGGAACATACAGTATACTGGCATGTAAAGGTCTGGCAGAAAGAAATCACATGAAAATCAAACTTGACTGCCGCCAGCATTTTTACACACATTTCAAGGTAGGAATTAATGTCCACCTTTATTTGTACCATTTTTTGCAGCAGGTTATCTCAGGTCTGGTGTATATTAACATCATTATTTGCAATTTACTTTTTTTTATGGATTATGTTTATTATTGCTTTAATCCATAAGGAAAAAGCAAAGCTTTTTAAATACTCCATATATTTGACATAGGTCAATTGCAGAATTCTGGTGCCCCATTGTTTTTTTTTAACTCTCTGGTTGGGGGATAAATGCTCCAAAATTGATCCTTTGTTAATTTGAATTGATCACAGCTAAAAGTGCTGGGGTCAGTTTTCAGCAGTGTAGAAATGCAGCAGCTACAGTGATAGTTGGCCACCCAAGAAGGCACATGGCACTTTCTGTTGAAGTTAACAGAGGGAGGATTTTAAGTGTTTGTTCCCTGGCATCACAGCTACCAGTTGAAGGAGCAAATGACTCCTGCCTACACACACACAATACATACCTAATAATACATGAAAACTATGTGGCAATAATGTGTTTTTTTTTACGAATCTACCTGAAAACATTTTGCACGTGTTCAGCTGCAATACTGGTAGAAGTGGAAATGGTAAATCAATGATATCTATATTCCCACTCTATACTGTAAATGTAGCCCCCTTCTCACAAAGCCAGATAGATAACTCAAAGGCAACATATCATGTTTTGTGAGAAGGGGGCTAAATTCACAGTATAGAGTGGAAATATGGATTTCATCGATGGTCCGAGAGGATGTTCAGCATACTACAACTGAAGACCTGTAACATGTTTGCAGGTAGATTAATGCCCCATATTATTGACACGTTGTTTATGTATTATTTTGTAACAGGGGGTATTTAAATTGTTTGAGCAAGGTTCAGATTGGACATGTTTAAGATTTAAACTGCACTTTTTGCATTACATCCTGATGACAATCCATTTGGCATCGAAATGCATAGATTTAAAGGACAAGGAAAGTCTAAAATGGAATAAGGCTAGAAATGCTGTATTTTGTATACTAAACATGAACTTATTGCACCACACGCCTAATCAAACAAATGATTTATGCTTTCAAAGTTGGCCACAGGGGGCTGTCATCTTGTAACTTTGTTTAACATCTTTGCAAGACCAAGACTGTGCACATGCTCCGTGTGGCCTGGGCTGCTTAGGGATCAAAGCTGCTTGAGTTCTGAAAGATTGGGATAGGGGTGTCCAAAGTTTTTGCAGCGAGGGCCGGATTTAGGAAGATGAAAATGTGTGGGGGCTGAACTCCGCAGACAATTTGCCTGCAATCCGACACGCTGAGCAAAAACACATGCGTCCGTGGAGTTCAGCACTTAGCCTGACATTCTTTGAACCATTATTATTTAATTGGCATGCTTAATCAGCTGTGTGGGGCTATGGAGTGTACAATATATTTGCCGTTATCACCTCATGTGTTGCCCTTATTCGTAATTATTGAGGAAAAACAATTCTGAAGGCAAATTAATATATGTGAAGCCCTGGAAGCTAGGTCGAGACAAATAGATTTAATCTGGCATTTTATCTAAAACTAAAGAAAAAATCAGGCAAAATGTCATGCAAAATGTTTAAATAGACTTATTATTATCACTAACTGGGCAATGGGCAGAGTCCCTCCTACTCCTATATCCTTTGTTACAGGATGTTTCCTCAGGAACCGAGCATTTCAAACTGGGCCGCATTCATATACATCCTGAGCCACATGCGGCCCTCGGGCCGCAGTTTGGACAACCCTGGGCTGGGAAGTAAGGCAGGGGCTCCCCTTGCTGTTCATAAGTATGATTGTTTCCTTGCACAGCAGTTAGGGACCATCTGACAATTCCTATCCACGGTAGTAAATGAATGGAGGATTCAACTGCTTACAAACAGGTTTCTTCTAAAAACGCTTGCTTGAATACCTTAGTGTACAAATTAGTGAAAAATTCTCTACTCCCTAAAGTTTATTAGGATGTAAAGCAGTTATTGTGCCATAACCCATCAACTCTCGCTCCCTTTTTGCTGCAATCACTTGTTTGTTCTATCACCTTCAGGGCAGTATCACCTAATATTCTATATATGGTTTATTTATTTCTTGGCTCTGAATGACTCATTTTAGTGTATGGAACAAGCATAGAATATAGCATATTGCTGACTGTATTAGTAATAGAGAAATAGGAAAAATAGAGGCAGAATGTTTTGCTATTGTTGTCTTGAGTATTTTTGCATTATAAATAATTTTTACACTCTTTCATCTGCTAATTGTATTGCAGTGTGTTAATACTGATGATGTATGGGGATCTTGGACATGTATTATACCTAACCACAGTTTTCATTTTATGCTCAGTGTGTTTTCCTTGGCTTAGTGGGAGCTGTGTTTTAATGGTATTGCTTTATATTATCTTGATTAGTCAATGATGGGACGGTGCAGTTCTTTGAGAAACAACCAGTGCATGGACAGGTACTCGTGTCCCAGTCAACCAGTGATCTATTTACAGTTACCCAGAACCGTGGTGCTTTAGCTTGCATCTCCCCGGGCAGGCTTCATCAGATGTAAGACCACTTAAATCCACGTGTTTATATGTGAAATGTGAGACACAATAAGTAAAGGAATGAATTACTTCCTCGATGTTAATGCTGTTGCTGTGTAGTAGAGATTGTATAAATCAGTGAGATGATAGAACTATCTTGGGCATATGGTAAAGAACAGTGTATGCACTAGGTCAGGGCTGTCCAACTAGGGACCCCCCTTCTGTGGCCCCCTACCTGCTGTGCTTGCTTAACATTTCTAAACTTTAAATAGTATCACTACAGAGATTAACTGGTCCTGCATTGTTTAAACCTCAAATTCAGACTATGATCCCTCTGCATTGTTCACACTTGTAACACTTCTGCTACTCTACTCTGCCTGTGTGTGTCCTGATCATGTGCGACCACAACCCCGGTAGTTCCACTCCTGTCTATTGTCAGAAAAGTAAATTGCTGGTTGGAACACATACTGTACATACAGTATAGCTAAGTTGTCCGAAGTCTCTTCATCAGGCAAACAAATGGCCGTGAATGATTTCTCACTGACGAGTTACTTTTATTGCTAGTGGAAAACCATTTTGGGGAGATTTTATGTCCCCAGTAGCACAGATTTAAACACAGGCAACAAACCTCCCCATTTACTTGTAGTCTAAGTGGTGTAGAAAATTACACAAATACTGTATATTAACAGAAATGGGACAAGATGCAAAAACAGTGAAATCCTGCACTTTGCACCATGTTTTGAGTGTTGCACCCTCAGACACACCTCTTGAAGCACAGACATTTGTTCTTCACTCTGTAGGCAGCATTGTCTGTGTTCGGCAGTGGTGCAAACAGAAGGGAGAGAAGGCGGGAGGCACATGTGCAGCCCCTGAAATGCCTTTAGCATGTGCTAAATGTTGCATGGTAGCAACTTTGCACCCCTCATCCCTACATCACCTTTGACTGTACCATTATTTAATAAACCCTGTGTGAATGGTGCAGTGTTATTTATCACTGATCAGTAAAGAGAAATAATTAGTTAAAGAACAAGGAAAGTCTAAAATAGAATAAGGCTAGAAATGCTGTATTTTGTATACTAAACATAAAAATGAACTTACTGCACCACAAGCCTAATCAAACAAATGATTTATGCTTTCAAAGTTGGGCACAGGGCTGTCATCTTGTAACTTTGTTATACATCTTTGCAAGACCAAGACTGTGCACATGCTCAGTGTGATCTGGGCTGCTTAGGGATCTACAGGGAAACAAAGCTGCTGGAGTTCTGAAAGGCGGGAAGTAAGGCGGGTATGATTGTTTCCCTGCACAGCAGTTAGGGATCGTCTGACAATTCCTATCCACAGCAGGAAATGAAGGGAGACTTTTCAATGCATACAGTCAGGTTTCTTATAAAAACTGTACACATTTTTATTTTTAATATATATTGGAGATAGATTTCTGTTTTATTAAAGAAAGTAAAAATTGGATGTCCTTTACGTGTCTTGAAAGTACACTTATGTGTGTCTTACCTTCACAATATATATGAACTAAATAACTCAAACCGGCAAAATTTTATATGAATTCTGTTCGACTAGGACTTTTTTTTTTGCTCCCTTTTCCCCTGCTCGTTTCCTGAATTTCATTAGTTGCTTGGTAATTGCAGTGAGAAATTTGTCACTTTTTCCCACTGATCCATTAATGCCTGGTTTAAAAGGTTACTTGCGTCATTGTGTATTCTTGTAATTCTCATTTTAATGTAAGGCTTTGGAGCAAAGATGCTGATATTTGTAACATGAATACATTGAATCATTTGGGCTGCTTTATTTAGATTCACTGTATTTCCCATTTTAAGAAGTTCAGTCTTGACATTTAAGATGGTTAATGCAAATGCAAATACACTAAAATTGAGGAAAAGTTTTGCTGTGTACCATGCCACATCTAAATTTGGGCTTTGAAGTGCTATCTCTAATGTTCAACATTTCATTATATAAGTCGGTGCTGTCCAACTTCTGTGGTACCGAGGGCCGAACTTTTTCTGGCCTACGTGGTGGAGGGCCGATAATGGAAGTCAGTGTTGACTACTCACCCTTTTAAACCACACCCACGTTACCAAAACATCATATCCACAGTAACGGTAGTAGCACACCAAAAAAACCAAATGGTTGGTGCTCACTACAGAGATATCACTCATATGTAAAAAAGGTAAGTCAGCCATATGCCTAATCCTACCCTGTGGAGAATACAGAACCCCCCCAACACATGATTCTCAACAGCTGCTCAGAGCCCACTGAGCATGTGAGGGTCTCAGACACTTTCCAAGATGGTGACCCCCCCTGCGACAAGTTTGAAGTCCTGGATCATTGCCGCTATTGATTATTGCACTTTACTCTGGTGCAATAAGTGCAATATATAAAATATGGCATTTTTCAGGATATACATTTTTAGGGTTTAGTTCTCTTTTAAAAATGACTGTTAGAATTTATACAGTAGTTGCTAATACTCCAGAGATGTTGCTGAAAAAAAGCATCAACTAAATGTTGCAAATCTTTTAACAGTTCAAATGTGGATCACTGAGCTGCCAGACTGAAACACCAGAGACAGGGACATTAAACTTAGATTTTGGAAAAATGGTAAAAAATAGAAGATGGAAAGGCATTCTGACTTCTCATGGGTTTGTTTCCAATTACTGATCTAAAACGTAAGAAAAAAAACATAATTTATTACGTAAAAAAATAGCCATCCTTTTAAAATCTGACTGTTAGTGGAAAAAATGTGTACAGCTGTCTAAACTACTGGGTAGCTCTGTGGCATATAAAAATCACAAGCCTTTTCATCTAGGTCATTGAATTCCAGTGTGCCTTATTATTCGATATTAAAGTCAAATGTACAATAACTGACTGCATCACTAAGTACTGCATGTAAGGATTAAGTGGAAAACTTTTGTGTACTGTTCTATCACATCCCGTGTGATTATGCTCAGAATTTTAGATTTGGTTAAACTCGGATATTAAAGTAATGTTCTTCTTTGGCAGAAAAACAAATCATGACCTCAGAAACTGGTTCTGAGTCAGGTTCAAAGAAGGATCAGGAAAAAGACCAACAAGAACCGGCACAGCAGAAAGGGGTTTCTGGAACTCAACAGGGACATCAAGAAGGAGAAGATCACCAAAATGCTGTAGAAGACTTTCCAGCTGCCGCCGCACACAGCACCCCACTGAAAGCTGAGAAGGTAATTTTATTATTCAAGTATAATGAGACTTCCACCTTGGTCATTTGGTGTTCTCACATGTAGGTAAAGGGGTATGTAAACATTAGACATTCCTGGAAATTACATTGTGAGCCCCAAAATAAAGTTTATTTTTAAATGAATAAACACCTTTGTGGTAGCCTCCAGCCCTGGAAATATTGATGAATTCCAGATATTGGCAGCATTTCTTTCCTTATAAGTAGCTTTTCTGCAAAGACATTGGGTCATTGTAGGGACTTTAACTTGTGATGTAATCTGAATCTTTGGGCCAGCTTGCAGATGTGCAATCTGTCAGAGATCAGGATTATTATTCTCAAAGACAAATGCATTAATCATGAATCTACTCAGAACTATCCAGGCATTCAAAACATATTGGCGATGAGCTACACTAATGAAAAGCAGGCATAACTGTGTTACAGTTGTATAATATTGAGGCCAATGTTTTTATGAAAACCTTCTTTAGTGCCTACTAGCTCTCCCAAGTAGGCATTTCAACTTCATTGCAGAGAATAACCCCTACTGGTGCTCAGAGTATTCTCTGGTGAGACATTAGCCTAAAGAGATTACCTTTAGTATTTAGTTTAAGTAGAAGTGTTTATTTTATGTATTTGTTGTTTTATATAACTGGCTGTACAGAGTAGTTGTGTTTATTGAAATCACATGATTTGATACAGTGATCCCTACAATCTCAATATATGTGTAATAAATATATTATAAATGTACACACACTCATAGAGGTAAATTTATCAAAGAGTGAAGTTCTGCCACTAGAGGGATATTCCGCACTCTTCATTCATTTCTATGGGATTTTGAAAGGCCTATTTATCAATGGGTGAAGTGAAAGTTCACTGTTTAATGAATACGCCTTTAAAAATCCCATAGAAATGAATGAAGAGTGCGGAATATCCCTCTAGTGGCAGAACTTCACTCTTTGATAAATATACCCCTATAATGTCAAGGTTATTTTTTATCTCATCACTCCTCGTCCTTGTCTCCTGGGTGCAACTGGTAGCAATAATCACTGCAACATTTCAGGCCATGCAGCCTTTTATCAAGCTTCATAAAAGGCTGTATGGCCTGAAACGTTGCAGTGATGCCCTAAGCCAGGGGTCCCCAACCTTTTTTGCTCGTGAGCCACATTTAATTTTTAAAAAAAGAGTTGGAGAGCAACACAAGCATGAAAAAGTCCACGTGGATGTCAAATAAGAGCTCTGATTGGCTTTTTGGTAACCCCTATATGGACTGGCAGCCTACAGGAGAGAATATTTGGCAGGACATCTGTTTTTTATGCAACCAAAACTTGCCTCTAAGCCAGTAATTCAAAAATAAGCACCTGCTTTGAGGCCACTGGGAGCAACATCCAAGGGGTTGGAGAGCAACATGTGGCTCGCAAGCTACTGGTTGGGGATCACTGCCCTAAGCTATAATAAAGGGTTTTTAAATAAGAAGAATTCATGAATTGGTGCTGTTTTCCGTTCTTCCTAGGGCTGGATTATTGTGCATAAATATATTTGTATTTATATGGTAATCAGCTGTACCTGCATTATCATGTATTGAAGTAACTGTGTTGAATTTGTCTCATTCAATAAGCAATAGCAACCAGATTCTTGCTTGTACTATAGAACAAGGCCAACAAAAGGGAACTTCTTATTGATAACAATGGTTGTTTGACTGTTTTTTTTTTATCTGGTGCCCCTTGTGGGCAGAAGTGGAATAATGCAGGGTTTTTATCTGACTTGGCTCTTCCTATAGCCTATGGCTAAGCAATAATTGCCCATGACTTATACCTATTGCATATTATGATCTTTATATAAGTATCTTTGGGTGGGTGTGCTTTGGTTCCCTAAATGTAATCATTACATACTCTCTGTATGGTAGTGTCTGATCTCATAGCTGAATGGGTGGGTAAATGACATTAGAATACATTCAGTAAATGAAGAATACGCTCCAATGAAAACATACCAATGTTGAAAACTGTTCACTCTATCTGATCACACAGCTATGAAATATAGAGCGATGAATGGCATTCTATTTCAGGTATTCATGTGCACTTAATATTCAGAGTCCATCTTAGTGGATGGATAAATACAATTCCTTCTCTTATCTCTTGAATGTAATATCCCTGTAATGTGTCTTAAGTCTGTCAATGCATTTCAGTTGCGTTAGTTGACTTCATAGGATTCAATTATGATGACTTGAGAAAATGTAATAACCAGCTGTGATTTAGATCTTTGTAAAAATTTGTAAGAACTGGGGTAATTTATTCTAGTATCTAGGAAAGGCATCTAAGAGTAGTGTAAATGCACCATTTGTCATTGCCCGTTGGATTTTTAGGTGGCCAAAGGTGGGCTTTAGTGCAAAGTGCAGTTTTGGTGCAAATAGTGACACCAAGAGGCAAATAAGTTAAAGATTACACACTGAAATTTGGGATGATTTTTAATTTGTCATTTGCAGTTTATTGAAGGGTGCTGAATTAACTTCACATTGACCAACATTCACATTAGTGATGTGCAAGTACAGGTATGGGACCTATTATCCAAAATACTCAGGACCTGGGGTTTTCCGGATAACAGGACTTTCTGTAATTTGGATCTTCATACTTACTACTCGAATACTAGAAATTCATGTAAACGTTAAATAGACCTAATAGTCTGGTTGTGCTTTTAATGAGGATTAATTATATCTTAGTTTGGATCAAGTACACTACACGGTATTGTTTTATTATTACAAAGGAAAAGGAATTTCTTTTAAAATTTGGATTATTTGATTCTAATAGAGTCTGTGGGAGATGGCCTTAGAACTTTCTGGATAATGGGTTTCCGGATACTAAGTTACTAAGTATTTAAAAAAAAAAAACATTCAACAAAATACCCAAATTTGAATCCCCTTAATTTATGAATAATACTTCTCAAAAAAAGTGTGACAAAATTGAGTAGCAATTCGAATTGTGCTACTTTTTCGTATTGATGCTCCTAAAACTCGACTTCTATTGAGTTGTTTAAAAAACTCAAATTTATCTGATTATTGAACGAAATCCAGACAAACGGGCCGAAAATATTGAGAATCCTGAAGGTAAAAAAGACGTACCAGTAACAGCAAATTATGTTTTTTTTCCTTGTATACTTAAAAAAATAAAGACTAAATAAACTTTGAAATAGCTCAGTCTGTTAAGTTTTTAAGGGTGAAAAACTTACATTTTTAGAGGGAAAAACTAGACTCAAGATTTATTATGCTCTGAAACTGCTAAAACAGTCGAATGGCAGACAGGCCCTTTTAAAAGACCAGTAACAACAATTTTTTAAAAACAAAAATTTGTTAGTATACCACACAGACAAATTCAACTTCTGAAATCACTAGGTCTTTATTAAGAAATAACTTACCGAAACTCTG
This sequence comes from Xenopus borealis, assembly GCA_024363595.1. Taxonomy (NCBI): domain Eukaryota; kingdom Metazoa; phylum Chordata; class Amphibia; order Anura; family Pipidae; genus Xenopus; species Xenopus borealis. The sequence continues at coordinate 95,204,845 of CM044442.1, forward strand.
CTTCCGATCCTCTTCAGAAAAGGCGACAGGGCAACGATCCATCATGTGGTGCTCGATTTCTCCTCCCCGCCTTCCTTAAAGGGAGGAGAAATCAAGCGCCGCATGATGGATTGTCTCCTCTTTTTGCATCATTTACTTCATGCTAATATTGTACATTTTTTTCATGGCATAAATTCTCTGGAGATTTCCCCTTACCAGAATTGTATAAAAAGAGAAAATGTATCAAATTTTCTGAAGTGAAAATGGAAAATGGCCACCTACTAGAAAAAAATTGGCAATGCATTGTTCCATAACCATGCCCCAGATCTACCCCAAAACGTTCTAGTAGGGGCCACACTACGGTGTTTGGAATTGATCAGTTGTAGGAGCAAATTCCTTGCAGATTATTTTGACTCAATATCATTGTAAAGTCACAGTGTAAAAAACCTTGGCTCGTGTGGATGGTCATTGACCAATAGTAAGTGTCACATATTCTTTATGATCAATTGGTTTCTGCAATAAACTAATTTGTAGGTTCATTACAGTATGTGTAAATTGTTTAGCATGTGGACCAAACCACCGAATGATACAAAAAATGGCCATTAGGTTTTGCCATTTCACTGAAATGATAATAATATTTGGCACATGGCATAATAAACCATCCGGAATGGTCATTTTCTGTTTCATCTATCCCATTATGCCTACAATTATGTAACTCTCATTACATAACAAAATGGGATTATACTACATAAAAGAAAGAGATGTGGTGATAGTATTCATTTGGTCGGTGAATAATTAGTTGCTATAAATACATTTGAGGCACACTGAACACCTAATTGCAGCTCCTCTACAAAATCCCTTTGTCAAGCATGTTTGGATCATGTTCTTCAGCAGATCCCACATTATTTATAAATGACTGCATGGAAGCATGTTTACTGTATGTATGAAATTAAAGGGATACTGTCATGGGAAAAAATTTTTTTTTCAAAATGCATCACTTAATACTGAAAATCTGAAATCTGACATGGTGCTAGACATATTTTCAATTTCCCAGCTGCTGCAAGTCATGTGACATGTGCTCTGATAAACTTCAATCACTCTTTTCTGCTTTTCCCCTCCAGCATCCTAACAACAGAACAATGGGAAGGTAACCAGATAACAGCTCCCTAACACAAGTTAACAGCTGCTTGGTAGATCTAAGTACAGCACTCACTTATAAAAATCCATGTCCCACTGTGACTCCTTTAGTTACATTGAGAAGGAAAAACAACAGCCTGCCAGAAAGCAGTTCCCTCCTAAAGTGCTGGCAGAAGTCACATGACCAGGGGCAGCTGGGAAATTGACAAAATGTCTAGCCCCATGTCAGATTTCAAAATTGAATATAAAAAAAAATCTGTTTGCTCTTTTGAGAAATGGATTTCAGTGCAGAAGTCTACTGGAGCAGCACTTTTAACTGATGCATTTTGAAATGACAGTATTCCTTTAAGGTCATTGCCACTAAACATATGGATAGTACAGAAATTGCATTTCAGCATTTTTACAAGGTTGTCCGCATAGGATTGTCATCTGTAAATGACAAGGAGCTGAATTTCTTCCAGCCTTTGCTATGAAGTGTTTGATAGGAATTTACGTGTCATTATGTTCCGTATATCCTGTTGTGATAACGACGGGGAAACAATGCTTTGATCTAGTTTAACATTTCCTCTGATTGCAGCAAAGAAGGGTTTCTCATGATAAGGATGCCTTCATTCTACTTGCTCAAGTAGATGAAATTACTTTTGAAATTAAATTACAAACACCTGCCACAGAAATGTCACTAAATCAGAGCCCAAGTCTAGGAAGACTAATTAAATGTTTATTTACACGTGCATCACGTGTTTCACAAGGCCCCCCCAGCGGTTTTGAGTAGCTCTTAAAAGTTTTGTCGGCTTTTCGTTTTATTTATATAGCCGAGAGAGAATTACATTGTAAACAAAGATGTTCCTTTTAGATTTGTTTAGGTTTTTTCTGTTCTCCGTTTTACTGAAGGCCCCATACACGGGCCGATAAAAGCTGCAGACAGAGCGAATCGACAGATCATTGGCCCCTATGTGGGGCCCTCCGATGGGCTTCCCTAATTGATATCTGGCCATAAAAAATCCTGTTGGATCGCGCCCACATCTGTGCGTTCATGCGGTACCGCAATCCAACCGCCCATATCGGATGCGTTGGGCACTATGGCCACAATCGGATCAGCCGGAGAGATGTTGCCAAACAAGCGTATCTCTACGTCTATGGCCACCTTAAATGATACAGATATTGTATAACTTTAACTGTCAATTGAAATATGGAGAATGCAAGACCCGTTATGAAAGGGGACCAGATAAAGAACAGTTATATAGGTCAGATCCACAGACAAAGTAGAACAAAACCCTAAAAATGTGTATGGCTAGAAAATGGCAAATGTCATATATTGAACTTATTTTGCCAGCCTAAAGGTTCAGCATCTGTATAGTGGTAATGATCCATGCCTTCAAACCCGTCACATGAGCTTCCCATCTTGAATTTTGTTAGAAGCTTCAGTAAAGCTCATTTATAAATGCTGGGCAGATTTGTACCCTAGGCAGTTACCTATAGCAAAAAATTAATGATTAGCTTTTTTAATTAGCTGCAGGTTGCCATGGGTACTGCCTAAATACTAATTAGCCTGCATACGCTCCACTACACATGCTCAGTGAGTTCTGGGCAGCTGTTGAGAAGCTTAGCTTAGGGGTTGTCGCAAATTATTAAGCAGACACTGAGGTTTGCCGGTCATATAAACTGATGCTACAGGATGATTATTACATTCTGATGCTGGTTTCTCAGCTGCCATGTGCCAATAATCTGAATTATTTAATTATCAGCCTTATATT
>CM044442.1:95274608-95300063 GCA_024363595.1 Xenopus borealis
AATGGACAATGAAATTTACATCAGATGTTGGTAACAACCCAAGTAATCCACACATACAAAAAACTAAAAAATAAATAAATGCATAAATTAATTATGTGTAGTAAAGTGGAATAACACAGGGATTAAGCATTGAACACATTTACTGACATTCATTTAATACTTAGTAGAAAAATCTTTGTTGGTAATGACAGCTTTAAGACACTTCCTGTATAGAGAAACTAACCACATGCATTTCTCAGGTTGGATTTTGACCCATTCATTCCACATTCTTGAAATGTTGAAGTCTTCAGGGGCCTCTTCTATGAACTCTGATCTTGAGTTCTTCCCATTTATTTTCAGTTGGAATCAAGTTGGGTGATTGACCAGCCCATTCTAGCAGCTTTATTTTCTTTGTCTGAAACAAATTGAGAGGTATCTTGACTGTGTTTGGGATCATTGTATCGCTGAAATGTCCTCAGTTATTTCATATTCAGCATCCTTCTAGATGACCGCAGATTTTTATCAAGAATGTTCCACTACATTTCTCCATTCATTATTCCTTCAATTATATGAAATCCGCCAGTACCATATGCTGAAAAACAGCCCCACTCATGATTTTCCCACCTCCAAACTTCATTGTTTGTATGGTGTTTTTGGGGTAATGTGCAGTGCCATTTCTACTCTAAACATAGTGTGTGCAATGAAATCCAAAGAGTTCAGTTTTGGTTCCATCTGACTATATTCTCCCAGACTTTCATTGGCTTGTCAACTGTTGTGCAGCAAATTGCATGATGAGCATGCATAGAGGCCATGTTGGTTGAGTGCATTACTTATTGTTTTCTTTGCAACAACTGTACCTGCTAATTCAAGGTCTTTCTGAAGCTTTCAGCAAGTGATCATTGGCTCTTGGACAACTCTCCCAATAATTGTGGCCAGTATAGGGTGAAATTATGTTCTTTCCACTTCCGGATTATGGCCCCAACGGTGCTCACTGGAACACTCAGAAGCTTAGAAATCATTTTGTAACCAATGCCATCAGTATGTTTTGCAACAATAAGGTTGGGAAGGTCCTGAGAGAACTTTTTGCTTTTACCCACTATGAGATGCTTTGTGTGTGATCCCTTTGTAATTAGAAAGCTTTTTATAGGCCATTTATTAGGATTAAACCATCTGATATTGATTTGCATGCCTTTTTACACTTCCTTTCCCTCGCATGTTCACTACTTATTCCCTGTGTAATTCTACTTTACTACACTTTATAACTTTATTTATGGACTTGTTTGTTTGAATTCTTTGTATGTATGGATTACTTGGGTTGTTACTGACATCTGGTGTAAATTTCATGTTAACGGGATACTGTCATGGATCAGTTAATAGTGCTGCTCCAGCAGAATTCTGCATTGAAATCCATTTCTCAAAAGAGCAAACAGATTTTTTTATATTTCATTTCTCTGCTGCCCCAAGTCATGTGACTTGTGCTCTGATAAACTTCAATCACTCTTTACTGCTGTACTGCAAGTACCTCCCTTTTTCCCCCCAAGCAGCCTAACAACAGAACAATGGGAAGGTAACCAGATAACCGCTCCCTAACACAAGATAACAGCTGCCTGGTAGATCAAAGAACAGCACTCAATAGTAAAAACCCATGTCCCACTGCGTTCCATTCAGTTACATTGAGAAGGAAAAACAACAGCCTGCCAGAAATCTGTTCCCTCCTAAAGTGCTGGCACAAGTCACATGACAATGTCTAGCCCCATGTCAAATTTCAAAACTGAATATAAAAAATCTGTTTGCTCTTTTGAGAAATGGTCTCAGTGCAGAATTATAATGGAGCAGCATTATAAACTGATGTGTTCTGAAAAAAACATGCTTTCCCATGACAGTATCCCTTTAATAGCCCCATATATTTACAGAGAAAAACACTATAGTGAATAGTGCCCCCTTATGTAAATTATAAGGATATTATAAGTTACGGAGGAGTTTCATGACCATATGTTTTTATACAGGTCATGGAATGAGGTCACTTTTAATATCCTCATATTTTGCAACTGGGGGTACTTTATTATAATACACAAGTTTCAGTGAGTCATGTCACAGAAATTACATCAGAACTCACCTTTTATAACTGACATCAGAACTCACTGTTTATAAGGATATAATTTACAAGATATTCAAAGCTTTTGTGTAATATGTGTGTGAATGCATTTTACTATGAATTGTAATACAGACAAATTAGGCCACTACAGAGTAAGTGAATTACAAATGAGGAGCTGAAAGTCAGGGGGCTATTATAGTAGTAGTTTTATCAGATTATGTTTTACCAAAATACAAATTCTAGAATAACCTGATGAAATTGAATGAAGAATATGTAAGGAGGGAGGGAGCTTGTAGAAACAGAGGGAAATTAAAATATGTATTTTTTTTTTTTGCTTTTCACTTTCCATTTTAAAGATATAACAGCATCATTGTCCCAGAAAGAATGTGTATGCCTTGAGCATCCCTCAGAATCTGCTCTGTTTTGTTTGCTTTATTCTTTTGTTTGCTCTTCACTATTAGAACTGACTTAGGATTGTGATAGGACTATAATGCTTTCGGATGTTCTGACAACTTGCGTTTATTCTTTGTCCTCACTTGCTTTTCGGAACCTGTACCTTGTCAAACAAAATAGACTGACAGTGAACAGACGGATACAGCTGCTGATGGTGAAACCACTGCCACTGAGGTGCGTAGAATTAAAGCATTTTTTCCACATAAAAAAGTAGTGTTTCACCAGGTCCTTATAATGTCTGCTGTCAATCTATGCTTCTAGTTTCCGTTTATCATCTGTATCTGTGTGTGCTGAGAGCTGCAGTTAAATAAATCCTTTTACTCTTTTACAATGGTTTGTTTTAGACCTAGAAATAATGCAAATTCTCTCTCGAGCAACTAAGAGCTTTAGTTTGGCTGGATTAAAACCGTTCTCAATTCATAATGAAAAAATTCAGCATGAAAAAACTATGTTAATGGCAGATTTTACTTTAGGATTAGCATTTTCTGTAGTTAGTTAAATAAAGGGTTGTACAACTTCAGAGACCCAGCTTATTGCATTCTCCTATAGACAAGCTGAACATTTGCATGTTCTTTGGTATCCTTGCCAGGCCCTAGTGCTTGATGCTAGTTACAGTAGCTTTGCTGGTTATGAAAAATCTATTAATGTATCAGGCCACATTCCTAGGGTTACTAGGCAATGTCCTCTTCTGACATCTTCCTAGGTATTGTAAAATGAAAGGAGGACTATGAGGGTGATAAAGAAAGTTGTAGCTAACCTGTTTGAGAGGCAGATGTTTAAAGCTGGAAGCTTATCCAGTAACACTCTAAAAGGCAGAAGAAAGTCAAATGAAAATAATTATATATTTATCTCTTAATATTTCCAATAGACACAGATAAATGTTAAATCAGCCCATTCATTCTCGTTGCAAGAGATTCATGACTGACAGTACCAGGCTTTATTTCTAGCCTTTTAATCCATAAAACACCTATGTGTCATATCATTAGTATTTCTCATATATCTGCATTTCTTGACAGCACAGCATGAATTCTAATTTGCGGAGATATCCTTATTTTAGAATTCCTATATACTGTGTCAGTAACCAACCCATCATTATGAAGCCCGGATTATGTGTGCCATTAGATTAGGTGTGCAGTATTAAGCAATATATTAAGAACAGAATATGGATTTATTTGTAGCCTTATTATTATTAGGAAGTACTGTAGGTGTTTCACTCTTAATAGACCTGCAGATGTTGGAATTAACATATCCCTGTATTCCAAGAAAGCTTTCAACTAAGGGTAGGGACAGACAGGGAGATTCGGGGAGATTCTGTCGCCTGGTGTTTTTAGCAGGCGACAATCTCCCCGAATTTCCTTCTCCCTGTCTGCCGCTAGTATAAGTGATAAAGCGCCAGCGCCTGTGCACACGCTGCGCGGCGATTTCCGGAATCGCCCGAAGATACTTCGTGAGGAAACTTCGGCCGATTCCGGAAATCGCCGCGCAGCGTGTACACAGGCGCTGGCGCTTTATCACTTATACTAGTGGCAGACAGGGAGAAGGAAATTCAGGGAGATTGTCGCCTGCTAAAAACGCCAGGCGACAGAATCTCCCCGAATCTCCCTGTCTGTCCCTACCCTAAAAGCTGGGAACTGTAGCTCAGCAGATCAATCATGGTTGGATGCTTCTTTGTACTGCAGGGGACCCAACACCCGGCCATGGGCAGTCCTGAACTGGGCTGCGGAGCCTAGCCCGCAATTAACAAGGTGCCGCAAAATGGACGCTGGTGCGCCAAAATGGATGCCAGCACACCCGGATTGGATGCCGGTGTGCCCAAATTGGACGCCGACCGACATCCTGGACCCCCCCTCCCAGTTCTGGTCCCCGAACCAAAAAAGGTTGGGGACCTCTTCATTATACAGATGTTTCCCCCCCAGGCAAATGCCCCATATTTTTACTTACCCCAGTGCAGATTCTTACCCCAGTGCAGAGATTACGGGTGCCGTCTTTGTTCATCGCTCTTCTTCTAAATCAGATTGGTGTTTTCGGCACATGCACAGTCGAACGACTGCACATGTGCAGAAAGTCGCGAACATTTCAGAGAATTAAAGTAGACCTAAAGTACACAGCTCCTGCAGAGAACCACCACTCCCTGATTGAACCACCCATAGACCTGAAGATGGTCCTCTCCTCATGTGATTGAACTGTAACTGTACAGTTGGGTTGCCAGCAATCCTGTTTGGTCTATTCCCTTCTAATATATGGCGCTGACCTGGATGCACACATGATCCAGGACAAGATCCACTTCCAGAATGCTATTACCAGCACCATTTACAATAAGAGACATGGCATACAATGACATCTGTCAACCCACACTGTGCAGCTCTGCATTTTCTGTCCAGCTATAAGAGAGTAGGTACTTTTTTAGGAGCCTAGATTGTGTGGGCACTGAGGGAGATGCACACTTAATTCACTTTTAAGTCCTTCGCTTTTCAAGTAGCCTTGATACATTGCAGTATTATACATTTGCTTGCATAGTTAGTATTGACCTTACTATTACTGCAATGTGCATCTGCTTTAATGAGTTTGTGAATGGGATACTCTGCATAAACATTACTGAAACAAGTCCCCTGGCAAAAGCAAAGCGGTTGTTTAAATCCCTCTTATCAAGCCTCTGAGAATTCTTGTTGATAATGCAAAACTTTCTCTGAAATAAAACATTGCCATTATGTCTTTATTACGCTGCCAGTCGGATCAAGAGGACGATACATATGCAAAAACACAGGTAGCATGTTAATAACTAAACACCTTTACAAGGATATTGTATTTGTCGTCTTTACTGTACCGGTTCATGCAGTATCATTGCAAACATCATCATCATTCTCATTATCCAGCTGTGTGTCTCTGAATATTCCTTTTTCCACTCTTTACAGAATAGACTCATTAAGCGAATAAAGGGTGAAAATGTATATGTCAAACATAGTAATCTTATGTTAGAGGTTGGTATTTGTCCCATTGCATGCCCTTGTGTGTTGGGTTTTAGCATGGACTGAGCATCCCTACTTCCCAGTTAAGAGTGGACTATTTTTCTATTAGTCTTGGTTCTTTTTCTTCCTTGTAGAAAAGTGGTTTAACTTCACAACCTCACATATCCTGTTGTATTGTAGTTTTTTTGTGCAATTACACTTTTCACTGATTTATTTTAGTTGTATAATACAGTAAAATGTCAGCTTTATGCTAGTGCTGTTACATGACTTGATACTAACTTCTAGAATTTCTTTTCCTTGCTGAATGGCAGCTAAATCTCTTGCTTGCTCTTCTTTCAGTGAAGGATCTGGGCATGTTGATGGACTGTACTTCAGTAATGGTTCGTTTTTTATATAGGTGTTTGACCGAAATCAAGAAGAACTCATGAAACACCAGACTAATATAAGTGAGCTGAAAAGGACTTTCTTGGAAAAATCAAAAGATACTACAACTGGTGGCGAATGGGAAAAACGTCTCTCTTCATCTCCAGTACGGCTTGTCACGAGACACGAAGAGGCCCCTATGATAGAACCACTAGTGCCTGAGGAGGTAAGTTGTATACTGCTTGGCCTTTATATGTGTGTTGGAATTAAATATAAACTGTTCTTACTCCTAAACAGTAAGTCCCTAAAATTTTTTAAATGATAGTTTCAAAATAACAGACCAAATAACAAACCTTGATAAAACTATGTGCAAGGTCAATGAAATGTTTTAAGGAACAACAGAAGATATTTACACACCACAAACCGCTATTACAGGAGACAACACATAATATTAATATTCTATCGTAAGTAACCCTTATTTTTCATTTTTTAAATCATCTCTTTTCAGTATGCCTTTTGATAAAATGTTAAGAACAACACCATCGAGATCACGTACAAAAAATGTGCTAGAGCATTTTTTGACACCAGAAATATTCACCCTTAGTTTTTTAAATGTCAAATGTGTGAGATGTAAAATTGTATGCACCTGCTGAACCATAAAAAAGAAGCTAATCAATAATGTTCTGACGTTACTTTGGTTTTATCAGCTCTCTGCCTAATTTGACCAATTCTTAGCCAAACTGAGCAAGTTGAACTGCCAATATGTATATGCCCACATGGTCAAACTCATGCACAATTCCAAATGGATATGTTGTTATATTTCTTTATCCCATGAATGTTATGAATTAATGTATCATTGGTTTATAGATAATGAACTGCCCATGTGATTTTATTATTGGGATGCTGCCCAATGATCATATCAGAACTTGTGGAATCAACCCAATCAACTGCTGGGTCTGCCTGTTTGTGTACTTGGCTTTAAAGGTGGCCATACACGTAACAATTACGATCTTTCTTGTAAAGATCTTTCCAAGAAAGATCGTTTGTTTAAAAACACACGTGTAGAGCTGAATCGTCCGATATACAGATAGAAATAATGGAATTCTACCCAATGTTTGGGTGCTTTCAAAGGTATCCAAGCAAAATTACCCATCCAACCCGATCAACGAGCCGATATCCAAGGTCTTCTGCCTTAAATCAGTTAGCTCGTTTCCCACCATACATGCGCTGAATACTGTACAAAAATTTGTTTCGTACAATATTATCTGTGTGTCAATGGCAGCCTTAAAGGGCAAGGAAAGGCAAAGAAATAAAATTCCATTTTTACTTTTCTTTAATGAAAAAGAAATATATCTCCATTATACTTTAATTAAAAAATGTGTACCGTTTTTATAAGAAACCTGACTGTATGCAGTAAAATTAGGAAAAAAAATAGGAATTGTTAGACAGTCCCTAACTTCTGACTGGGAAACAATCATACTTATGAACAGCAGGGGGAACCCCTGCCTTACTTACCAGCCATGCAGAACTCAAGCAGCTTTGTTTTTTGATCCTTAATGACAACCCCTAAGCAGTACAGATCACACTGAGCATGTGCAGTGCCAGAGGTAGGCAAATATTTTTAACAAATTTACAAGATGACAGCCCCCTGTGGCCAACTTTGAAAGCATAAATCATTTGTTTGATTAGGCTTGTGGTGCAGTAAGTTCATGTTTATGTTTAGTATACAAAATACAGCATTTCTAGCCTTATTCTATTTTACACTTTCCTTGCCCTTTAAGACCCTTTTACATATGGTGCTTGTGCATCAGTTGACATGCATGGATCTAGGCCTACTTTCTTCGTTTTTTAAACGCCACTGTTGGCAAGTTTACAATACTTTATAATTAGTTATAAACAAAATAATTAATGAACCATAGTTTGCTAATGAATCATTGTTGTTATATAATAAGAATATGTTCCAGCTCTGACTGATTAATAAGTAGTGAGATAATGCATCCTAAGAAGTACTTTGTCTTATGCAGAGCAAAGAAGAGAGAGAGAAAAGAGAAATTCAAATGTCATTAGAAAGGACAAGCTACTCCATGTTAGAATCACAGGTACTGGAAATATTATGCAATTTTTTTTCTAAGTGTAAACAGTGTATTCATATTTTTTTTTTTTTTTGCTGGATTATAAAACCATCTTCTTAAAGAATATTGCTTTTATGTTCATCCGGAGAAGATTATTGGTAAAATCAAGTCTTTGTTATGAGAGTTGAGTTTGCTGCCTAAAGGAATTAAGCAGCACATTTCAGTAATTTAGTAGTGTAACAGTTGTTATAGCCTTTGACCCAATTCATTAATTTGAATTATTCAATTAATTTTTTAATTCTGAAATAATGTATTTTCCATTATCTCCCAGTTCACTGACTGATGCATCTCTGAATGCATTCTGGCTGTTTAATGCTTTCTCTTTCATTAGCCAGGGGACATAGTGAAGAAACTGCGAGAGGCAAGAGCCACCAGCCCTGTGGCTACTTCTCATCAAATCATTATGCAGAAAACTATTCCGTCATCCCCAGAGGTTACTCTTTATTAATTTAATCTAGATCTTCCACCGTGAATGAATATAAAGCAGATGTTCCATTTACTTAATTTTCAACAGCGTAAAAAAAAAATATATATATATATACATATATATATATATCTGGACTTGCATGGATAATATACATACACTTTGGCCCAGTCCTGACCTAATTATATGGAATATTAAGTGGGAATGGCAGTGTAGCTGTGGGTGTTTGGTTATAACTAGGTGGTCTTAAATTTGACATCTCTAATGCACAGCAGAACATTTAAATGAGGAATGTTCTTTTAGTAACACACAACTTACATATCTGGGTATTCTAATTTAGCTTTTATATCTCACATGTAGGGAACAGAGGACTGGGTTATTGTAGACAAATTGCCTACTAAGGTAGTTGATGGTGAATCAAAAACCATTGTGACTTACAAAGTGACAACTGTGAGCGGTGAATTGCCAGCTGGAACATTTAAAACCAGCCCATTGGGAGGTCAGAGCTTGGATGCACTGAAAATGGAACTTAGGTCCAGAGAAGAGGAAAGTAAACAGAAAATGTATACATTAGGAAGATCTTATGATGCAGTGTCTGGTAAAGTTGTAACAATGACAAGTAAGGCAAAAGAAGGGGAAAAAGAAAAAACACAAACATCCTCTTATGAAATCATTCAAAAACTGGAAAAGGATATCGTTGAAACTATGAAAATGGCTCCTGGTACAGGAGAGTATGAGATCCTGGAGCCCCTTAGTGATGACAAAGGAAGAAAAGTTCCAGAAGGACCTCCTGTTAAAAGAAGAGTGTCTGAAACTTTGACACCCATCAAAGAGTCAGACTCCCAGTTGGCTAGTCCAGTAGAAGAGACTCTGAAGAAAGTGCATGATGTAGATGTGGAGAAGAAGTTGATTGAAAGTGTGACTTTTGGGAAGTCTGATCAGTTTCAAGATTATGAAGTAATTAAAGCTGATGTCCCAGCTTGGAAAGATAAGAAGTTGTCCGAATGGCGATACACAAGAGATCAGCCATTTACCATTGCCACTGCTCATTATGTTTCTGAGTCATCTGCATCCAAAGTGGTGGTAACATGCACTAATGACTATATGCCCCATTTTGAAGGGTTAACGCATGAATGCCAGGCATATCCCAGCTTCACTATACCCTTTTATTCTCTTGTTGCTTGGCATTCCTTTGGCAGCCAACTTATATTTATGATTTTTAATTTTTTTATTAGCATTGCAACCATAGCGGGCAATATGAGGCTTGACTCCCTTAACAGAACGCAAGTCAATGAAATGCATATGTTTACTTGGTAATGGCTTGCAGTCTCAATAAATAAAAGCTATAGTGAGCAATTTTACAGATCTAACGACCATGGGCCCTATTCAACAAGTTCTTAGAAACACCTCTCTATTAAGATTAGAGCCAGTCAGCAGCTGTCTGTTGGTTTTGAGACTTGTAACAATCATTAATGTGTGCTGTCCCCAACCAAGAAGACATCTTTTGAAACTGTATTTTTTGCGGTTCATTTGAAGATGCTATATATTTCCTCCTTGAACATTTTATATGTGACATACTCAAACATGTAAGGCAAACTATACAGTTCTGTCCTCATTTATCTTACTCAACCAAGAATGAGTCTGTTTAATTTAATTTAAGCTTGGTACAGGTATGATGATTTTGGAAGTCATTTTTCATCAGTTTGGGTAATGGGGACAGGATTACACAAAACTATCCTGTACCTGACTGTGAGTGTCATATTCTCTAACATATTAATTAGTGTTACTGACCGACTCAAAATGCAAATTCTCAGAATGGGACAATTGAATGAACTTTACTATGAAACCAGCAGGCATCTTTATCATGTTAAAATCTAATTTCCAAAGAATCTTCCCTTTTGTCATAGAGGACCACCATGTTGTTTTGATGCAATTAATTCCCTTTAGATTTTGTTGTATGTCAAACTGATTTCCTATTTTATTTTAGGTTGTTGAATAGGGCCCTCAGCTTTACAGCTTTTCTTACAGGCCTACCAGATGTGCACTAGTTTTATTTTCCTTTTTCTGCTGTGTTCATGACTTTGATGGCTTCTATCCCTTATCTCTTCTTTTTTTACTAATGTAAATGTATGTCTTGTGCTCCCTTATGTCATTCCTCTTGTCTTGTTTTTATTCCTCAGTCATCCTGACTCCTTGTAAGGCTAGGGACAGACAGGGAGATTCAGTCGCTTGGCGTTTAATAGCAGGCGACAATCTCCCCGAACGTCTTTCTCCCTGTCCGTCGCTAGTTGAAATGTAAAAGCGCCGGCTCTGTGCACACGCGGTGCGGCGATTTCCAGAATCGCCCGAAGTTACTTTGTGAGGAAACTTCGGGCGATTCCGGAAATCGCCGCACCACGTGTGCACAGAACCGGCGCTTTTACATTTCAACTAGCGACGGACAGGGAGAAGGACGTTCGGGGAGATTGTCGCCTGCTATTAAACGCCAGGCGACTGAATCTCCCCGAATCTCCCTGTCTGTCCCCAGCCTAATACTCACTCTCATACAATCCTTTCCAACACTATCTTGATCTTTAATGTTCTTTTTAATATTGTCTCTTGGCCACCCACAATTCTTCGTCCTAACTTTCTCCTTCTTGTGTTTTTAATTCTTCTTTGTGTTTTCATATTTCTTTCTTTGTTGTCTCTGTTTGACATTTCATTTCTTTGTCTGTTTAGAACAAACAATCATCTGGTGAAAAAACCTTGGAGGGTTCAGATATCTACAGTTTATTAGAATCTACAAGGAAGCCATCTGAGTTCCTAGGAGAGGTTACCTCTACTTCCTGGGCTCAGGTGGCTGCTGATTGGATAAGCTTATGAGTCATTTTTTCTATCCCTTATCTCTTATTGTCTTGTGCTGTACTCTAACTAATGTAAATGTATGTCTTGTCCTCCCTTATATCATTCCTCTTGTTTTGTTTTTATTCCTCAGTCATCCTGACTCCTTGTAATACTCACTCTCATACAATCCTTTCCAACACTATCTTGATCTTTAATGTTCTTTTTAATATTGTCTCTTGGCCACCCACAATTCCTCGTCCTAACTTTCTCTTTCTTGTGCTTTTTCTTCTTCTTTGTGTTTTCATATTTCTTTCTTTGTTGTCTCTGTTTGACATTTAATTTCTTTGTCTGTTTAGACCAAACAATCATCTGGTGAAAAAACCTTGGAGGGTTCAGCTATCTACAGTTTATTAGAATCTACAAGGAAGCCATCTGAGTTCCTAGGAGAGGTTACCTCTACTTCCTGGGCTCAGGTGGCTGCTGATTGGATATATTCTCCATGTTTTTTGCATTATATAGGAGCCACATTTTCATCAACTGATTTACTCTCATTGGGGGTCATTTATAAACACTGGGCAAATTTGCACCTGGGAAGTAACCTATGGCACCCAATCAGATCTTTACTTTCTTTGTTCTATTTGCTGCTGGCTGAAAAAAAGCTAATCACAATGGTTGCTATGGAGTATTGCCCAGGTGCAAATTTTCCCAGTGTTTATAAATGAACACCGATGTGTATATGGCCAGTCAACCAATTCCTATAGCTAGTATTCATATATTGCAAAAAGATCTATTAGAATCTGTAAATTGTTTTGGATTTCTGGAATGTGTATTGTTACAGCTAAGGGCAATAGCCCAATTTTGGGCACTTAACTACATGGACCATTAAAGGGATTGTTCACCTTTGTATTAACTTATAGATGTAGAGAGTGATATTCTGAGACAATTTACACATTTATTATTATTTGTGGTTTTTGAGTTATTTAACTTTTTATTCAGTAACTCTCCAGTTTTCAGTTTCAATAATCTGGTTTCTAGGGTAAAAATGGGCTATAGTGCATATCTGAGAGTGGTGCAACAAAACGCCCAGGATTGTGTCAGCTTAATAAACATTTTTGGCCAAATGATAAAGAGTTGAATCACATTTGTGATTTTTCATGCATGTCTGGTATTATAATCTTATGTATCTTAAGTTTTATGGAACTTCGCTGAGAAGCAAAGTATTTATTTAATATTTACAATAATTAGAGTTATCAAACTTATCTACATGAAGCATATTGAGTAAAAATTTACACGGTTGTTTGGTCGAAATGGTTTTAAGAAAATAGTGATAATGTTTTGGATTTTAGTAAATAAACCCCGTAATGTTTTACACTGTTAAAACTTCGAATTTCTCTAATGACTGTGCCTACTTTCTGCTATCTCAAAAAAACAACAACCCTACTTTAATTCAACCTTAAAATACCATTATTTTAGCTTTTTTTTATAATAGAGAATGGCCTGCTCATTTTCTATCCATAACAAAATAAAGCAGAAGAGTGGTAGACATAAGAATGATTTAAAAAATCCAAAAACTACTTTTAAAATGTATATGTATGATTTGTTATATAATAAAACATTGGATTGTAGAAAAAAAGCAGAGGAACTAAATAGTACATAGTTAGATAGTAATGAAGGTTGAAAAAGGTTTTTTCTAAATAGTTCCTAGTTAACTTGTAGTTGATCTAGAAGAAAGGAAAAAATCTGAATCTGTCTCCAATTAATCTTAAGAGTGAAAAAATAGGATAGTTTGGGGCAAATTTACTATTATTCCCCAAAATTAGCTCGACCAAATTCGAAATTCGATAAGCATTCGACCATCGAATGCTTATCGAATTGTTTTAGGCTATCAATTTGCTCGCTATACGATTTCTCGATGAATTCGTACGATCGCATACCGATCGCTCGATTTCACGAAATAATCGTGAAATTTACTTTGAGTGTCCGAAAAATTCATACGATTCAAATGATCGAATGCTCCGATCGTACGAATGGTATTCGAGCAGGACTTCTATTACAATTCGGTAGGTTCAATCTGGCGAAGTAGGCAGTCGAATAATTTAAAAATTTTGAATCCTTCGATCATCGAATTATCGAATATCCGATCATTCGATCTATTCGATGATCGAAGAGGCCAAATTTGCATATCCGATTTTACGAAAAATTCGTATGATCGTTATTCGATCGAACTTAGATCATTTCACGTGAATTTTGTAAATCGGCCCCTAAGTCTCAGGATTAAAATTGTAATAAGTATATTAATTACTTTCATGAAACGGTCTGCAGGTACAGCTACTTTAGAGAGAGCATTCCACTGTCACAGCTCTCACTATTGTGCTCTATATAATGAAAGCTCCTTTCACCTAATGTAAAGGGTTTCCCTTAACATACCTATAATATCAGTCACTGTAATAATACACAGTCACTGTGTTAAAGTACTGTACATTTTAATTGTTGAAATAACTTATTTAGCCCAGTAATGAAACAATGTTTATTTAGACATATATTTTTTTAGCAAGGATGTTGAATGACAGAAATGTAATGATCTATGTTTATTTTACCAACAGAGAACAGAGACTACAACAGAATGGGGTTCCAGTCACAAAGGACAAGAAGAACAGAAAACGAAAGAGAAGTTTTTGCAGGGGATAGTCGGTTTGAAGGAGAGTGTGCATGCAAGCGGGGATGCTTCTGAGCTTGCAGTCATTGCTTCTAGCTTAAAAGGAGTTGAGGGTTCTACACTCAAAAAGGAGCCTGATGTAGATCTCACTGTTGCTGCTTCTGCACAAGAGGAGCATCATGGCTCAAAGGTTCATGACTCATTGGATGGCAAGCCTCAAGTAGAGGTAACTCGTTCATACCCATTCAGTGTTTATTCTCTTGTAACTTAATTTAAACCATTTCACTACCATGAGAAGGTGTCTGATCTGTGCCAAATTCTGACGCATAAGATAGCCCTGTAGCAAAGTGCTATTCACCAGAATTGGCATTCAGTTGCCAATTCTCTTTTTAGGAAAAATCACTTTTAGTCATATGTAAGTTCCAATGGAAGTTATCACCCAGCTTGATAATCACTACTCTATATATATTTGAGGAAGGCCTTTGATGGGGCCGAAACGTTAGTTGTAAGTTGTTTTCTCAATAAATTTTTGTCAGACTTTTAAGCCCTGCGAGTGCTGATCATTTTTTGGAATTGATGGAGATAAATCGTGGATTGTGCATCGAGGCACATGAATACTTTATTCAACAGTGCCGGCAGTTTGGTGGTTTTATATATATTTATATACTGTATATGTATATATGTATATATATATATATATATATGTATGGAGAAAGTCCGCACTCACAGGGCTTAAAAAACATAGAAGAATATTTTATTTCAATGGACTAACGTTTCGGCTGCTACAACAGCCTTTCTCAAAGTACAAAACATACAATAAACAAACAAATAAATACCTGAAAAATGGCGCGTAAAATGGCCGTAAAGCAAAGGAAATGACATAGCCGGTGACATCATGAATAGTGGCCCTTAGTGTGAATTTAAAAGTTAAAACCTCAGAAGTGATCGGAATAGCAGCAAAAATAACCGGGTGAAGAGTTGCAAACATGTTTCAATAAAAAGGTTTACATTCCAATCTAAAAGTATCAATCATGTAAGTTGTAATCAAACAACAATGGGTCAGTATTAAGTATTCCCACTGGTATACAGCTATTCAAAATGATGAGTTAAATAAAGGTGGTCAAACCCATAACATATTTGTCAAAACAAATTGTTACTTTTTTTAGTTTTACTTTTTAAGTAATAGTATATTGCAAAACACAATTGACCTTTAAAAGGAATATTAAAAAAAGGTGAACTTATTGGGTTCATTATGTCCTTTTAATGGTTTTGTCCATAAGTCCTTTTTTCAATTTAGTCTATTTAATACTGCTGTCTCATGGTAATTGTTCCAGTCATGAGATATATAACTCAGAATATGTGCCTACTGCAATGACACCAGTAATTACTGGAAAAAAAATTTCAGTACAATGGCATTCCATGCTGTCTCTAGCTTTGCACTTCACAGATGGCAAAGACAAGCACAGTTAATGGAAAGCAATTTCCAGCTTTTTGTGCAAGTAAAAGACTTGGAAGGCAAAAGATCTAAAATCTCATTGGGGTAGATTCATCAAAGAGTGAAGTTCCGCCACTAGAGGGAAATTCCACAGCTCTCCATTCATTTCTATGGGATTTTGCAAGGCGTATTCATCAATGGGTGAAGTGAATAGAAATGAATTGAGAGCTGTGGAATTTCCCTCTAGTGGCGGAACTTCACTCTTAACTTCACTCTGATGAATCTACCCCATTGTCTTCCAGTTCCAATAATAAAACTGTGCCCC
This sequence comes from Xenopus borealis, assembly GCA_024363595.1. Classification (NCBI taxonomy): domain Eukaryota; kingdom Metazoa; phylum Chordata; class Amphibia; order Anura; family Pipidae; genus Xenopus; species Xenopus borealis. The sequence continues at coordinate 95,290,260 of CM044442.1, forward strand.
ATGTATTAGTATTTCTTACATTTATTAGTTTGTGGATAATTAGTACTTTGTATATTAAGCTATTTGTGACAGCTCAGAAACAGCAAAATCAACTCTAATGGTCATCATTGCATCTTCAACATTAAAGGAAGACGACAACTTTCAGTTGTGTATTTATTGTTTACTTTACTATTAGTATGTATAAATCCTAATTAAGGACAGGAGAATGCAGATAAGAGAGGTCTAGTTTTATATGTGCATATAAGTTAAATAAAAAAAGACAGAGCATTACTAAAATGGCATCTCTGGTTGTAATTATACATTTAAATATTCAGACAAAGAACATTCTGTGTGCTCAGTAAGATAGAGAGAGATAATGGAACCTTAAAACTCCTTGTAATTTGGGTAAAATAAACTCTACGGTTTTAATTATTTTTACAGATAGAAAGTATATGCACCTTTTAAGGCTTTATATGTGCTGTGCTTCTATTATATGTATTATGTATTTTTGAAAGTTCACTCAAGATCCAAATTATTCCAGATATATAATTAAACATGGTTTAAGCTCATAAATAAAAAGGCTACAAATGCTGCACATTAGGTTTGGGGCTTCTGTACCAAAGCAAGTCCACCTCAGTCTTTTTAGACTTGCAAATCACCAACTGGGGCCAGTACATTTCTAATTCCCCCTTCTTCCAACTTACATACTGATCCTGTTATTTGGCTTCCTCTATTTCATGTCCTTCACATTATTCTTACCCTTATTCTTTTCTGTATGCAGTCACCAGTAGTAAAAACAGAGATTATCGCATTCGGCACTATTGCAGAGGGAGAGAAGCCGGATATTAGTACCCAGGATATGCCAGTTGTACACACGGAAACGAAAACAATTACCTATGAGTCTTCTGAGGTAAAGACATCGGGCAACTAAGCGATGCATGCTTTACTACTGTGGTTTACAGTAATCCTGTAACTTTGGATATTTTGTCATCCACACTGGAGAATAAAAGCCTGCTGACAAGTCTAGATGCCTGCAGATTCCTCTCCACTCTAGAATTGCACCACAAGGGACTCACAAAACAGCACCTGTCAATTTTCAGACTAAAAAAAACCCTTTGTGACAGGTACCGTCTTTTGTGCTGCTTCAGGTCCTCTTCACTGCAATCTCAAAACAGGAGAATGTGTAGTTGGAGATGATCCAGACCTGGCTTTAGCTATGCATACATGTGAGTAGGTGCTAATCATCCCCACGGTTCTACTTTACATGCCAGGAGAAGCAATAACCAATCTCTTCTGTGTACCCTATTGCATGGTTTAGGAAGTAGGAAGCCTCTGCAGTGGTCTAGGCCTTCTTCTTCTTTATGTATACGTTTATGGGTTTGTCCCTTAACCATCTCTACCAAGTAACCTATATTGTCCAGCACCTTCAATGGAAGGCATGCTGTAACTATTGAGGTAAAACAACAATGTTGTTTTTTTACTACCACAGTTTGCACCAGTATTTCATAAGGATTTTTGCTAAGCTAGCCCATAATTACATAAGCGCCTGGGCATGCAAAAAGAACAGTAACAAAATGTATGGCCTTTGGTACACTTGGCAGTATTCAAGTGTTTTTATTCACCACATTCTTACTTGCCCAACATGTTGTTCATTAGACAACAAAAATCACCCCACATGGACAAAAAATCCCAACAGTGGAATATAAATACAAAATAGTACGGCTTTTTCATAACTATACTTTTAGCAGAAACTTTGTAGCAGCCTTTCTGTTAGGAGGTGTATCAAGTTGTTTTCTTCTCGGCATTACTATTACATTTATATCTAACCTAGTAATGCCATTTTGTCAATTTATTTTAGCTGGGCTCTCGTACAGACACAGATCCTGGTGTGTTAATGAGTGCTCAGACCATTACATCAGAGACATTTGGAACTACAACAACTACACACATAACCAAAGTAAGTATTAACTGCCCCCTTTTTCCATGTATCAACAGTGGGGTGGTGGTCTTCCAAGATTAACCGCACCTACAGTTTATTTGATGTGCTCTGTCTGATACATATTAGTCTATATGTTAGCATCACTTCATTGGCATCCAATTTATGAGACACAAGTCAGTTGGGTGTGTGTAGGCACAACCGGCTAAGGAAACCCTGGAATTACTTATAGATGAAATAAACGTCCTTCACTAATCTGCGATCATAATCTAGGGGCACATTCTTCTAGAGGTTGGAGACCCCTGATTAATAAAGCTGATGCAAGCCGGTCAACTTTTCTCTTGATTTAGGATAGATATTTTGATCAATGTCATAGTATTTTTATATAGTATTTTTACGATTCTGAGAACTTGATTGTTGAGATTTATGATAAACTCAAATTGACTGGAAATTTGGTCTCTCTGGTTTAGATTAAAGATATAAACTCTAGATGTTTGAGGGGGGGGCTTTGCAGCCAAGATGTATAGGGGTAGGATAGTAGAGATATATATGGAGTGACCCTATAAATTAATAACATGCCATGAATGTAAGAAACTTGTTGCATCATGCAGTATGGTTTATCTATCTTTTCTATGTTTGTGTTCCTTCCTGTGTAGACTGTGAAAGGAGGCATCTCAGAGACTAGAATTGAAAAGCGGATAGTGATTACAGGTGATGCCGACATTGACCACGATCAGGTAAAGTATTCCCCTAGGAAACATATGTTAAATAAACTAGCACATCTGGGTTCACACCATGGCACACAGGAGTGTTGTTGGAAAGGGAGTAAATTGATGTGTAAAGTATTCACTGTTAAGCACTTCTTTCTTTCAGTCTATAATAAGAGGCTTTGGCCTGAAAATAAATGCACAAATGTTTGCACAAGATGATAAGCATTAGTATCTTTTTATTCTTGCCTGCATCAGAAAATTGTTTTCTTTTAATTCTCTAAATTATTTAATTGTCTTTCCTCATTTGTAAATGGTGTAATTGTTTTTCATGAATATCCACCTTTCCACTGATCTTGCATGTTCCACCTCCTTTTTTTTCGTTTTTTGCCCTTCTGCGGTTTTTCTCGCGCTAGGCGCTGGCTCAGGCAATTAAAGAGGCCAAAGAGCAGCACCCTGACATGTCAGTGACCAAAGTAGTGGTACATAAAGAAACAGAGATCACACCAGAAGATGGGGAGGAATGACCACAGGTAAGAGGAATAGATGATTCTGCGGACACTCCGCAGGCAAGCATGTGCAAAAGGCTTCCTCCCCTTAAAATCTCTATTACTACATATTGTTCTGTTTTGCATGAACCAAATAGATATAAATTTTTTTGACAAAACTTGTAACTACCATTCTGTCTGTGCTTATGCATGGCTGGCAAAGCATGCTGCTGATTTTGTAAAAAAATGTTTGTTTCAAGCAATCTACAATATTATAACGATCTTCATTAATCAATAAATGTATCAATCTATGTATTTTTCCCCTCAATGTACTTTATTCTAAAAACAATAGGGCTTGTTTAATAGAGGATTGGAAAAATGTGCACATTCTATCGTATATCTGCACACAATGGGATGCGTGTATACTTTTAGTATAACTGCAGCTGCTGCAATCAGAGTTTGCACCATATTTCAGAAGCACGAGGATTTGGGCAGATATGCACACAGACAGGCTTATCTTGTGCTTTCAAGATAAGGAGAGGAATTTGGGCAGGGGCATGCAATTGCACACCCTTCCATCGCATGTATTTTAGATTGGATTAAATCACTACTACATGAGTTGCAACAGAGACTCGGCTTTGCTCTATGGCAGCTTGTAAATGTCCATTACAGTTCTGTATGGGATGCCTTGACTTGACTATACAAATTGGAATATTAACACATATTATTATCACATATAATTATAAAAGTGACTAGTATTTATATAATGATAGAATCACATTAAAGGGATACTGTCATGGGAAAACGTTTTTTTTTCCAAAACACATATTATCACATATAATTATAAAAGTGACTAATATTTATATAATGATAGAATCACATTAAAAAAATTTTTTTTTCCAAAACATATCAGTTTATACTGCTGTGCTACACCAGCAGAATTCTGCATTGAAATCTATTTCTCAAAAGAGCAAACAAATTTTTTTATATTCAATTTTGAAATCTGACATGGGGCTAGACATAGTGTCAGTTTCCCAGCTGAATCCAGTCATGTGACTTGTGCCTGCACTTTAGGATGGAAATACTTCTGGCATGCTGTTATTCCTCCTACTTAATGTATCTAAATCAGTCTCTGTGGGACTTGGCTTTTACTATTGAGTGTTGTTCTTAGATCTACCAGGGAGCTGTTATCTTGTGTTGGGGAGCTGTTATCTGGTTACCTTCCCATTGGCTGCTGGGGGGAAAGGAAGGGGGTGATATCACTCCAACCTGCAGTACATTAGTACAGAGTGACTGAAGTTTATCAGAGCACAAGTCACATGACTGGGGGCAGATGGGAAAATGACTATGTCTAGCCCCATGCCACATTTCAAAACTGAATTTAAACAAATCTGTTTGATCTTTTGTAAAATAGATTTTGGTGCAGAATTAAGCTGGAGCAGCACTATAAACTGAAAAAAAACTTGTTTTTCCATGACAGCATCCCTTTAAGAAACAGTCTTCGATAATATTATTTTCCTGATACCTTAAATAGGTGATCAAAAATACATGCATATGCATGCATCATTCTCCTCCATGGGTGTGGAAGTGGATCTACTTTTTCAAAAACTCCTTTTCGAATCTGGAATTGTGGCTGTGGGGGCAAACACTGTGGATTTTAGTGAAGAATTGCAGGACTTTGCATTGTGTGCCTAAATGTGTCAAGTGTGTTCATGACTGAGCCGACACAGAGAAAAGGAGGCCTCCATGTGGCACTTATGAATACTACTGACTTCTAGAAAGCATTTATTTGTGGCCTAAGATATACACTTAATTGTTCAAAAAGGCTTGAAGGATTAATTCACAGCATAGCAAAGAAAAATGTATTACATACAGTCTAAATGTATACGGCCTTGTTCAACATGATTTCAGTGAAACGGGCTTGCGCTGAACATAGTTTTAGGGGCAGATTTATCAAACCGTGGGTTTAGAGCTTAATGAATATAAACTCATCTATTCATTCCTATTAGAATTGTACTTATCATTGGATGAAAGTTAGAACTCACCATTTGTTTAATAGGGTTCTAAAAATACCATGGGAATGAACAGAAGGTGAGTAAGTTTTTATTTCTTAAGCTCTCAACTCGCATTTTGATAAATCTGTATTATTTTAATCATGAAAGATTGATGGTTTTGTTATTTTCTTAAGCTTAAGTGGGAAATTTAAGCTTCTCTTTAGAGATTACAAAAACCATGGATTGTTGTGATTAAAACAATAGACAAAAAAGTATATTCATTGCACTGATCAAAGGGGTATAATTCCCCACTTATACAACTGTTTTGTTTGTATAGTGGATAATGTAGCCCCTACTGTAATTTATAACTGAGGCCTCGTGCTTTTATACAGGTCACATAACTCTGAGGTGACTTCTGGGGGGTACATTATGCAATATAATCTACAGTGAAAATTCGGCGGTAAGGGACCCCTGTTATAAACACCGCGTTCTTACATCAGTACACGCTATTTATAAGGATATAATTTAGTCTGTCCCATAGGGAAATGACCAGACTGTAGATTATATATCAATAATGTCTTAGTAATCACTTGGCATCCTACCTGCTTTTACTCTCTGAAATACCTCAGTGCACATCACTTCACACTTTGTGGCCATTACTTCAGCATATACAGTTTCGAGGGTCGATAACACAAACAATGCATAAACCCACTTGAGGGGGGAAAGGAAATAAAATCATCTTGGAGCATTTGAAATGGCTTTAAAGGAGAATTAAACCCTGCTGGTGCTAAAACCCCTCCCTCCTGTAGGCCCTCCTCCCTCCTGTAGGCCCTCCTCCCTCCCCATGGCTATTGCCCCTAACATGTAAATTACCCCAAAGTCTTCTTCCTTATCCCGACGGCGTTTACGGCGCATGTGCAGTAGGACGCATTTGCCAGCTGGTCCTACTGCGCATGCACCCGAAGTTCACAAAGATTAAACTGATGTACCTCAAACCCTGGGGCCGGTCCTCCTATTAGGTGAAATCTGCACCGGCTCCGGGTTATAGAAGCGAGCATTTGATCAGTGCAATGAATATACTTCTTCGTGCTGATGCGCATTTCCCTGGACTGACACATGCGCATTAGAACGTAAAAGCCGATTTTAAAGTTTAAGTTTGGCTTTTTGTTCTAATGCACATGAGCATCAGTGTGAAGAAGGAAGTAGTGATCTGCGGTGGTTCACCTTCAAGTTAACTTTTTGTATGTTATAGAATGGCCCATTCTAAGCAATTATTCAATTGGTCATCATTTTTTTAAAGTAGTTTTTTTTAATTATTTGCCTTCTGGCCCCCTTCAGCTTTCAAATGGGGGTCCTTGACTCCATATTAACAAGTAGAAGACTACAAATGCATTGTTATTGCTAGTTTTTATTATTCATAATTCTGTTCAGGCCCTCATCTATTCATATTATCAGTGCAGGTTTGCACGGGTAATTTGGAACCTAGCAACCAGATTTCTGAAATTGCAAACTGGAGAGCTGCTGAATAAAAAATAAAAAAAAAAAGCTAAATAACGAATAACTAAACTACAAATAATGAAAAAATGTAAACAAATTGTCTGAGCATATCACTCTCTGCAACATACTAAAAGTTTAGTGTAAAGGTGAACCACCCTTTTTATATAATTATACCATATGCCATAGACTTTTAATAAAATAACTATAAAATCTGTGTTAGGCAGCCCATCAGGACCCCAGGAGGCTTGCTGCACTGTGGAGGGAAGTTGTCTGAATGGGGAGTAGGATGGAAAGTGGGCTGCAGCCTGTAGGTCTGGTTACACCACTGTTTGCTTAGGTTATCTGAACAGGTATGGGACCCATTATACAGAATGCTCTGGACCTGGGGCTTTCCGGACAACAAGTCTTTCTGTAATTTGGATCATCACGCTTTAAGACTACTATAAAATCATGTAAACATTAAAGGGGTGGTTCACCTTCAAATTAACTTTTAGTATATTGTAGAAGGGCCAATTCTAGGAAACTTTTCAATTGGTCTTCATTATTTATTTTTCATCGTTTTTTAATGATTTGCAATTTTCTTCTGTTTCTTTGCAGCTTGCAAATGGGGGTCACTGACACCATCTAAAAACAAATGCTCTGTAAGGCTACAAATGTATTGTTATTGCCACTTTTTATTACTTATCATTCTATTCAGTCCATCTCCTATTCATATTCCAGTCTCTTATTCAAATCAATGCAGGGTTGCTAGGGTAATTTGTTCCCTAGAAACCAAATTGCTGATACTGCAAACTAGAGAGCTGCTGAATAAAAAGCTAAATAACTATAAAACCACAAACAATAAAAAATGAAAACCAATTGCAAATTGTCTCAGAATATCACTCTCTACATTATACTAAAAGTTAACTTGAAGGTGAACAACCCCTTTAAATAAAGCCAAAAGGCTGGGTTAATTATATCTTAGTTTGGATCAAGTACAAGCTACTGTTTTATTATCACAGAGAAAAGGAAAATCATTTTTAAAAATGTGATGATTTGTTTATAATGGAGATGGCCGTTACGTAATTTGGAACTTTCTGGATAATGGGTTTCCGGATAACGGATCCCATACTTGTAGAACATTGTATAAAAAGTTATTAATTAAGAGCAGAATTAATAAAATGCAGCCCTAAAATGTTAGAGATTCGTTTTTTGTTCAGTGACTTTGGAATATATATATTCCTTATGAAAGGATTTTCAAAGTCAATAAAAACCATTATATTTTTTACCATGTATTTTAGCCAGAATTTCCCTTTTTCATTAACACGTATACAGTTATGACTACTGCTTCCCTATAAGATATATACATATTGCTTTTGGTCCTGTGTAAGGCAATTTACTCAACTTTTAACATACCTGAACCATTGATACGAAGATTAAAGTGAAAACTTTAAACAAATCAATCAAATGAAACTGCATCTTTGTTCACCGGAAAAGCGCTACTTCTGTTAAAGTACCAGTAACGTCAAAAAATATTTTTTAAAAATGTGTTAGTATACAACGAAAAATAAACACCAAGACAAATTAAACTTTTAAATAGCAAAGCCTATAGGGGTATTCAGATTTACCGGCAGCTACACCCTAGCTGATGGACACCGGGAGGAGGATGAAGGAGATGCCTGTGAATAGCCAGGGAGGAGAAATCAATTGCTGCAGCATGGATGGTCACCCTGTAGCCTTTTTTGAAGAGGACAGGAAGTGGAGTTGCTGTTTTGCTATTTAAAAGTTTAATTTGTCTTGGTGTTTATTTTTTATACTAACACATTTTTTTAAATATTTTTTTTATATTACTGGTCCTTTAATGACATTGGCTATAGGAATTGGCACTGCTCTTGTATTCAGGGCCGCCATCAGAAATCACGGGGCCCGTACAGCAATATTTTCTGGGCCAGTTTAAAGGTGATCTACCCTTTTAAATCCAGCCAGAAGGAAACACTTGGGATAAAAGGGGGTGGAAAAATTCTTTGAGATGTTACAATTTGCTGCTTAAGAAAAAAAAACACAAATTGATTCATGGCAAATTGATTAAAGGGGTTGTTCACCTTTCTGTAACTTTTTGGTACAATGTACAGATCATTCCATAACAAACTAAAAGTTAACTTAAAGGTGGACCACCCCTTTAATGTAACAGTGTTTCTTGCGTGTTATAACTAGGGTTACCACCTGGCCGGTATTATTGATGGTTGATCCCAATGTTATTAATAGGAAAAAAAGATAGATGTATAGGAAGGCCGGTATTTTTTTCAAGAAAAGGTGGCGACCCTAGTTATAACAGTTTCCAGTGAGGTTTATCAGTTTATGTTATAGTTGTCTTTTCCATGGAGAATGGTGCATGTGGGCAGGTGGCTAAAATAAGAATAAAAAAAAGGTGCCCAGATGAGATCAGCAGAAAATAGTGCTGCTCCACCACAATTCTGCACTGAAATCTGTCTCTTCAAAGAGCAAACAGACTTTTTTTAAATTTCAGAAATTATTTACAAATAATAATATAATAAATTCTGAGTTGGTGTGCCTATGTGCTGGTGGAGATACTCTTTTGGCAAATTCCAGCTTAGGTATCATTGCATTCTTGCCCAATTTAACATTTAAATTTTGACTTATGTATATTTAATTTTGAAATCTGACATGGGGCTAGACATATTGTCAGTTTCCCAGCTGCCCCAGTCATGTTACTTGTACTCTGATAAACTTCAGTCACTCTTTACTGCTGTACTGCATGTTATGATATCACACACCCCCTCCCCCCACCAGCAGCAGAACAATGGGAAGGTTACCAGTAGGGATGCACCGAATCCACTATTTTGGATTCGGCCGAACCCCCTTTCTGAAGGATTCAGACGAATACCGAACTGAATCTGAACCCTAATTTGCATATGCAAATTATGGGTGGAAAGGGGAAAACATTTTTTACTTCCTTGTTTTGTGCCAAAAAGTCAAGTGATTTCCCTCCCTGGCCCTAATTGCATATGCAAATAAGGATTCGGTTCAGCCAGGCAGAAGGTTTCAGCCGAATCCTGATGAAAAAGGCTGAATCCCGAACCAAATCTTGGATTCGGTGTATCCCTAGTTACCAGCTGTCAGGTAGATCTAAGAACAGCACTCAGTAGTAAAATTCAGGTCCCACTGCAACACATTCAGTTACATTGAGTAGGAGAAACAACAGC
>CM044442.1:95330449-95344965 GCA_024363595.1 Xenopus borealis
CTTTGATTTTATTTGCCTGGTGGAAGAATGTCTTTATTTTGAGTGCCTGCTCTACAAATGTAAGAAGTTGTCCAGTCTGGGCAACTGAAGTACTAATCCTATTGGCATCTATCACTGTCCATTTCTATGTATCTAGATCCATGATAATTGTTTTGTTTTTGGGAGCCAGTATAATAATGTAATCTCATAATGCAATGTTAATTTAATCTCAATTTCTATGTGGTTCTCAAATGATTTTGCAGGCCAGTGTATAGTTCCATTGCCTATAATAGAAAAGCTTCTTAACTAGAATTAGACCATTTAAAATCTTTTTGAATTTTAAGCACAGGAGACCATATCAGATGCTTGGAACTTTACTGTCATTGCACATGAATCCAATACTTTGAGTTTAGTCTTAGCATTGCTACAGATTTCAGCATTTTCAGATATACTGCAAATAAGAATACATCTGATTTGACTGTTGGTTAATGTAAATTGATTATATTAGTATAAGCATTATCTGAGACCCAAATAAAATCAGAACACTTGTTATTCTTAAAGGGGCTGTTCACCTTCAAAACTTTCAGACAGTTCATCAGAAGTAAAGACTTTCCCCAATAACGTTCTATTTGTTATTTTTTTAACACTGAAGTGAAAGGTTTAATTTTTCACCTTCTAAAGCACCTCTGTGAGAGGGGTAGATGACCCATTAACTCTTCTAAATTGATACTTTGTTACCTGAAAACTACCTGAAAACAGCTCAACTGAAAAAAGTGTTTGGAAGGTGAACAACCCCTTTAACTTTATTGTCAGGGCACCCAGATCTGCTTGCAGAATCAGCTTTGTGACCCCTAACATGTTATAGAACCGTTTGTGCTGTGTGCTCTTACCATTTCCAAGTTTTTGTGAAAGGGATCATAAAGAGTGAGTTGTGGCGTTCCATGCGACCAGTTGGCTGAAGACAATGCATCCAGGGAACAAATTATGTTGGATGCAGTCACTGCTGTGCATTTCTTCTTTAAGATGCACATTTTATAAAGTAAGTAGTTGAGGAGCTAGCTATGACCCAATGATTATAATTAATGGGTTAGCCGATGGTCCACGAAGAGGTGTGCCGATGTTTCAGGAAGTGTCATAGCAGTTGATTGTGCTACAAAGTACTTTTTTTTTTCCTCTATACGTAGCAATGACCATTGCCATCAGTAAACTTATTGAGTTAACTGGTGAAAATGGAGCCTGCAGAATCCTCCATTATGGGGTGGTTGCCAGTTAACTGCTCAGGTGATCCATAGCCTGTTATTTTTAGCCTCTTTTCTGTCATGGAGAAGACTTGATTGAGATACAGTCACCCTTTTCCCTGTTGAATGGTTGCTGCAATTTATGATAATACTGTTTAGTCCGTTGTTCATCTAGTCCCAGCCCAAGGCCTTTCCAGGTTGCTTTTTTTAAATCCAGTCACAAAACAGACCCCAAAAGCAAAACCGTCACTCTGCACAGAACACAACTTCACTTCCAAGGAGAAACAATTAAAAAAATGAGCCATCTACTTTGTGTAGTCAACTGTGCAAAGACGTGGGCACAAGCACAGTATTTTAATTGCATTAGCATGGGTACAATTGTATGTTTAGCAGTACCTTTCAGTCCAGCACTTTGACAGGACAATCATCTCAATTTCTTTGGTATCCTGTAAATTATATCCTTTGGCTTTTAGTGATGTCATTAGTTTTAAACAGAGCTTAGTGATGTCATTTTTTTCATGACTCACTAAAACTTGTGTAGTATAATGAATAAAGTAACCCTCGTTGGAAAATATGAGGATATTGGAAGTAAACATGACTTCATGCTTTTATATGGTCATGGAACTCTTCGGTGACTTATAATATCCTTATATTTTACAATAGGGGGTATTTTATTCAATGTAGTAGTATAGGCCCAATAATATAATAGTGGAAATCAATCTGGCAATATTTCATAGAGGATGCTATGAAATCTAACTGGATGTGAATGACAAATATTGCTGCATTAGAAACCCATAAGGAACAAAGAGTAAGAAATACATTGTAGGTTTTGGTTTGAACACACAAACTTCAACATAAATTCTATATATTTATATATATATTACTTTGTGATGACCGCACATCTTCATGAATCTTAAAACTCATGTAATGTCTCGAAACGAGATAGTTTTGGTTTACTATTTCTGAGCCATTTCAGAGTAGATCGTCATACTGCCAGTTTTCCAGCTATCTGATAAATACCAGATGCAGCCACAAATTTATGTTATTTCTTTACTGAAATTTGTCATAGCTAAAGTTGTGGCATGAGCCTAAGGACTGGTGCATTGTTTAACTGAATCTCTCGTACGTATTATCAAAGTGATATGTGAGTAAATGAATGTTCTTTTCAAGCTCACGTTCATAAAAATGTTTTCTTCTTTATTTTAGGAAACGCTCAGAGACATTTTGTGCTTCCTTAAGGACAACTTCACATTTTTTCATGGTATGTCTTTATGTGCAAACATTTGTAATGTTTTGTGTATGTGTTCTCCTTAGATTAGTATTTTCTTTGTATTTATTGTATAAAACCATTTTTTCTTTGTCCATTCCCTTTGATTTCATGGTCTCTTCTTAACCCCTTTTCCTTTGATATTCTGTCCTGTTTTGTGTCGTCCTTTACTGTGGGCTGTTAGGATTAAAGTCTTGTGGATGAAGATGAAACAGGAGTATCAATGAAAATTACGATTTTTATATGCAATCTGATCATTTGACCATACATAGCCTAGCCAATTTAGACTTCCATGGGCTGTGTGGCAACTCCTACTAATAGAACTTGTCATCTTAGAATGTCTGAAGTTGATTGCTCAGACTTTTTGGTCACTGTAATATAACTGAATTGGAATGCACAAAGGGAGATGATGACAGCTCAATTTCAACCAGACTGGCCAATACATAGCTATGTGTATGGTTTTAACATGTATGCTGATTAAGTTCTTAAACCATCAAAATCATTGAATGTGTTGGTTTCTTCAGCCAGTGTGGCATAAATATTCAGTCTTTGTCCAGAATTAATGGGCCACCAGCAGCAGAGTTATATGAGCTTCTACCAAATGAAATGTAGCAAAGCTGGCAGATAATCTGCATATTCTGACATCAGTCAAAGCAGCAGTGTCTGTACCCATTTTAAAAGAGCAATGCACACCTGTACTATACCTTTGCTAAATATGTGCACAATAAATAGGATATGTTAAAATGTATTCTGCCTCTTCTTTTGATTAAGAAAACTCCTATTTGTTTGCTCTTATAAAGCACCAATGGAAAATTTTCTTATTCCTATACTCACTCCCCATCTTCATGGATATATTGAGCGCTGTATTAATAACCCCTATGCTACAGCCCTCACTAGGCTTTGAGATAGGAGCAGCTCAATATGCATGGGGCTTAGGCTATGGGAAAACAGGCTGTTGGCTCTGACTGTTGTCACCCTCCTCCATTGATTTGAATCTGCTGTACCTGTGTGAGGTCACACACAGGCAGAGGTCAGCCCAAATACTGGCTTCAGCTCCGCTGTGTGTATGATGGGATTCAAATCAATGGAGATGGGGCACTGAGCAGATCTTCTCTCCTGCAAAAATACACAGGCTGACAACAGCCGGAGCCAACAGCTTGTATGATTATAGCCTTATCTGTAGACTTCTGCAATGTAAACAGTAACTTAATCCAGAAATGCTGGAATGTGGCAATTAATAAATAATATACTTCTTACATATTGATTTAAAGGGGTGGTTCACCTTTGAGTTAACTTTTAGTATAATGTAGAGAGTGATATTTTGAGATAATTTGCAATTGGTTTTCATTTTTTATTATTTGTGGTTTTTGAGTTATTTAGCTTTTTATTCAGCAGGTCTCTAGCTTGCAGTGTCAGCAATTTGGTTTCTATGGTACAAATTACCCTAGCAACCCTGCATTGATTTGAATAAGAGACTGGAATATGAATAGGAGAGGGACTGAATAGAATGATAAGTAATAAAACGTAGCAATAACAATACATTTGTAGCCTTACAGAGCATTTGTTTTTAGATGGTGTCAGTGACCCCCATTTGAAAGCTCCAAAGAAACAGAAGAAAATTGCAAATCATTAAAAAACTATGAAAAATAAATAATGAAGACCAATTGAAAAGTTTCTTAGAATTGGCCCTTCTACAACATACTAAAAGTTAATTTGAAGGTGAACCACCCCTTTAATGATGTTCAGCATAAGCCCTATTCATTGAGCTCATATTGTAAAAGGCTGCTTTTGGTTGCAGGCTTTCAACACGCAGCCGCATTATGTAATGCTGTCTAAGCCACTGAATGGAAGCACAGATAAAATATACATCTTGAGCGAATTCCACGGGGGGAAATTCACTAAAGCGCGAAGCGTCTAACGCTAGCGCTAATTCGCCAGCGTGACGTCAAATCATAACTTCGCAAATTCACTAGCACCAATTCTGGCGAATTTTCGCTAGCGAAGTAGATAGACTAGCACAACTTCGCACCCTTACGCCAGGCGAAGTTGAGCACTGACGAAGGATCGTAATTACGCAAATTCACTAAGATGACTATTTTACTGAACGTTACCACTTACGCTAGATGTTACTTCGCCAGGTCAGACAACACTTGGCTGCCACATCCCATTATATTGTAAAGCAAAACTAACCCTGCGACACAAGCAGTATCAAAAGAATCCAAGGACGTCTATGTATGAGAGGGATTAAGATTAATGGACAAATGTTTTAAATGAAAAACCGTTTATAAGAGGGGGGGCAAGAAAACATCTAGTATTATGTACACTTTTCATTTATATCTATGTATAAGTGTCTACTTTACGGTTTGTCTTTATGGTGCTTTTCTTAATTATTTTTTGTTTGTTTGTTTTTCTCCTCCAGGATTTTTTCATAAATATGTCTGAAATGCTAAAATACAATGATGATGACCATAAAACGGTCTTTTTGAAAACCCTAAACGAGCAACGCCTAGAAGGTGAATTTTGTGATATAGCCATTGTTGTTGAAGATGTTAAATTCAGAGCCCACAGATGTGTACTGGCTGCGTGCAGTACTTACTTCAAGAAACTTTTTAAGAAACTGGAAGTTGATAGTTCTTCAGTAATTGAAATTGATTTCCTGCGATCAGATATATTTGAGGAAGTTCTAAACTACATGTACACAGCAAAGATTGCTGTCAAAAAAGAAGATGTGAACCTGATGATGTCCTCAGGCCAGATACTTGGTATTCGCTTTTTGGATAAGCTCTGCTCACAAAAGCGTGATGTTTCCAGCGTGGATGAGAACCTGGCCTCCCCAAAAAATAAATATGGTTATGAAACTACTTTGAAGATAACTCATCCAGTTGTTGAAGCTAATAACCAAGATGATGAGGTTGAAGAGATTGGAGATCAGGATAATAGTCCATCAGAGGATACAGTAGAGGGCACTGCTCAAAGCCATGAAGAGAAGTCTCCTACTTCTACATTACGTGTTCAGGAGGCAATTCTCAAGGAACTTGGTAGTGAGGAAGTGCGAAAGGTTAACTGTTATGGGCAGGAAGTTGAGGCAATGGAGAAAACTGAGCCAAAGGACCTGGGATCACAAACCCCTCAAACCCTGACATTTAATGACAGCATTAGTGAAGTCAAAGATGAACAAGCCCCAGCATGGACAACAGCAACAGGAGATATGAAATTTGAGTATTTGCTCTATGGTCACAGAGAACAGTTTGCTTGTCAGGCATGTGGCAAAACATTTACAGATGAAGTCCGCCTAAGAAAACATGAGAAGTTACACACAGCAGATAGACCTTTTGTCTGTGATATGTGTGCCAAAGCATTTACAACCCAAGCACACCTGAAGGAGCATTTGAAAATCCACACAGGATATAAGCCTTACAGTTGTGACGTTTGCTCAAAGTCTTTTATACGGGCTCCAGATCTCAAAAAACATGAACGAGTCCACAGCAATGAGAGACCATTTGCATGCCATCTTTGTGATAAAGCATTCAAGCATAAATCTCATTTGAAAGACCATGAAAGAAGACACAGGGGTGAGAAACCTTTTATTTGTGCATCATGCACCAAAGCATTTGCCAAGGCTTCGGACCTAAAGCGCCATGAAAACAATATGCATAGTGAGCAACGCAAACAAGTCACAACGAGTGCCATACAGAGTGAGACTGAGCAACTGCAAGCAGCAGCTATGGCAGCGGAGGCAGAACAGCAACTTGAAAGTATTGCCTGTAGCTAAAAAATCATTGTTACAATATTTATCTGTCAATCTTATAATTTAAAAAGTTGTATTTTGCACCTGGCAAAGGCCTTGATCAGCGGTGTCCAACCTTTTGGCTTCACTGGGCCACATTGGAAAAAGAAAAATTATCTGGGGCCACACATGAAATATACAAATGCTTTTGATTTGTAACATTAAAAAAAATAAACAGAATAGAACAATACCAGTTGGAGTTATACACTGGAATATGGGACACCTGGATATTAAACAAACATTATTATTATTAACTGGACAATGTGCAGATTCCCCCCCATATGCTTTGCAACGTGACATTTCCTTGGGAACCGAGAGTTTCAAGTTGGGCCGCAGCTTGGTCAACCCTGCTATAGATGTACCATACAGAGAAAGAAAACTCATGTTTTCTAAAAATGTACAGGATCACATCAGCAAGAGCTGCAAATTCTGCCTATGTATTGACTGAATAGAATGAAACATTCATGGTGGTTGATTTGCTTAAATAGCCTCACTGGTAAAAAAAAAAACACAACCAATATGCTATTGGTTCAACTTCTTACCTTGCATATTGTACATACTCTGTTTAAAATCCCATGATGAATGAAAAATTAAATGTTCATTATTAAAGGATATTGTAAACTTTTTTTTTTTGTAATTGCTTGAAGCAGTTTCCAGTTTTATTTTATAAGGGCAAAAGTATTGCCATGTGTGAATAGCAATGCTATTGTAAATACACATTGTAAGAGTAGCTTTTTCATCATCCGTCTGTAACCGTGGATTTATTTTTTAATTGCTTTTAAAATTAGCCACCTATAGACTCTTTTCCACAGCTAAATGTCCTTTAATGAATGCACTATTAAACTGTATAGGGGATGTACTACATATATTTAGTATGCAGCACTCTCTATCTAAATTTTGGCATGGATTTTTTTAATAAAAGTGAACATTGTTTACATATTGTTTTAATTATCTTCAATCATGCATATATAGGAGTGATCTAGCAACCAGCTACAAAATAAACTTAAATTACCCATTTTGTATGTCTGTGAAGGTTCTCATTCATCCAGGTCATGGTGTACCTATAGTAGTAAGTCAAATCAAGAAAGCCAGTCTGATGAATAGAAAAACGTCAAAAAACATACAGCAAGTCCATTTGATTTGCCCATTTTGGATTCATCAGAATGTCTTATTTCCAAAAATAAATAATGTTATGGGGTTTCTGTACTCTTGGGGGGGGGGGTTCTTAGGACACATAATACACAAGCTCTGTTGCAGAAGCTAAATTGTCAGCCAAGAAAATTCATTAACTATTTTAATTTTAGAGTCCCTACATGCCAAACATGTTGGTAGATCTATGCAGCAAACCGTTCAGTGGACCAAAGGCATTTATATTTCTTAATGATATGATGATATATATGAAATAAGATGCTATAAAGTTGAAGCTTTTATGTCATTTGTGGAAAGATTTGTGGGTTTGGATTCAGGAGAATGTGTATCTTATTAGAAACATGGTTTTGGGTTGTGAACTTGTGCCTCTTTCCCCACATGAAATTAAGTAAATGTTTTTATGTTGCAGTAGCTGAAGTGACGCATATTATTATGCACTATTTTCAACCTATTCTCACTGGACATCAAACAGTTTGTAGACTCTGGCATTCATATTTAGCCAAGCATTATAGTGTGGAGTAGAAGACCTATTAACACATTTTGGATTCGTCAGAATGTGCTGTGCTCTACTGTTGTGGCCTTGACATGGGGAGGGCCCATTTATTAATGGTCTAATTTTTGCGTTATTAGAATATTTTGAAACCATGATTAAACTGTGTGTTTTTCAGAAACTTGCTAAGGAAACAATAAAATCTCAAAGTTTTAATGGCTAAAAAAATGTTTGATAGTATAAGCAAAGCTCCCGTGGACTTCTATGGGACCTCCACTTTTTTACCTGGACATGTTTTGTGTTAGAGTTTCAGTTAATAAATCTTAGATTTTTAGAGATTTTTTTTAAAAACTTGAACTTTTGGAAAAAAAAATACCATTTGTGAAAAAAGGAAGTTGAAATGTTTGTAAATAGGCCCCTTAATATGTGTATATGTAAGAGTTTAAAAAATAAAAGCCTATAGTTGTCATGCATGACCCAGGGGACCCAAGTGCAATAGCACTAAGGCCACAAGAGAGGGCATTAGAGCCCAGCATTGAACACTGGATGGAACATGCTGTAAAGGGTACGTGGCAGGAGGGAGGTATGCCTAGGTGCCTTCCCCAGATGCCTTTCTTGAATGGACTGGTTCCTAACGCAGGCAGTGCTCCATTCAAAGCTCAGTCTGTAGCAATTTTTATTTCACTCTGCATACAAATTACAGCTTATTTTGAAAGCTTAGGTTGTCATGTTGTTTTCCTATGTAAACTAAAGTACAAGATTTTTCTGGCAGTGATTTTTAAAGGAAAAGGAAAGGGATTTTACACTTGGGGGTGCTAAATGTTCAGCACCCCCAAGTGTCTACTTTTACCTACCTGATGCCCCTGGCCGGTGGTCCTATCAGCCGAAAACCACACCGGTCCGGGGTTCTTCCAGAGAGCACCATGGAAATATCCACTTCCTCTAGTCGTCTCAGGGCTGTGCATGCGCAGTAGAGTGGAAAGACAAACTTTTAACGAAAAAGTTGGCTATTTTGCTCTACTGTGCATGCGATTTTGCGGGGAAATTTGAAAATCAAAGCAGCAGGAAGTTGATGTCTCTGTGGTGCTTGCTAGTAGAACTCTGGACCGGTGTGGTTTTCGGCTGATAAGAGCACTGGCCCAGGGTATCAGGTAGGTAAAAGTAGTGCAAAAAGAATTTCCTTCTTTAATTATGGTTGTACGTTTGCAGAAAACATTTCTGTTCTGTTGTATGATAAATGAAGAGTTAACCAAACTGTTGGCCTTTTCTGTGTGTCCTGTTAAGTCAATGCAAGGCTGGAGTCATGTCTTTTCACATGACGTTCTTACCCTATAGTTTTCAATTCTCTAGTTGTGCCTCAAGAATTCATATTAATCTTTCTCACACACTGGACTGATAGCAGATATAAAATCTTGTTTAACATTTCAGACTTTAAAGCCTGTTTGGCTCTACCCCTTTCTAGCATTAAAGATTAATATTTTGGCTCATTCAGTTAAAAAAAAAAATCTCAAAGTGTGAAAACCTATTTGCACATTATCCATCTGTAACTAATCTATATTTCTCTCAAGCCATCAATTTTCCTTTGTCATTTTGAAATTACTGTTAAGTACTGGTAGGATATGAACTATATTAAAACTTGTGAAATATTAATGAAGGCTCATGTCCCTGTATTGCTCTCCTGGCTACTGTGTGTCGGAGGTAAAACATTTACCTGGCTGCTGCTGCATAGTAGATTTTTTTTGCTCAAATTAAAATTAAAATTTTTTAGAAATGAATTTAAGTAGCAGTTACACTAATTTTGGGGACAGAGAAAGATGTTTATGATGCAAAAGTTAAAATTGGGATGCACCAAGTCCTGGATTCAGTTTGCCATTTGCCCAAATCCAAGCCTTATCAAATGATTCTGATTCAGCCATACCACATCCAATTCCTTAAAGTGATGTGGCTTTAGTTCACAATCCTTTTTAAACGTCCGCATGTTTTTTTTCTAGCTTGTCCTAATTTGCATATGTAAATAGATTTTTTGGGAATTTTCCTGAATCCTTCCAAGAAAGATTAAATTTGGTGCATCCCTAAAAAAGATTTTAGTTACATCTCAAGATTTTAATATTATCAGCCAATCCAGGAGCAGTATCTCACTTAGTGCTAAACCATCTATACATTAAATTCATGGCCTCCTTGGTGGCAGTTCCAAGAGAGCAACTTTCTGTTTATTGAATAGCAGAAATAAACATTCTTCTGCTGGGCCCTTTGAGGTCAGTTTATTAAAGGTCCAGTTTTAGAAACCACAAATTTTATTTCTCTAAAACCACTAAAGCAGTGAAAGTTATTTAAAGATTTGAATATAAATGAAAAAAAAGCATAACGATTTTCTCAAAAATATTAGTATTTTAAAGGAACAGTTCAGTGTAAAAATAAAAACTAGAGACATAGGCTGTGCAAAAATATATGTATAAATATGTTTCTAATATAGTTAGTTTGCAAAAAATATTATGTATAAAGGCTGGAGTGACTGAGGGGCAAATTCACTAAAGCACGAAGCGTCTAGCGCTTATTCGCCAGCATGATGTCATTTCGCAACTTCACCAATTCACTAACCGTGTCCCTGGTGAAAATTCGCTAGCGAAGTAGATAGACTAGCGCAACTTTGCACCCTTATGCCAGGCGAAGTTGCGCACTGACGAAGGGACGTAACTACGCTAATTCACTAAGATGACCATTTTACTGAACGTTACCTCTTGTGCTAGACTTTACTTTGCCAGGTCAGACCTGGTGAAGTTCAATACAATAGATAGGAGTTTTTCTAAGTCCCAAAATAACCCTGGCGTCTTTTACTTTTTTTAGGGTGATAGTCTAAAAAATAGCGTAATTTTTTTTGGGAGGATACCTTCCTTTCCCCCCCTACATTTCCTAACATATGGCGACAACTATACAGTGGGCACATGTTTAGGGCAATAGGACAACTTTATTTAATTTATTAAAGGTTTCCTGGGCTTGTGTAGTGTAATGTAGTGGCTGTAACATATACTTCTATTATACGTTTAACTTTGCGCCGTATGCAAATTAGGCATCGCTAACGTAAATGAGCTTTGTCTGGCTAATTAACAGTAGCGCTACTTTGCTACCGTTCGCTGCCCTGAGCGCAAATTCACATCTTAGTGAAGTTGCGTAGTGCTGCCAAAAATTCACCTGGCGAGGTGCGGCAAACGCTGGCGAAGGCCTCAATAGCTAATTTTCGCGCTTTAGTGAATTTGCCCCTCTGACTTTTCCAACCTGATTGTCCCATCTCAGCCTGTGCGTTACAGTTTCTAATGCTAACGGACTCCTGCTGCACAAATATGGCAGCCCCCTCATACAGGAACTTGGGGGATCAGACAGGTAATGTAAAAGCAAATACTTTATGGCAAAGTTAGAAGTAGCTTTCAAAGCCAATGTTATAATAGATGTAAAAAAGAGTTTAATTTCAGGTGTCTGTAACTCTTTAAGGTGATATGTAATAAAAGGCTCTAAGTTTGCCCAGGAGCAGTAACTTATAGCAACCAATCAGCAGGAAGCATTTACTGGTCACACATTTAAAAGCAAGCATCTTATTGGTTGCTATGTGTTACTTTTTTATTACTTATGGGGGTTAGAAGCCTATATTTTTTTACAGAAGTATAATTACACCAAATTCTTGTATATTCTAAAAGTTCAGGTAGTCCTGAAAAAAATTATTTATAATAATAATATATATATTAATATATATTATTGGGTAAACTAAAAGACTGCCCCAGGAAAGGCCCTTAAGGTGAAAGTCTTAATGAAATGTCTTAAAAACTGCTTGGCAGTAGATGCATTTAGGACAAAATGGCTGGCAGGGAAAGAAATGTGAAAGAAGTCATAACACTCACCACTTTTCTTGCTGTGCAGTCACTTGCTTATTTAGCCAGTGTTACCACAATGAACAACAATTCGGGGGTCTACACCCATTTGATACAGTGCCACACAAACGACTGCTTTCTAAAGTAAGGTCTGTTGGGCTTAATGAAGTTGTTTGCAGATGGATAGGATACAGAGGATGGTTGTTATTGGTAAATTCTCTACTTGGGGTAAGGTTCTTAGTGGTGTTGACCAAGGAAATATTTATGTAATATGGATATTTATACCCATGTAAAAGGTGAAAGATTTATTCATTTTGAAGAGAAAGCAGAGTACATAAGTATTCCTGGTTATAAGGGTAAAAAACACATTACACTACATAGAATGTATAAAGAATATTTACAATGAAAACTACAAATGTGAATATGTTGGATCTTAATCCTCTGCCTCCCTGATACTCATCTTTCCATTGGGTCTGGCATATATGTGTCCTCACTCAGGAACTCTCTCTAACTTAAAGCATTATTTTACCACAGAGACTGAACATAGGTACATATCAGATTCTGATTGGTCAGTGGCCAAATTAATTAATCTAAGGGCACTGAGCATGGATTCCTGAGGCGGTCCATTCAAGAATCAAGACAATGGAAGGTGGGAAAGGCAGTGTGGAGACAGGGAGGTTTGATTTCTCAACTGCCTTTGGTCAAAGTGGAGGGAACTTGACTGTGTGAAGCTTTCCTCTGTGATGTCCTTATGCCATCTAATATGTAAATGACACAGCATTCTCAGATACACAACTCAACAAATGTAAAATATACACACATTGTATATAATAAATATATGACACAAGCTAGTCTCCCTAAGGTAACAGGTGGAGTCCCTCAGGGCTCTGTATTGGATGCACTTTTATTTAATTTGTTCATTAATGACTTGGGGAGGGTGTTGTAAGTGGCCATCTGGTTCCTTCCTCCCCTGAACCCTGGCCCAACGAAGGCACATTCCATTTCGGAACCTCTTCAGAGGTCTATTGGTACCCTCTACCTCCGGGAATCCGAAGACCCTTTTAAGTAGTTATATTGAAAAAATTACATTTCCCATAATCCATTGGTGCAGATGCACATGTGCACTAGTTGTGCTTGCATGCACAGTTTTGTGGAAGGATTTTACAATGGCGGCAGGGAACTACAGGTTTCGGGACGTTTATTTGGATTTAAACTTGGCAATTCAGATGGCAACACTTAGGAGGTACAGTATGAGGCTTGTTATTTTAGTTTTGCTGGCATCTTTTATTTTTTCGTCACGTGTTGGACAGTTTTGGATCATTGTGTTAAATGAATACTATTTATTTACAGTTATAAACAGCGTGTTTTTGCGTCACTACACACCGTTTATAAAGTTATTATTTACAGAATATAGCCATTTTAAAAAATAAGGACATCCTCCTGGGATCGTAAGATTCAACGTTGCACACAAACATACCAAACACACTATAAAGTTAGGTCACATGAGCCAATTAACAGACAGAGTTTTTTGCTTCCACACTTCTTCCTGTTACAGTTAGAGTTGAAATATTTCTGGTCAGGTGATCTCTGAGGCAGCACACAGACCATAACAAAATGGTGGCTCAAGGCAAGATATGCTGAAGGGCAATATTTACTTAAATATATATATGAGTTTGGTAAGATTCTTTAATATGTCACTTAATTTACTATAAACTATCTGTTGCTTTAGTATTCATTTTGGGGGTACAGTTTTCATGTAATTGTAATGTTTAGTATCACAATATCTTTTGATATTATGTCTGTCCAAAAAATCATCCAAGCCCCGCTTAAAAGCATAAACAGAATCAGCATCACAACATCATCCGGCAGTGCATTCCACAACCTCACTGTCCTCACTGTGAAGAACCACCTACGCTGCTTTAAATGAAAGTCCTTTTCTTCTAGTCTGAAGGGGTGGCCTCTGGTGCGGTGATCCTCTTTATGGGTAAAAAGGTCCCCTGATATTTGTCTATAATGTCCTCTAATGTCCAACAAATCCAAAATTTATTGTATAACTTGCATTTATATTATTTCTGCCAAAGTGCATAACCTTGCATTTATCAACATTGATCCTAATTTTCCAGTTTGCTGGGCAGTTTTTTAATCTAGTCAAATCAATATTCAAAGCAGTAGCATCCAGGGTTGAATTTCATTTGTGATTGCCCCTAGGCCACGCAGTCCTAGCGCCTGCCCACTGCACAAGTACAGAAGCTGGAGCACTGGGGAGCTGCTCTCCCCAGTGCTCCTCAGCAAGTGGCTAGTGTCAGCGGGGGCCTGCGGCACCCATGTGGGGGGTGTAGTCAGGATCAAGGAGGAAATCCTATCCAGCGAGTCCAGGCAAGGTACAATTCAGGGAAATCCAATAGAGAAATCAAGTCCAGGCAAATAGGCAGGCAGCAAGGATAGAAAGGTCAGGAACAGGCTCAAGATCAATATCAGGAAGTCAGGCAATACAGGAGACCCAGGAACACAATAGCTACAAAGAGCTATACTCGGGCATTGAACCAGGGTCTCCGGCGTTCTTTTATATTTGAATTTGGCGCCGGAACACGCCTGGCGCGGCGCGATGACGTCACGGCCGGCGCCGAAACCACGTGGCGGCTATGGGCGCCGCTATCTTGGATGCGCCGCCGCGCAGGGAGGACGAGCCGCCCGGAGCTCCTGGAAATGCTCCGGGCGGCGTCCGTGACAGTACCCCCCTCCCCAC
>CM044442.1:95383129-95404126 GCA_024363595.1 Xenopus borealis
ACAAAATACAGCATTTCTAGCCTTATTCTATTTTACACTTTCCTTGCCCTTTAAATGTTGGGGAATACCCTACCACTTCAGTTTTACTGAAGAAGCCACTTGGATGAGTGGTGAAATGGTTCAAGGGAAAAACTCTAAATCTTCAGTTGCCTTTGAACTGATACTAGATACTGTATATCATGTAGGGCTGCCATCATGGGGGCGCAGGTGTGACTGTTATCCCAGGTCTAAGTGGTTCTAGGTTCTAAATGTGGGCCCGTCATGCTGCAGAAGAAGCTCTGGAAAAGAATGAAGAAAACAGCTCTGGAAACGAACAAAGAAGCCGCAAAAGAAAAGAACGAAGAAGTTTGTTCTGAAGAATAATGTAGAAGTCGCAGCAGAAAAGAATGAAGAAGACCACTCCAGAAAAGAATGAAGAAGACCACTCCAGAGAAGTATGAAGAAGCAGCAACAGAAAAGAACAAAGATGACTACTTCCTGCGGAGGAAGAAAGCAACCTATAGAAATTTAAAGGTAAGTTCATATGAGAGATTGGAGTCTACCAAAGTGCTTAAATCATCCAGATTTGGCACTTGTGAGGATTTATACTTTCCTAGATTTAAGAAGTCTAGCTGAAGTGAGTACATGAAATGTTTACATTTTGTGGATACTAAAGCTTCTGTAAGTTGAATTAAAATTACCAGAGATGGTTTAAGCATTCCAGATACTTTGTTCCAGAATGGAGTTGTTCTGGAGTGTGCCCACCAGAGATGAAGTAAAGTTCCTTCTACTTTGTTACATTTCCAGCACTTTACAGATTCTGATGAAAACATACAATGTAGTATTTGAGGTACACGGTACCATCTGTAGAGAATTTTTCTTTGGTTTTCAATATGGTTTGTGCATTTGGAATGTTGGAAAGCTGCATTGGCTGTGTTGATCCAGTTTTATAGTAGATAAGTTAACTGAAGATCTTTTTCCCATTTTCCTGGATGAGATGATCCCAATAAAATCTTGTATATTTGTGATATGTTTTTCTTTTGCCCTGGGGCTTTAAAGCATATTTCTTCAAATGCATTTTATTTTTGTGAGATGTCTTTTACATATGGAGATAGAAAGTGTCAAATTTGAAGGTATTTGAATAAATCATGTTTCAGTAGCTTATATAGTTGTTATAACTCTTCAACTGATTTCATTGTTGCTTTGTTTAGTAGGTGAGCAATAATCTTTAATCCTTTGACTTTGCAATTATTTATTTTAAAAGCTGGTATCTTTGTTTCTAGTATACTAATTGGAATATTCCTTGCTGGGAATTTATGGATATGGGGTTAAATGCAAATTTCATTCCACAACTTCAATGCAGTACTCGTGTGTTGTACCAATACATGTTTAAAGCAGAATTCAACCCAAATGTTAAAAACATCCTCATCCCCAACCCTATATAGACCCCCCTCCCCCCCAGATACTCCAGGTAAATGCCCCTAACTCCATGTAGATTCTTTATATCAGAGTTCACAGCAGCCGTCTTCTTTTCTTCGGTAAACTTCGGAATCAGAGCGGTGTTTCAATGCATGCACAGTTGGAGCAATCTTCCAATCCTGAACAACTGCAAATGTGCTAAAATTGACAGAAATTGCCACTCTGATTGCGAAGATTACAGAAGAAAAAAAGGTTGCTGCTTTGTAAGAATTTTTAATATTGGGTACTTCAAATCCTCCAGCTTCTATGCTTAAGCTTTTATGCTTGATTGAGATAGGATTTAGGCACTTTAATAGGAAGAGTTCTGAATAAATAAAGCAATTTGGGTAATGCCATCATTTTCACTGTTGCCATTCTGCCTATGCAAGAAATAAATAGTGGCTACATTTCTTAAATAGGGCTTGGATGTCATTAAGTACTTTGGGTTAGTTTACATTGTATTATGCTTCAGTTGTGGAGCCACTCAGAGCACTACTACGTGGAACTTCAAGTCTGGTTTGGTCAGAATCTGCTCAACATAGCTTTGAAATAGTGAAACAGCTAATTGTGAACAGTCCAACACTAGCTTTATTTGACCCTGCACTACCCACTGTGGTTACTACAGATGCTTCAGACTATGGCGTTGGTGCAGTTCTTACACAGATCCATGCGGACCATACAGAGAAAACTGTTGCATTTGCATCCAGAACACTTACAGAGACAGAGCGTAAGTATTCAACTGTTGAAAAAGGAGCTCTAGCGTGTGTTTGGGCAACAGAAAAATGGAGAACCTACCTATGTGGTAGAGAATTTACCTTTTGCACTGATCATAGCCCTTTAACTACACTACTTACAACAAAGGGACTAGGAAGAGCTGGCATGGGTATAGCTAGATGGTCAGCAAGGCTACTGAATTTCAACTACAAAATGCAGGTTTGAAAAATGTTACTGCTGATTGCTTGTCACGTTTACCTTTGCCTACAACTTCTGATACGCTGGATGAGGACATAGAGGTTGTAGCACTAACTGATATATTATCATCTACAGTTACGGCTGCTGATTTTAAGCAAGCTTGCCTCACATGTCCAATTCAAGTAAAACTACGGGACATCTTACAAAGCTAATGGCCAAATGCTAAGAAGAAACTCAGTCCTGATCTTCATCCTTACTACAGGATTAGACACGAATTGTCCTTAGTAGATGGCTATGTTGTCCATGGAGCTCATCGTTTATTGGTACCAGAAACCTTGAGAGAAAAGCTTATACAACTTGCACATGAGAGTCATCAAGGAATTGTACGTACAAAACAAAGACTACCACAACTGTACTGGTGGCCATCAATGGATGCCGATGTGGTAACTGCCATTCATTCTTGTGTTACTTGTCAGAATCACGACAAAACAGCTATCACACATACACCACCACTTCAGCCAGTACCATTTCCTGATACAGCATGGGAAAAACTTGCTATTGATATTGTCGTCCCTTTTGCAGATGCTCCTATAGACTGCAGATTTACTATAACCTTGATAGACTATTACAGTAAATGGCCTGAAATTGTATTTGTTTCTCATGTAACATCAGCTACAGTAATAACATTTCTGTCTACAGTCTTCAGCAGAGAGGGAAATCCAAAGGAGTTAATATCTGACAATAGACCACAGTTTGTCTCATATGAGTTTGAATCCATTCTGAGAGAGAGGAATATTGTGCATAGGAAATCTGCAGTGTATTACCCACAAGCAAATGGAGAAATCGATGGATTCAAGTCTGAAAGAAGCACTACAGACAACAAATCTTACTGGGAAATCTTGGAAAGTATTTACAACAGAGTTCTTACATAACTACAGAGCAACATGCCATGCAACAACCCAATCATCTCCAGCTGAATTATTACATGGCAGACAGATGTGCACTAAGTTACATGTTGCAGACATCAAACTTCCGCCAAAAATGGTTCCTACAAACTCATCTACTGCTGACATTGTGAAACGTCACCAAGCCAAATGCAAGGCTTATACTGACAGAAAACGTGGTGCAAGAGAAGTGCACTTTCAGCCTGGATCTTTATTCAGAATTAATAAACCAGGAATACTGAAACAATGACAATCTAAATTTACTACACCATTTGAAGTTACATAGTTACATAGTTAAATTGGGTTGAAAAAAAACAGAGTCCATCAAGTTCAACCCCTCCAAATTAAAAACCCAGCATACACACACACACAAAACTCCACTCTTTCACACAAACCATATATGCCCATAGCTATACTAACTGTAGAGTTTAGTATCAAAATAGCCTTTGATATTATGTCTGTCGAAAAAATCATCCAAGCCCCTCTTAAAAGCATCAACAGAATCAGCCATCACAACATCACTCGGCAGTGCATTCCACAACCTCACTGTCCTCACTGTGAAGAACCACCTATGCTGCTTCAAATGAAAGTCCTTTTCTTCTAGTCTGAAGGGGTGGCCTCTGGTGCGGTGATCCTCTTTATGGGTTAAAAGGTCCCCTGATATTTGTCTATAATGTCCTTGAATATATTTGTAAAGTGTAATCATGTCCCCTCGCAAGTGCCTTTTTTCCAGAGAAAACAACCCCAACATGGACAGTCTCCTCTCATAATTTAAGTCTTCCATCCCTCTAACCAGTTTAGTTGCACGTCTCTGCACTCTCTCCAGCTCATTTACATCCCTCCTAAGGACTGGAGTCCAAAACTGCACTGAATACTCCAGATGAGGCCTTACTAGGGATCTATAAAGAGGTATAATTATGTTTTCATCCCTTGAGTTTATGCCCTTTTTTATGCAAGACAGAACTTTATTTGCTTTAGCAGCTACAGAATGATACTGCCCAGAATTATACAACTTGTTATCTATAAAAACCCCAAGATCTTTCTCACTTAAGGAAACTACCAACACACAGCCATTTAGTATCTAACTTGCCAGCGAGGACCATACACATATGAACTGTCTGATGGACGCATATGGAATGCAAGTCATCTTGCTCCTGCTAGATATGACTTTGCAGACATTCCATTTGATGAAGGACATTTTCCTACCCCTAATGCCAACTGCAATAGGCCTGAAGAAAATGAACCTATAGTGAGAGAATCAGAAAACTACCTGCATGGACCCAGGACTATGTGATGGGAATAATGTATATTATTGCTTTAAGATGCATTGTTGTTGTTTGTTATATTTGTCCAAATAATTTCCTACTATAGGGGGAATATGTGGTGTTTATAAAAATGGCCTGCGGGTGTCACTGTGCACATTACTTGTGCTATGTAGATACTCAGGACTTTCTGTACAGTTTGGAAAGTGAAAGTAGGAAGTAAGGTAGTTGTGTAATGGCTGCATGAATTTGTTAATAAAGCAGTTATACCCTTCTCATTCTCGACTACCAAAACATAACAGTATGTCATCTTGCAAACCAAATGCTTTAAGGGCTGTCATAATTTGCCAATGGACTCTGTCAAACGCTTTTTCAGCATTAAGAGCCAAGATTATAATGGGAGTCTTCTGCCCTATGTCAGTTTCGATTGAATTTAACATTTTCCTTGTTTACCTTTAGTGAAGCCTGTTTGATCTGGGTGTATTAGTACTGATATAATTGCTTTCAATCTGAAAGCTCTCATGCTACATGATGCAACAGTGGGTCTGAGTGTTTGCATCCCAGAAGTTATTGTGCATGAGTGTATGATCCACATCTGGACAATCAAACTTAACCACCTGAATTGCATCACACTCAACCGTTTGACAGGACACTTGATGAGTTGTTTATGGTTTTTTTGAGCAGGTTGGGGGGGGGTGCCAAATGTAAGGTGCCTCCTGCCCCCAGTTATTGTAATCACTTAACTTATACCCTGGGCCCGCACTGTGCCAGACCAAAGGTTTTTCTCAGCAAGCACCATGGAATGATCCTCTTCATGCGTATTCCTTTTTCTTATGGGTGCGCATATTTGCAGTAGAGAGAGAATTCTAACTTTAATAGAAAAGTCAGTTTTTTTTATATACTGAGAATGTATCTGCCCCAGGCACATTCCTTCTGCATGGTTTTAGTCATTTTCTTTTACTTATACATTTGCCCATTTGCAAGTTTTATGCAGACCATCTTATGGATGCCTACACAAACTGTCACCCAGGGTCGGAATTGGCAGTAAAAACCTGGTGGCCACATGGGGCTCCTACCCAGGTCAGCTGTGTGTGCAATCACATCAGCAAGGAGAAAACAGCCAGTTAGGTCCACGCAGGGGGAATTAGGGAGCATTGGCCGAGATTTTTTATTGGGGGGGTTGGTGGCACTAGCAGCTGAGGTGACCCACAGGTGGCAGCCCTGGACACCACAGTCAGACACTGTTGTCACCTATCTTTTTTTGGACATGAACTGTTTTAGCAGGGGAGATCCTGGGCCTCCTGCCATCTGAGGCATGTGTCCTGATGCCACCCCTCCTCTCCTGCTCCAAGCTTTGGAGTGGGTCAAAGGGGCATCATTTACTAGTGCAATGAGCACTATAGCACTTTCTGCTCTAGGAAAGCAAGTATCCAGTTTAAAAAACAGAATTTCAGCTCTTAAAATAATAGCAGATGGCTTTTTACTGCACTTGGTAACTGGCCAGTCACTTCTACCTGAGGCAAGGTTTTCACCTTGCTTCATGGCAGGAGCGGCCCTGTTGTTTTGCATGCATATATTGTAAATGCATGACAATCAATATGCCCACCATGCCCCCTTACAGGAGGGCCATCTTTATATTTCTAAGCAACAGTTGAACTTCCTTTTATAGTTTTCACCTTCTTCTTCTGACTTTTCCAGCTTTCAAATGGGAGTCATTGACCCCATTTAAAAACAAATACGCTCTTCACATTTCTTGTTATTGCTAGTTTGCTATTTATTTTTTTATTCGGTCCTCTCCTATTCATATTCCAGTCTCTTTTTTGAATCAATGTACTGTTGCTAGACTAATTTAGATCCTAGTAACCATATTGCTGAAATTGTAATTGAAAATGGAGGGCTGCTGGATAAAAACCGAAATAACTCAGATAATAAACTAATATTAAAAACTGAAAAACAATTGGGAATTGTCTCACAATATCACTATCTACATCTTACTAAGTTACTTTAAAGGTGAACAACTCCCAACAACTGCATTTTAAAAACAATCAATTAGGTTAATCATAGCAGGTTGTGTACAACTGCTTGTGCCAATTAAATTAAATGTTATTGCCATTATTAATTCCACATACTTTGGCTCTGGAGGTGATGTAATGGCCGCTATGGAAATATGCACTTCAACTTTCATGCAACAAATGATTCATGAAATGCAGCAACTAATTTCATATTATGTTGAAATTCTGCATTATGGGTTGTAATGCCACACACTACGGTATAGTTGTATGTTGAACTATATCATTCAACCTCTGCAGTGCAAGTGTCCAATGGTCCCTTTTTACCCATGGTCTTTCCTACATCTTCCAGGTTTAGTTGCAATGTCTGTGCCCAGTAACTATGGAGTGGCGGGTCCGGGTGCAGACTGTGCAGCCACCACCCTAAGGAAGCATTTTTTTAACTCCTACACACTCACGCAAACTGCCCTTGGGCCAGCAGGGGATGTGAACCCTGGTACAATTGCACCCTCTGCTCCCCTCCGTAGTTACGCCACTGTCTGTGCCACATACTTCACAGTTTTGCCCCATGGCAGAATATTATTGCCATTCCTTGCTTCTAATCTGCAGCTTGCTTTTAAACTTGAGTAAATAAGCAGTGAGTCAGTTTATTTTAATGTGCTGATATAATTCCCCTTTATTCAGGTCTTGTTTGCATTCATAGCTGTTGCTAACCCCAGAGGAAAGGGTGTATTCCTATGAAGATTTTCATTCATCCAGGTTATGGTATATCGAATATATGTAAGTAATTCTAAAACAACTGGACCAGTTTTTTTAGAATGAATTATATTAGATATGAATTATATTATTATCTTTAAATGCCATGTTGCAAACCTCCACTATAATTTGTCTCCAAGAGTGTGCAGCAGTTCCCTTTATTAATCAGCAGCTAAAGAGAAGTCAGAAGCAGCAAACACAGTTAATATTAACAAAAATCATATTTATGTTGAGCTTGCTCTTTTGTCTACGGCTCATGTCAAAATAAACACAAATTTATGTTTACCTGCAAAAAAAAAGTTCTGAATTTTGTGGTTTCTTTTTAATGAAACAAATGTGATAGAGGATGGAGGCACATTTGTATAGGAAATACAATGTAGGACCTGAGCGTTACTGGCATGTCCAGGGTTCCCTTCCCGCTCAAGGGGAGCACTGGCTCTCACTGTAAGTATGGGAGCATGTATGGGCACAAAATACATGCTCACTATGGGGCAGATTTACTAAGGGTCGAATTTCGAATGAAAAAAAAATTAGAAATTTGACCAGGGAATAGTGGGGGAATAGTGGGGAATTAAAAAAATTCGAATATCGAATTTGAATTTTTTTAGCGCAATTCGATCGATCGAACGATCGAATAGGGAAAATTCGATCGATCAATCAATCTAATATTCGAATCAAATTTGAATTGAATATTCTAACAATTTTTAGCGATCGATCGAATTTTTCAAATTTGATCTTAGGGAATGATCCCCATTTTGGTAGGTTTAATCTGGCGAAGTAGGTGATCGAATTTAAATTTAAAGGGGAAGTATTCTACCATCAAATTTTTGAATATTCGTATAAAATTAAATTCAAACATTCGAATTCGAATATTCGATGGTCGAATTTGGTCGAATTTGCCTAATTTGCATATTCGAAATTCGAATTCGAATCTTTTTGAAAATTCGATCGAATATTCGAATCCCTCATGTGAATATATATGAATTTAGTAAATCTGCCCCTAAGTATTGTATCTGTTTGAGAATTTGGCAATTTACACTTGCTTTCTTAAATTAGACTTTTTGTCTTTTCCCCATTATTTGATCCAATTTTGTAGCCTAACAAAACATAACCATCTCAAGTGAAGCAAAGGCATCAAGTATCTGTAATATTTGCTAAGTAATAATAAAATCATGCATACAGTACAATGCCTCAGGGCCTGGCCAAGCTGACCGTGCCCCTAGGATACCCGGTTGGCTTGCCCTGCCCCTGTGCACGCATGTGCTCCATAACATTAGAGAGGTCAGGGGAGGGATGGAGGAGATGGGACAGACAGAGGGGAGGATAGGGGAGGACAGGGATAGAGGGGCGAGCGACAAGGGTAGGCAAGAGTTGCAGATGGCAGCAAATCCAAACTAGGGGTAGGCAGAAGAAACTTGAACAGGCACCTGCCAGTGCCCCCATATCTGCTCCCTAGATAGGTGCCTTTTCTGCCTACCCCTAGTTCCAGCCCTGCCATGCCTGACTAAATTTAAGTTTACAAATATCAAACAATGTTGCTAAACTGCAAGCCCCATGCTCAGTAATATGTCAACATATTGCGGGAGTTGTAGTATAAGGTTTACACTCCCTTTTAGTTTCTCATTCAGTCATACAGAAAGAATAAATGTCTACCAGAAGCCTGCACATTAAAGCTTAACTACATGGATCAACTGCCTAGAACCATTATTGCAGTACAGAAACTCCTTTTAAACCCTTCAGCATATTTAAAGCGTTAATGGCCATTCACTTAAATGAGACATGTGTTGGCCATAGCGGGGTCCGGGGTTTTAAGGTAGAGATTGCTCAAGAACCGCCAGCTGCTGACAAGGAAGGGTGCTTGATTTAAAGCAATTTTTCACAGAGAATTGTGGCGATGAAAACCCACACTTGGGGTGAAGACACATGGAGCTACTAATAGCAGCTGCTTGTTGTGGATAAGCAATGACCAAAACCCTGCCATAACTGTTTTCTGGGGCAATTTTGTTACTTTTGATGCATGCGCTATAGTTCCGAAACAGCAGATTCCTCCAATTGTGCATGCGACCGAAAGTCACAAAATTTCCAAATTCTTTTTTCTGAAATTTCATGTCTTTCGGCGCATGCACTGTAGCTCCGCAATGGCAGATTCTTCCTTTGCGAATGCACCCGAAAACGCCGTCACTCCAGGAAGAAGAGCGAACGAGACAAGATGGCTGCTGTGAACTCCGATGGACAGGACATGTAAGGGGGGGAGGGTAAGTAGAAATGTAGGGGCATTTGCCCAGGGTACCAGGCAGGCCGGGGGGGGGGGAAGAGGATGGGGAGCCTATTTAGGGTAGGGAGGATATGCCAATTAGGGGGTTTGGTTCTCCATTAAAGGTAAAATTAATTAAGGCGGCCTGCTGGTGGTTCAGCAGAGTCTTGCTTAGTTCTGATGAATGGAATTATCTGTATAATCTGCTTAATAACTCTTTAAACATTGGGTTTGGTGAAAGTTAATTGCCAGTGTTAATAATAAAAATTGTCAGTTTTTTTCAGCTTTTACTCACCCCATGGCACCATAATGGCACACATTTATAAAAGGGTGAATTGTGGTTAATTGGTGAAAATTCGCCAAATTGACAATTTGCAGCAAAGTTGCCAACCTACTAAAAGGCGAAGATTACAATTAGCTAGCAAAAAATCTTAGCGTTAAAGAACTTTTGCACCATTTCACCAAAGTGCCCTTCACCAAGTTCAGGCTGGCAAACTCCCATTATAAAGATAGAGCAGCCACTTTTACATTGCAATCAACATTGCTTATGGAGATGTGTTGTGAAAATACACCAGGACTAGTTAGGCGAACTTCGGTGAAGTAAGGTGAAGAGAAAATTCACTCTTAAATGTGCCCCAATGTCTTTCATTCATTTCGCCTTCAGCTTTTTTTTTCTGTTCCAATTGCTCCCAGACTGAAACAATGACTTTCCCAAAATAAAGCTGCAGGGGCAGTAGATGGCTTGGTGGAAATCACCGCTTTGCTCACTAAGTCTAAGCAGAATGTCTGTCCATATGCAAGCAACATACTTATGATATGCATGAAAAAATGCAAATATACTTTACATAGACAGCCTGCATTGAGCTTAGCTTTATACAGTATATGTGGAAGCCTATTAGTGGGGAACTATGCTAATTAAAGTGGAGACTGCATTCTCTACCTTTACTTGCCCTCAACTCCCTGCTTTAATTGCTGAGTCGGGTTGGGCTTGGGTAAGGAACAGGTTGACAAAAAGTCAACCCACACATGACTAGATATAGGCTTAGTGATGTGGCTGGAATAAAAGAAGAGCTTCCTATCCACATTGCAAGACACTGTACTTCCTTGCCAATAATGTATTAAAGTATTATTTTACTAATAATTGCCTGGGCAACATGACTTAAATGCTGCAATATTTATGGAACTGAAAGGTAATGTTGGACTAAATTGCTCCAAGTCTGAATTTGCATTCTCTTTGCTGCACCTGACATCGCTGTCTCTTGTATAAACAGAGAATTGTCTGAATGATGTGCTCTTGTGTTGGTCCCTAGGGAGTTTACATTGTATTATAAGGGAAGATATAACAAAGTTCTCTGCAGATGTCATTGATGGGTCTCGTTGCGTCTGTCAACTCACAAAGGTAGGAAGTAGCAAACGTTTAAGCTAGAATTCATCACACACATCTTACACACCATTCTATTTCAGTACACACAGATATAAGTGACAGTTCATACAAAGCTCACCCTTTAGTTAAATTTTAGTGTTTTATAGAAAATCCTATTTGGAGCTTTTACCTTGGTCTTCATTTTCTATGTTGTGCCTTTCCAACTTGCAAATAGAGTCACTAGTACAATTACTCTGTGAGGTTACAATTTTATGGATTTTGTTAGCTTGTCTTTCAATTCAGGCCCTCTCCTATTCATCTTACAGTCTCTTATTTAAAACCTTGCCTGTTTGCTAGGGTAAATTAGACCATAACAACCAGACAAATGCTGATATTCCAAACTGGAGTTCTGCTGAACAAATTTAAATAATTCACACAACAAAAAACAGAAAAAAAACAATGGCGGCACTTGCAAGCCACTTTCCACATACAGTATTACTAAAAATTAATTTAAAATTGAACTACCACTTTATGCACTGTGGAACTACAACTGAAATTAGCAGATGTTCATGTCTTAGAGCCATGCTTTATGTAAAGCAAGAAGAACTTTGAACAACTTTATACCATTTTATAGTTTACTATACTATACATTCCCAAAATGTTTCCTTTTTTTCTCAATACATTCTTCATTATCTGTATGCATTTAGGCCTTCAGGATTTCCAGTTTCATTAACTGTATAGTAACACAACTGTCTATTAATACGGGTGAGTGGTACCTGGTTTATTGCTTCCCTTAGCAGAGGTGTTCTCTGTTTATTTTAGCAGAATCCACTCCCCACGCAGATTGCGTTGAGTACTACAGTCTAGCAATATGGTAGAAACCTAGAAACCTTAACTTATAATATGGTCTCATACTTTTTTAAGAGGAAAAATACATAAAACCAAATGAGTTATAAAGCAATATCTCTGCAGGTTTTATTCTAGAGGAAACATAGATCTAGTTTCATTGTTACTGTTTCTCTCCCCTCTAATCTTATACTCTATTAACCTTTGTAATCGCCATTTTGTTTCCAAAAGCTATCTAAATGGAGTAAAATGAAGATACATGATATATAGATGATGTATTTATCAGACCAAAGGCCAAACCTCAGCAGGATATTATCTTACTATATTCAGCTGATTGCCCAGAAATCCCAGACGGCGCAATAATGGCAGAGGCAGTAACAACAGATGCACCATTATAAAACCCAGTGAAGCAAAAGATCATCAGAAAACTACAGATCAGGCTTCCTTTAGGAGCCAGATAATGTTACAAATATAAATCAATTCAAGATTATTTGCCGATATCTCCTATCTCAACACTGTACTTGTAAACATACAAATTGGAGATAAAAAACAAACTTACGGCACATTGTATTAGCAATCAAGGTGTTTTATAATTAGATTTAAACATTGCATTTCCAAATTGTTCTAATGTCTGTACAAAATGAGATGCTATAAGCTATAGTTTGATGCCGGAATGTAAAACTCTCTTGAAATGGAAAACAAATACTATATGTATATCTTTACTGCTGCTTGTATACTCAGCACTGTACATTACTACAACACACACTTAGTACAAACAAGACGAACAAGCATTACAATAATACAGTCATAAGAATTACAGAACAGAAATTCACACAGGGTCCCAATGAATTTGTTATAAATATCACTGCTGGCCTTGCATCCTGGGCTGGTACTTTGCTTCACTTAAAAAATGTACTTAAAAAAGCACTGGCTTAAAGGAACTGTTCATTATAAATAAATAAAAACTAGGTAAATAAGTAGTGCAAAATAAAAATGTTTTCAATATAGGAAGTAATGTTTTGGCTAATATGTTTTTTGGAAGGCCCACAAGAGTCGAGGGCCCACAGGGTTTTTTCCCAGGTGCCCCGCCGGCCCTGTCTGACCCTGTCTGACCCTGTCCTCCAGTTTCACATCTCTGTACTGTCTGCTCCCTACCGCTCACTTGCCGTTTCATCCCCCCGACACAGTGTATTCTAGTGAGGAATGGGAGAGTGTGTAATCTCCTTAATAATGAGATTCTGGATTTTGCAACAGCAACTTATTTATTAAAATACAGTTCATGAAAGAAGCTCTCTCTGAATGCACTGCTCAGTCTCTTCTGCCTGTGGAGCTGGCCCCACCTATGTCCTTCTTTTTATATGACAAATTTTATTAACATCAACAATTATCAACACATCCAGTAACATCAAAATTTTTTATTGTTTTAAAGTAATAAAAATATAATGCAGCGTTGCCCTGCACCTGTGCTTCAGAAACACTACTATTGCTTATATAAATAAGCTGTTGTGTAGCCATGGGGGCAGCCATTCAAAGGAGAAAATGCTCAAGTTACACAGCAGATAACATTATGTTCTACAGAGCTTATCTGCTATCTGTTATCCATTACTTATCCTGTGTCAGGATCGCGCCGCCCGGAGGCTTACCTTAGCTCCGGGCGGCGCGGCCTATCTCCCCGGCGTATTTTCATTACTGTTCCTTTAACATTTTAACATCAATGGTGCTAATAACAACAAACCATTAATAGTTGTAACTTAGTACATTTACTATAATGGTATTACTGTAACAACTGACCGTGTAACTTTAACACTGTTCAAGTGATTTTGATGGGTTTTTTTTATAACACGGCCATAACGTTTGCGCACCATGGGTAAGGGTTTGTGCCTGGTTATTGTCGGTTATATTTTGTGTATTAACTGTTCATGGTCTGAGTTTCGTGATCCTTGGATGGGTGCAGTATCTCTCAGAAAATATCCTGATGTGTCCATCTTATTGCCCTCACTATAACCTACTGACAACTGCCTATTTCCAGTGGCATCTTTTCCCTGATTGTGCTCAGGCCAGTAAGCATCCACTGGTAGTTACCACTCCATGTAAATCAAATCCTGGTCTGACTGATTACAGTGCTGACCATCAGAATGGCTCACACTTGGTATTTTCAGGATTTTATATAAATGCCTTCTATTTTACCTTAACAATTTCCCATCACAATTCTTAACTATTTTTTAGCTTTTTCAAATGAGGTAGATCCATTCCAAATTATGACATCATCTCCAATGTGTAAAACACATGTTTTGTTTCTGTTGTCTGTGCCATTTATGGAGGGTCTTATCATTGTTGTAACACTTAAGTTCCAATGCAGGTCATTTTGTCTATATTTGTCTTGCAAGGAATAACTCTAAATGGAGATTAGCCTACTTCCAGAGCTATTGCTCTGCAATTTAAGAGTGCCACTTCTGGGTGCTGACCTAAATGAACAACTGTTTTATAATCTTTACGCCACACTCTGCAAGTCTATTACTCTGTGGGAATCTTGGGCTTGAAGTGACATTGACATGCGTGAATCCAAACTCTTCTATGAATCTTACAAAGTCTTTTCCTATAAACTGAGAATGGTTATCTGTTCTTATTTCTCTTGGTATTCCATATCTTTAGAAGTGTGTTTTAAGTATTTTGCATGTGTCAGATAACGTGCAATTTTTTTATTTTCAAACTTCTGAATAATTGGAGTATGCGTCTAATATTGCCAAATGTTCCTTTCCATTCAATATGAATATATCAACTCCAATTTTATCCCAGGGACCACATGGCTTTTCTCTCTGCATTAGGGGCTCCCTTGGAAGTGCTGGAGCAAAGGTTTGGCTAGTTGTGCAGCTTGTTATAACCTGAGCAATATTGCCATTAATAGAGGGCCAAAATAAGGATTCTTTTTCCGTCTTTTGCATTTTTGATATTTAAGATGCCCTCCGTGTATTATGGTTAGTTGTCACACAACAAATTGAGATCCTTTGAGCAATACTCCATCCCATGTAGAAAGTTCATCACAATATTGATATTTTTTGTGATTGTTTGAATGTAATGCAGTTATCACTTCTTGTAGATAATCATCAGAGGCAGTGCTTTTTTTAAATTTCTTCCACGTTTCTTCTGATACTGCTTTCCTAGACATAACACTATTGATATGTATTTCCACACTTGATTCCTTTTCACTGTCTAATGCAAAAGTGTTCAATTACATCTAACTCAGTCAGTTATCTCATATGTTACTGGCAGTTTCCCAAGACCTGTAAACACATCCTTATATTCACTTAACAGTATATCTTTGTTGCTTTGGGGTGATTCTTCCACAACAAATAATTTGTTTACCAGTCTCAACTTCTCACATGTTTGTGCACCTAATGGGGAAAGTAATTACCAGAGACTACTGCAAATGCTTGCTTGTTTGCCTTGCCCTCCTACTGATGGGATTTCAGACTCATTGTATGCCTTAAGCACTAATGGTTTAGTTTGTAGTTTTTGCATTTCTTCATATTTTTTCTGTGATAATGCTCTCTGCACAGCTCAGTCCATCTGCGTATGGAGCTGGCCCCACCTACGTGTTTCTTTTTCTATGACAATTTTTATTGACATCAACAATTGTCAACATAGAGAGTGACTTGCTGGGTTCCTAGTGTGTTTGACCTGGTTTAAAGGGGAACTTTCATGAAAATGTAATATGAGTTTCATGATACTGAATTAGTAAACTTTGCTAATTACAAATTCTGTACCTGAAAATAATAATGTTTATCTTCACAATCCCTCTCTCTGCATCTGTTGAATCGCTTGATTCTATCTTCATATAGGAGTTGGGTGTCATTTTCAGTGACAGATCAATATATATTTCAAGGAAGCTTCCTTTCCTAGCGGCTATATTATAGCTCACTCTAATAACTGACTAAGAAAAATGTAACAAAATAACTTTGGCACAAACCCTGCATGCAGGCAAACACGGCTTCTGATGCATTTAAAAGTGTGAGCTCTAATACATCTTCTAAATAAGCCCCTCCAAAGGCTGTATTAAAATCTGACTCCCAACATGCACGAAGAGTGAATGAAGAGAAGCACATGCTGAGAGGAGGAGAGTGAAGAGTAACTTCATTATCTTAAAATGGGCCAGAATTTTTATTTTATTATATTTATATATATATTTTTTTTCTTTAGTGTGAGGAAGCTCATGTAGAGAGAGAGTGTACAATCCTTGCACTTCTGCAGCAGTTCCCTGTAATGGAGCAGGAGCAGAGTATGTTTGTTGTAAGTCCTTTCCTAGCAACCAGCTGCACAGTGATCTCAAGGCTCCAGGAAGTTATACAGTGTTATGTTTTGGTAGCCGAGGATGAGCATAAGTATAACTGTGCTTTATTAGCAGGTTAATGCAGCCACTACTCTAACCCTTTTAAGCAGTATAGAAAGTACAGTGTATGCACAGTATACTCTTGTGCACAGTAACACCTACAGGCCATTTGTATAAACACCACATATTCGCCCTATAGCAGGAAAGCATTTGGGTAAATGTAATAAACAGAAACCATCTTAAAGCATCTTATAGTTGTATGAGCTTTTCTCTCAAGGTCTCTGGTACCAGTAAGCGGTGGACAACATAGCATCTATAGGACAGTTCATGTCTAATCCTGCAGTAAGGTTGAAGATCAGGACTGAGTTTCTTCTCAGAATTTGGCCACTTGCTTTGTAAGGTGTCCCGTAGTTTTACTTGAATTGGACATGTAAAGAAAGCTTGCTTAAAATCAGCAGCTGTAAATGATAGATAATATATCAGATAATATATCAGACAATGCTACAACTTCTATGCCCTCACCAAGTGTATCAGGAGCTGCAGGTAAAGGTAAAGTGACAAACAATCAGCAGTTACATTTTTCAAACCTGGTTTGTATTGCATTTTGTAGTTTAAATTCAGTAGCCTTGCTGGTCATCTAGCTATATGCATTCCAGCTCTTCCTAGTCCCTTTATTGTAAGCAGTGCAGTTAAAAGGCTAACACATGCATAAGGTGAATTCTCAATACTTTTTCAACAATGGACAGTACTTTCTTGAAGAATAAAAAGCCTTTATTGTTAAATGGCTACGATGAAAAGATACAGTTACATTTTGAGCCACATCCTGGTTCTTTTACAAACTAAGGTGAATTCTCTACCCCTTAGGTAGGTTCTCCATTTTTCTGTTGCCCAAACACATGCTAGAGCTTCTTTTTTTTTACGCTCTGACTCTGTAAGTGTTCTGGATGCAAATGCAACAGTTTTCTCTGTATGATCGGCATGGATCTTTTTGAGAACTGCACCAACCCCATAGTCTGAAGCATTTGTAGTAATCATAGTGGGTAGTGCAGGATCAAATAAAGCTAGGGCTGGACTGTTCACAATTAACTGTTTAACTATTTCAAAGCATTGTTGAGCAGTCTCTGACCAAACTAGACTTGAAGTTCGTAGTGCTATTTCAAAGCATTGTTGAGCAGTCTCTGACCAAACTAGACTTGAAGTTCGTAGTGCTCTAAGTGGCTCCACAACTGAAGCATAGTTGGGAATAAACTTAGAATAGCATGACATAAGACCTAAGAAAGGTTGTAAGGTATGAAAATCAGATGAAGTAGATGCTCGTGTAGAAGTATCCCTCGTGTAGTAATCCCTCTTGTGAAATTATATGACCCAGAAATGACAGCTGAGTTTGTATGAAGTGGCATTTAGAAAGGTTTGGTTTCAGTACTGCAGAATCAATGCATTTCAGAACCTTTTCTAGGGACTTGTAATGAATATCCATAGTTGGAGCAGAGACAATTATATCATCCAAGTAGCACTAAACACCAGGTATATCATGGAGTATAGAAGACAACTTGGTGCTCTCCATAAGATACATGCTTGAACCGAAACAAACTATGATGCGTTATAAAAGCAGTGAGGTCTCTGCTTTCATCATGCAGTAATACTTGATGATAAGAACTATGAAGATCCAGGGTGGAATATAATTTTCTCCTTTTTTTAAAATATTTCCTCTATGCATGGCAAGGTATGATTATCCATATCAACTGCTTTATTAGGTTCACAAACATCAACACACAAAATCGAATATCTCCAGTTTTCTTCATTGTTACAACAATTGGTGAATCCCATTTGTTAGATTCTGATTTTTCAATCACATCTTGCTCTACCAGTCTTTGGTTCCTGTGAGACAGCCTCCCTTACAGAGTAGGGCAATCACCTCAATTTCTGTCATTTTTGGTTTTACATCTGGTCTAAGCATAACTTTGTGTACAAAGTTTTTTTGCAAAACCCAATGAAGTGTTGCTTTGGTGTGAAATTTTAGACTCTGGCTGTGTGGCAGGCACTGGTGCTGTAATAATGAGACCATCAACTAATTGTAGGTTTAATGCAGCAAAGAGATCCCTTCCAAGTATAGCAGTACCCTTATTCACAACGTAAAAGTCACATTTTGCAGTATTTGATTTAAATTGTACAGTCACTGGCAAGCAAACAATCACAGGTATTGGATCCTTTAAGTAACTGACCTGTCTCAGGGCAGATGCAACAAGTGGATATTTAGCAAAGTATTTCAAGAAAATATCCTTGGTAGTATAGAAACAGCTGAACCTGTGTCAAGCATCAGGTAAATAGAGTGTCCCTTGTCAGTAGAAGCAGTATTGATATAGACAGTGCATATACACATGTCTGGAATAAATGTATCAGCTTTATCCACACTTAATACCATAAAAATTGAAGCAGTTATGCATCTTTAGCAGAACTACTGCAGATCTTAGCAAAATAACCTACCTTTTTTGCATTTGCGGCACTGCACAGCTTTTGCATGACATGTAGCATAATTTGCAGTGTGTTGAATCACAGCAGAAGCAGTCTTTTTTATTTGTATTTGCTGCATGGTTTTTCAGTGTAAGTGAATCCCTTTCCTTTGCACTGTACTGTATTTTGCCTGTGACTGTGCATTATTAGGCCCCAGTGCGGGATTCACAGTCTGTACATTCCCAGCAGTTCCCTAACTGAGAATTTTAGCCTTGCAACTGTATTAGCCTTTGCAAGGGTTAAAGCCTGCTCTAGGAGCAGTCTCTCTGTAATTCGTTGTGAGTTTATTTCCCACTATTTGACTCTTCGCATTTCATCTGTTAGATTCCCAAACTCACACGTAACAAACAGCTTTCTCAAATTGCTACAAATTGTTCTGTGGATTCATCATTAAGTTGTCCACATTTGCAGAATTTATATCTTTCAGCAACCACATTTACTCTTGGCACGAAAAAAGTTCTTTATAGCAGTAAGAGCAGTTTCATAAGTCTCATCAGATAATGGTAATGTATATAATATATACGCTGTCCCTCTGCTCCCAGGCAGTATGGTAGGCTCACCAGGGTTTGGAAGAACAGCTGCAGTCTGCTGCAGAGGTAGAACAGACATCTCATCTCCAAGTTGTTATGTTTTGGTAGCCGATTATGAGCAGAGCATAACTGTGCTTTATTAGCAGGTTAAAGCAGCCATTACACATCAACAGTAACTTGAACTTTAACACACTAAGCAGTATAGAAAGAATAGTGTATCACAGTATACTCTTGTGCATAGGGACACCTACAGGCACCTTGCACAAACACCACACACACCACAGACTGCGAATGGCTGGCAGGAAGAGGAAGCAAGAGAGCCTGGCAGAAAACAGAATGACAGAGAGACACAAGGTAGAGAGAGCTGCCAATTTGGCCTTGACAGCTGTAAGGCCCCAGCAAAAGCTGTTATTTGGATCAGGCCAGCACAGGGAAGGCAGATATTGTGCCGGACTGGAGAAACCAGTACTTGCAGGGGATTCCCATCTGAGTATCCAAAGGGGCTGGAGTTGCACTTCTTGTCTGTAAGTTCTTGACTCACCTGAAGCATCCAAAGAGATTTTTGGATTGAGTATCATATTTAACTAATTTAAAAAAAACACTACCCCCAACCCACGAAGACCCTCCTCCCCCCAGACAAACTACCCCTCGCCACAGGTTCC
Organism: Xenopus borealis; assembly: GCA_024363595.1. Lineage (NCBI taxonomy): Eukaryota > Metazoa > Chordata > Amphibia > Anura > Pipidae > Xenopus > Xenopus borealis. Next base: position 95,402,943 of record CM044442.1, read on the forward strand.
AGTGACGAAAGCCATCTTCTTCGGTAATCTCTATGACTAAGCGGCCTTTGGGTGAATGCACAGTTGGTGCAAATTTCCCAGTCACTGACAACTGCGCATATGCCGAAACTCATGGGAATTGCTGAAGAGCTGGAAGAAGACACAAATATTACAGAAGAAGAAAAAGAAAGCTGCCGTGATCTCAGATGCTGGAATCTGCAGCAAGGGGTAAGTAAAGTGGTAGGGTCATTTGCCATGGGGGGGCAGTTCAGTCTGGGGGGAGGAGTTTAGGGTTTTTTTTAATGGGTTTAGTTCTCCTCTAAAGTGACGGTTTCCTAAAGGAGCACTTGAAGATTTTATAGATTGAATTAAAGGAGTTTGCTTTCTTTTAGTTAGTGAGGCACCAATTGCCATCATGTTGGGAGTGCTGCTTGTATTAGTTGGTAATTTACTTTAGATAAAAAGTTATTTATTTTACTAAGAACTGTGTGCGAATCATTACTGTTTCTTAGTGGGGCCACCCAAAGGTGCATTCCTGGATCACATTAGGTGGAAGCACTGAGATAATAAGTACCAGGTACCCAGTCTCTCCCAACACCTGAGTGGCTCAGGTTTTTTCTTGTGCCATCAGGTAAGCACCACACGTGGAGTGTAACTCTGACAGACGGGATGTTTAAAGGGTTACACTTATATTACATTTTAATTTTTAATACTCATCTTTCTATTCAGGCCTCTCCTATTCATATTCCAGTTGCTTATTCAAATCAGTGCATGGTTACTAAAGTAATTTGGACCCTAGTTACCAGAGTGCTTAAAATGCAAATTGAAGAGCTGCTGAATAAAAAGCTCAATAATTTAAAAACGCAAATAATAAAAAATGAAAACCAATTGCAAATTGTCTCAGAATATCACTCTCTATATGATACTAAACGTTATCTCAAAGGTGAACAACCCCTTTAAGGTCAGTGAAAAACAAAACGTACATTAGAAGCGGTAGCAGAAATATGTGTCACCAGAGAGGCCTCATAGTGCACCCTTCCTCCTCCACCTATCTTCAACCTTATGGCTGCACTCCAGAAATAAATCTCTCTTGTTCTGAGTCAGTCAGTCACGAGTTATTGTTGCAACTTTTCTGCCAGTACAAAATTTGTACTTGTAAGGAATTATCCCTCTGCTGATTTTGAACCTGGGACCTTTTGTGTTTT
>CM044442.1:95414683-95429855 GCA_024363595.1 Xenopus borealis
TATTAGGTAAAAACATTCAATAAAATTAAATACTGTAGATACAAAAATGACATCCTGGTTTTTCTATATTTTCAAAACCGCAACAAAACAAATAACAAAAAGGAAGTAGAGAAAAGGGAGAAAAGTGATGATGAATGAGTAATAAAGTGGGTAACATGCAAGTTGTGGGTAGAACTTTTGTGTTCAGTCATAGATGCAGGTTGTTGGGTCTTCAGGTCTTATTAACAATGAGTTTTATACCTTTACATTTTATAAAATCATTTTCCTGGCCACACCCACTTCTAATGATGTCACTACCAGCTTACAACAGCACTTCCTGTTAACTGATGGTCAGCAGGTTGCTGACCATCAATCACAACCCAGTGACCAACAATACAGAGGAAGTGTGTTGTAAACTGGAAGTGACATCATAAAAAGTGGTTGGAGATAATACACTTGCGGGTATGGTTGCCACCTTTTCTGAAAAAAAATACTGGCCTTCATATATACTTATGTTTTTTCCCTAATAACATTAGGATCAGCCATCATTTTTATTGGCCAGGCCGGTAGAACAACGGCCAGGTGACAACCCTACTTGCGGGTCGGGTAGTGGGTCCAAGCTGGTAAAAATGCAGGTTGTGGCTCTAAGTTTTAATAATTGATTTGCACAGGACTTTGCACACTGTGTGGGTGGTATAGAAATGGCCTGCAGCATTTTTAGGGGCCCCAGAATCTTGTACAATGTTACAGCCCCATTTGACATTTAGGGCATTAATAGACATAATTATTTCCCACCTACCATATAGCTATTTGTCACTCAAGGGAGATTGTGTGTCCTGAACCAAAACATTATGCAAAACATTATGCGAAAATACCTTTTAAAGTTTAAAATTCTACCAGTGAATTGTTTTTATAGGTTACTGCACAAGTGGTTTCATAGTTTATTACATGACCTTTCAGTTTTTTAATCCTGCTTGCGGGTGTTACTGAGGAGGTGCTGGGATGTCACCCTGCTATAGGTATTGGCACACAAGGAGTCTCCTGTGAGAAATTTTTGCAACGGTGAGCGACTAATCTTCTGCTAATGCTTTCCTGTGGGGAATAATGTAAATTGCAACATGGAAAACATGTGTATGGCTTCATTTTCCATTTTGCCCTAAGTTTCTTTGCAAGGCAACTTTGGTGACTTTGAGAAAAATTAAGCCCTGCATATGTTTTCCCATCTGTGAGTTACAAATGTGAAAGTATTTTGTAGGAGATAAGTAACACATGGTAGTGAAAATTTCTCACAAGAGACTAGTCTCCTTGTATGCCAGTACCCTAAGGATCAACTAGGAAACAAGGTCATACAGTCTCTGTTACAGTGGTCTCATATAAGCAAATGGTGGATAAGAATCTGGTAGCAAACACTTTTAGATGAAATGGGCCTAATGGAAATAGGGAAATAATAAAACAGGAGCTTTAAGTATACAACAAGGTGTTTTGATAAATGGGAGGCTTAATCATACTCAAATTATTTTGCATTTGTCTCTATAAAGAGATCAGGGATCTGTTTCCAAAACATTTTTTAGCTTTAGTGAGTGCAAGCAAATGTAGGTCATGCAAAAGCTACTAGTACATATATATCTATATGACAAGGCATCATATTTAACATATTCTCCCCCTCATTTCAAACACTAACATACTCTTCTATTCTACAGATCTTTCAGTGACATTTTTCATGTAATTGCCCAGAAGGAGAATAATGGACAATTAAATGCAATGTTTTAGCTTGCTTCACTGTTGCGGTCTACAGCAAAAGCATTCCTGAACGAATGATAAATAAATTGTCTTATTAAAATGTATTGATGGACACCCTTGTATTACTAAATAATTAAAATGTCCGGTATCATATTCATTCAACCATTAAATTCTAAATGTTTAAATAAATAATGAGCTTCTTGGAGTCAGTTTGTGCCTGTACTTTTGACCTTGACTGACTTCCATGCAGCACTTAAGACTTTTTATTCAGCAGTATACATTATATTGGTAGATATCATGGTATAGAAATACATTCTAGGATTAAAGATATACTATTTTAAGCTCAGCAGAAAGCTTTCAAAGAGGTGAACAAACTAATATTTAGTAATCCATAGTTGTTGCTTTGCCCTGTTGGAAACATGACATTTTATGATCAGACCTTTGATCATGTTGGACCACATGTGGCCCATGGCATGTTCCCCATTATTAATTTACAGTGATTCAGTTTTCATGTAAGCCTGTACTGCACTATGGACAGATTTTTAGGAACAGCTGATTTTGAATCTATTTTATGTACAAGATCACAGTTAAATTTCCAGGGCAGTGATTTTGTCATTAACAGAAGATATATGGGAAAGAATGTGTGAAGCAGATGTTTAATTAACACTGCATAATACACTGTGATTGTAAACTTTGTGAACTGAGCTGAAAAGTTTTAGCACACAATCATATTTACAGCATGGCTTAAACTCAGTAGTCCATAGTTGTAACTTTCTGCAATATAGCAATGGTGCTGGTTTCCAACATCTTACAATGTGACCACCAGTGTATCATCAAGATTTTTGGTGAAGTATACACAAAAATATCTAACTTGAAAACAAGCCAGGGATGCTGTAAACTGATAATGGATTGCCAAATAGATGTGCCTGAGATATACTGCAGGCAAGCAAGATCAATTATACGCTCCCAGCAACAAAAAAAGACCCCACCTTCTTAGATCTGTTTTTGTTTTTCAACACAGTTCAGATAACAATAAATAATAAAGACATACATAAGACTTTAAGATGATCAGCATTCCCACACCCTCAACCCCTACTCCTGCTTCAGGGCAGAGACAGACATGAAGATTCGGGGAAATTCAGTCGCCCGGCGACACATCACCTCTTCTTCGGGCAACTAATCGCCCTGAAAATCCTTCCCGCTGGTTAGTTTCTTTGTCTCTGTCCTAATGCAGAATGACAACAGTATAGTCCAAGTGAGTTATAAGATGACCTCTGTGGTATGCTAGCCTGATCCTAATATTCCTAATTCTAGCCTGACCAGAACCACACTGTACTCTGATCCTTCAAAGACCACTATAAGTATAGCCAAGGTGGGATTCTTCACTTCTGTAGCATAAGACGTTGGGGAGGAGTGTTAAGAAGCACAAAATAACAGCCCCTTGAACTCCATGCGTCTCTCCCCTCACTTCCCTAAATTTGGCAATATGTGTCTGATCTGTCTCTACTACATCACCAGCGTCTGCTTCGCTCACATCACAACACTTCGCCAGGCATAGATTTGCCAGGACAAAAATAATTCACAAAAATGCGAAGTTGCGTCCATGGCGGTGCTTCGTCAAGCAAATCGAAGTTGTGCTAGTGTTGCTTCGTCAAGCAAATTGAGGTTGTGCTAGTGTTGCGAAATTTGCATACGACGGGAAGGATGCCAGCATTCAAAATAGAAATAAAATATCATCCAGAGAGTACGTTGTATGCTTAAATTATTTTTCCATTTTAATAAAGGTAAAACATGCACTTTTGCACGTTTGCAATAAAAAAAAATAGAAAAATTATTTAAGCATACAGCATACTCTCCGGGTGATATTTTATTTCTACTTTGAATGCTGGCATCCTGACATGGGTGTTTGCTACCTGTTGTGGAATATGGGAATACAGTTTGGAAAATCAATGGACCACTTATTGATATACCTAGGGTAATAGGTAGGGACATTTTACTATTGGGGGTTTATTTATCCTTTATAGTGTCACAGATGTGTACAGAATGTGGATGGTCAACTGTGTCAAAGTCTGCAGAGAAACATCTAGAAGAATAAACAGAGAATAGTGAAAATTAGCTGTTGCCTAGAGAAGATTGACGATTGGTGAGTGCAGAGTCTGTTGAGTGTGTTGGCAAAGCCAGATTGTAGGGGGTCAAGATGGGAGTTGTGGTATGCTGGACCAGGCAGTTTTTAACAAGCCTTTCCAGCAACTTGGATGCAAACAGAAGAAGGGAAACTGAATGATAGTTAAACCTGGCATCAAGGAATGGGACTTATTAATGCTTGTTTACATGAAGATGGAGAGAGTTTCAACCGTTTGGTCAGGTCACCAAATTGAGGGAAAGTTTCCAGTAGTAGGAACTATAAACATCAATGACCCAAGGTAGTCTTCAAGTAAAGTGAGCTTACAAGTTACTGAGCCAGAATTGATTACAGTACAAATTGGTCTGGTCCCATGTATACGCCAACAGTCTGGCAAATCTGTGATGTCTGCCATTTTGGCTGTCAATATCTGCTTATTTATGGGTTCCCTAAAATAGCATTTCAAGTGAAACCTTAGATGTTACACAAATGTCACAGCATCTGGCGACACTGAAATATTTCCATTTTCTTGGAATATTTGCTTGCAAAACATCTGATCCTATCTGTGAAAAGGGAGGCAGCTCTGAGAAAATGGGTTTAGAGTCAACGTTCTACAGATTTTGCAGTGGCAGAGCTGTTACAGTATTAAACAGCTCATTTGCCTCAAGTGGACAATTTCATTTTTTTCTGTAAAATATCATGTCACAACAATCCTTATTTCCGTCTTGTAGATTAAATGAAACTCTGCTGAGACATTTATGTGCCTTCTGCTTCTCCAAAGCCAGATGCCACTAAAATAGATTGCAGAATGATGTCCCTAAACCATAGGAATCATGCTTGTTGCCTTGCGAACTGAAACTACAATAGTGTATTGTAATTTGAATGCTATTTAATATTCATGCTTAAAATGTCAAAGTTTAAAGCCAGTGCTCAGTACAAATATGTTCATATATTTCATTGGTATTGAATGTAGTTACTGCAGGAAATATTAAATAAAGGTATTACATTTTCATTAATTTGTGTTTCATCTTCTTTGTGCTACTCAACTTTTTATAGGGTCATAAGCCTTCTGTGAACACCAATTGTCTTCTAACAGTTTACTTGGGGGCAGATTTACTAAGGTTCGAATTGATTCGAAGTGAAAATTCAAATTTAGAATTTAATTTTGGGTTTATTCAGTTATCGAATAGCCCAAAATTCGATTTGATTTGGCCAAATTCGAAAATTCGAATTCGATTGTTGAAGTACTGGCCCTTTAAAAAAAAAAAAAATTTGATATACACTAACAATTTGGCAGCTAAAACCTACCGAATTGCTATATATCCCTATGGGTTTTCTTGATTGAATATAAAAAATTTGATCGAATGGTTAAAATCGTTCGAATCAAACATTTTATCGATGGATCAAATTTTTTATATTCGATCGTTGAATAATTCTAATTGCGTTAAAACTCTTCAAATTCGAGGGGTTTTAATAAGAATTTAATTAGAGGGTCAAAAAATATTATGCAGCCCTTTTGAGAAATAGGAATGGTGGAAAACGACGCGACGCGCGCCGAAAATGACGTGACGGAAACGACGCGACATGCGACTCGTTTCGCAAATTTTTTCGCCAATTTGCGAATTTCGCGAATTTTTCATCGAAGCGGGTGAGATTCGCACATCACTATTTGAAAAGCAATACTAAGAGTCTCTTTTTCTACTTGTGCATATTTGCGCTCTGTGTGTGTTAATGGGTGTGATGCATATGCAACTGGCTTCCATTCCTTACCTTATTGTTATAGTAGAACTGCAACTATTCTGTCTTTTGATGCATCTGTTGATATATTTGAAGGCCAATGTATGTCAAAATATTGTAGAGTCTGTGCACAACAAAGAATGTCTTTTAGTAATTTGAACTCATTTTCCTGCTATTCGCCGCAGGCGAATAAATTTGCGAAACGGCATTTTTGGATGCTGGCATCCATTTTTTTTGACGTGCAATGTGCACCGCTGTCCAAAAACAGATGCCTGCTTCCAAAACGAGACGTGGCGGCGTTTCGATCATCACTAGAACTGATACCTTCCAAAAAAGTGTATTAAAGGTACACAATTTTCTGCTTTTCTTAGTGAGAGAAATCTGCCAAAACCCATGGGGTAAATTTATCAAAGAGTGAAGTTCCTCCACTAGAGTGAAATTCCGCAAATCTCAATTCATTTCTATGGGATTTTGAAAGGTGTATTTATCATTGGGCGAAGTAAAAGTTCACCCTTTGATAAATCCACCTTTAAAAATCCAATAGAAATGAATGGAGAGTGGCAGAATTTCACTCTAGTGGCGGAACTTCACCCCCATGTGAGACATCTAGGATTGTAAATAATTTGGCATTTGCCATTTCACCCAGGATTTCATTCCAAGTGGGTATATGAAAAAGTTCCATTACTTTTATTGACAGAACTTACATATCTCCTCCTAACTCTCTTGCCTGCTATTGTCCATCACTGCATTTACTGTAACTTTTACTATAACACTGCTTGGAAAAGTGATTATATCTGCCACAGTGATTATATCTACCAAAAGCTGGGCAGTTGTTGAATGAGTATTCTTACAGACTTTGTATTTGGTAAATCTTGCATCAATTTTCCCTTTGCCTTTCTTAAAATCAGATGGATGTAGCCACTCTGCTGACTTGAGAAACCTTCTCTTCACTTCTTATTCCTGTTAGCACTTTGAGCTGCTGCGTTGTGAGTTCAGATGCTTGACAAATTCTTATAGCTTTTTCTAATGCAAGTTCCTGTTCCCTTAACAATCTTTCCTGCACTTTTTGATCCTTATATCCAATTACAGCTCTGTCTCTGATTAATTAATCTCTCAGCTGACCAAAGTTACATGTTCTGCTCTTCAACTTGAGGTCTGTTATGTATTCTTCTATGCTTTCAATAGGAGACTGCATTCTGGAGTTAAAGATTAATCTCATTCACCTTAGGGTGCAGCAATCTTTAAAATTTCCCATAACCACTGTCATGTTCATCAAGTTGGAATGAATTAAAGATTTGCAAGGCTTCTTTCCCTACTATTGTTAGCAAAAGGGCCACTTTTTAACTTGGTTTACTTATCCTTTAAACGACTCCCCCTGTATATTTACAAATAGAAATATAATGTATAGGGCTATACCAAGCACTAAAAATAGAGAAACCAACCCCATGGAGTACACTTGCTTTTGTAGTGGGGAAGGCAGCCCCCAAAAAAGGAATACTAATACCCATAAAATATCAGGAAATACAAACACAGCCACCAAGGACATTGTTGATTTAGCAATTAAATACCACAATCTATCCTTCTATTATTTTGTTTGTGGGTGTCCTTGTGGGAAAGCAACCTTCCAGCCAAACATTAATATTTTTAGTTTGTCATTTTTTATAATGTTTACTATTTCTCTTGCTTGCACCATTGATTCATTCTGCCAAGGGCTTCTGAGCTTGTCACATGTGAAGGCGCAGGAGCTTGTCTTGGGAATTGTTTCTCGCAATTAGTTAAATGTTAGCGAGAAACTGTAACCACCAAAGCTAAAAATGGAAATGTTCCAGTATTTAGAAAGAAATGAAAGTCAGGATGATCTCTAGAAACAGCACTGAACGGAGAAAGATACAAAGGGAGCAGTTTCAAATATAGACATTTGAAGAATACCATGTAAATAGCAGGTGACAGGCATATTGCATGGTAAATCTGGGCAATTTATTCCTGGTCTTGCAGTTCTGCTTCATTTGATACTTGGAGAGGCTGCATAATTAGATGAAGTTGATATTTCACAGTGCAGCACCTGATCACGAAGTGGACAGAAATTGCCATTTAATATACTTCATCGTCTTGATAAATGTTATTTTTGATTCTGACCTTCATATGTTAATAGTAAGAAAAGCTTAATCAAATGAGCAAATTGTAGCTTAATCTCAGCTCAACAAACACCCACAAAAACAGTATATACATAGCATTACACACAGTACAGGTATAGGATCCGTTATCTGGAAACCCGTTATCCAGAAAGCTCTGAATTACAGATAGACCATCTCCCATAGATTCCTTTATAATACAATAATTCAGATTTAAAAAAAGTGATTTACTTTTTCCTTGTAGTAATAAAACAGTACCTTGTACTTCTCCCCAACTAACATACAGTATGATCAATCATTATTGGATACAAAACAAACATATTGGGTTTCATTAGTGTTTAATTGATATTTTAGTAGACTTAAGGTATGGAGATCCAAATTACAGAAAGATCCCAGGTCCTGAGAATTCTGGATAACAGGTCTCATACCTGTATATACATTTTCCAACATTTTCTCAGCAAAGCATCTTGAGGAGCTCAGAGGTTATGAGAACCATTTTTTTTCTAAACGGCATAACAGGCATTTCTTTTATGAAAAAATTCTACCAGTGTGCCTTCTTTAGAAGCCAATGGTAACTTGAGACATTTGACTGAAATGCAAAATGGAGCAAAAAATTGTCCTTTCAAAGAAAATAGGGAAACTTTCTCATATTTTTGTTAGTAAATGTAACACATTTAAATGTAACAAATGTAAAGGCTTTATGAGAGTAAACCAAGTGGTGCTCAAGGTAATAAGCCACACCATTCTTTCAGTACGTATCATCAGTTCATCTTTACTTCTTCTCCACTTCACGGTCCAATCAGAACAGGTTTGCTTGTTAGTGGGCCACCCTTCACAACTTTATTTTTTTAGAATTGAACCCATATGTTGGACCCCTCTAATGATAATTAAATTGACCTCCTCTGTTTTCTCTATTTCTCTCACCAGATGTAATCTTTTTGGAGGAACTCATAGTAGAATAAATGTCCATTTCTCCTCAGAGTGAGTTATTGTGCTGGCCAGAGGTTCTATAGCGTACACTTAGGGGCAAATTTACTTCCGAAAATTTGCTCGACCAAATTCGTAATTTAATAAGCATTCGACCATCGAATGCTTATCGAATTGTTTTAGGCTATCATTTTGCTCGATATCTGATTTCTCAATGAATTCGTACGATCGGATACCGATCGTTCGATTTCACAAAAAAAAAAAATTGTGACATTTTTTTTGAGCGTCCGAAAAAATCATACAATTCGAACAATCGAACGCTCCAATCGTACAAATGGTATTCGAGCAGGACTTAGCCTCAGAAGCCTATGGGGAGCTTCCCCTAGGCTTCTATTACAATTCGGTAGGTTCAATCTGGTGAAGTAGGCAGTCGAATAACTTTAAAATTTTGATTCCTTCGATCATCGAATGATCAAATTATCGAATATCCAATCATTCGATCTATTCGATGATCGAAGAGGCCAAATTTGCATATCCGATTTCACGAAAAATTTGTACGATCGGTATTCGATTGAATTCGCTCAAACTTCGCTCATTTCACATGAATTTCGTAAATTTGCCCCTTACAGTTATATGTCTAGGATCTGGAATGTTTGTACCTTAGGTGTGGTGTTAAGGTGCTAGAGTTGATGTTACTGTTGTGTAATGGCTGCATGAGCCTGCTAATGTCATCCTCGGCTGTCCAAACACAACATTAGGCATAAGGCATTTCCCCTTATTTGAAGAACCATGTCTTAAGCCTTTTAAAAAGATGAGATTATTTTGTCATCAGAATAGTTTTACTGTATGTTATCTTATTCAACATAAAAAAGGTGATCATTTACTACATGTTGCCATTTCCTTCCATTACAATTGCAACTATATAAAGAGCACGTTGCTGATTAGTTCAGATGTATACAAATAATTCAAGCAGCCCAAAAATCTGGATCTTAAATCACCCAAAATAATCCATCTTTCATTTGTAATCAATTGACAAATGAATTGACAAATTGACAAATGCTTCATCAGGCAGGACAGAGGCTCCTGGTGTGTTTATACAAAGACACTGTTTTTTTTGCTCCCGTTCCACATTGCCTGATGAAGCAGGAAATGCCTGCGAAACGCGTTGCAATATTGTTGTGAATAAACTATTACTGAAAATTACCACTTTCGTTGGTGTCAGCTTGGAGGAGGTAAGTTCACTACTACCTCCTCTGAATTACCCATTGGGTTTTTAAGTGTTTTTAGCTTATTATTATCCTTTTGGCGCCTCTGTTTTGTCTTATCACTATAACCAGGGAGAAGGCTGAGAAAAGTCAAATGAATATGAAAATATTGTGGGACAATCATTAGACTGTTATAGCATGTTATTACAGAAACCAAATCGGTCAAGACATTATATATTATTATTATAGAATTTCCATATTTCCCTGTCATATTTCTCCAGATGGAACCTACAATACCTGTACCTTTGGTCTAGAACATTTAACTCCATGCATCAGTCACATTATTTCTAGCTGAATTAATTGTCAGTGTTTACTTGGCCCTTAAAGTACTATACATCTAGGCGGCTTCATGAATTTTGCAATTTATGCTGTATAGATTTGGGGTGTTTATATTAAGCCACACTGACAGTCCATGTTTCAGGCTTTGCATGACCCTATTATTGCTAGCACAGTAAATATGTCTTTTGTTGAAGGTATTCTCCTAATTTCTGCCTCATTTATCTATACTTTTCTTCTGTGGTAGTCAGATCAAGCTGTCAAAGAAAAACAGGAAGTAAGGGGAAAACAAATAATACATTAATTATATATTTTACCCAGATTTGGTTCCAGCAAAAATCAATATCAAGCAAACTGGAAAATGAGGTTCAATGTTGATAAAATGCAAGGTTATGCACTTTGACAAAACAATACAAATGCACAAAATGTCTCAATGTCTTAAATATATTGATAATGGGTTGAGTGCAGAGGACCTTTTGTATTTGTCTATGTATTTTGTGGTCACAACCTCATTGCACCCCCACCTAATGGTTTTAAAATTAGTAGTAAGCACAACTTTTCCTTGTTTGTTATAGTTCATATAGAAGCAGTGACCAGCTACCAGTTTTAGCTCCCACCCCTCCCAGCTATAGTCAGGTGATCCCACTGGTGTCTAATAAAAAGGCAACCAAGTTGCTCTATGTAACACTGACTCATTAGTACAGTTCAGGTCCAAGGCAGCACAGAATGGCAAAATATAACATACACAAAAGCATATTTCTACTGTTTGCTATTCATATTTGCATTTGTTACTAGTCCTAACTCTTCATTTGTGATCCCTGAATAGCTAACATCTATGTATATTGATGCTTACTTAATTCTATACTTTATCTTAGTAAGGTTTTATTGGAAGTGCACCATTAGATTCTCCCTATTCACTCCCAAAGGAATTAATCACTGTCTGATTCTACAAGGAACATTGCTTGTGAACAAGAAATTGAAGAAATTGTATTAGATATCTGGAAACTAATTTGGATAGGCAAGGCAAGAACTGCAAAGATATATTTTCTAAACGTGTACCAGGTACATGTCTTTATAGGTTGTACAAAATGCTGGAATTCTGGGGTAAAACACTGCATTTTGGGAACCAAATACAACATGAGTGCACCAAGCACTGTGTGTGTAAAAATCAACCTTCGGTTGTGTAGTTGTTTAATTTCATAAGAACTGTAGTTATGCCGCTTTAACTAGAGGCCAAAAACATCTCCTTACTCTTCTAGTCTGGTCATCCTCCTCCAAGTCACAATGGTGGATACATAATTATAATTACAGAGTAAAAATGAAATAAATGCTTACTGAAAGAATTTATTTCAGTGCATCGAATTGTTGCTTTCAAGTTAATGATTCATCTACTGCTTCATCTACAGTTAGCGGGTGCAGCAATAACAAAGACCATGCATAGAGAATTTTTGCTTTCATTTCCTTGTGCCTATGTACCTTTTTCCTGTACTAACCTGGGACAGCAGGTTAAGCTATCAAAAGCGGGACTGTCCCTCTCAAAATGGGACACTTGGGAGGTATGTACACACTGCAGACCAATGTGTTTCTAGGTTAGTTCTGTATATTACATCTCAATTACACTATAATAATATTGGTGCTTTTTGTATTCTTAAAAAGTAACAAATTTAACAAGGCAATTGTATGACTGAAAGAATTTCTATCAGATCTCAAAGCTAACAGAGCAGTTCAACATTATAAAGAGACTTCATTGCATTTTACAGTTTTTCAGCTAAAACAGTTTAATGAGCTATATCTAAGGAAGAACCTCTAGCCTGAGTGTTCTTTATGACAGTCCCTTAAAAATAATAGGTGGAATATTACTGACACTGAAGAGGAAAGGGCTATGCAGAAGTATGGATTAAATCAAATATCATAAGACAGTGCTCCTATTACTTCTATATAGCCATTCTGGAATTCTGAGCTTGAGCTACTGCTGAAGTGCTGTTCCTACAGCTGCTGCTGGGGAAACGCAGGAAGCTTACTTAGTCCATCAAAACTCTGTTGTAGTAGAGACTAATTAGAGCCAAATTTATAACAAATAGTTTATAAGACTGCTGCACCAACAGAGGAGTCCAGGTTTACCAAAGGGCAACAAACAGCCAATTGCCTAATACAATTTCCCATTTGGCTGAGGAATACATATACCCATATATACTCACATATACAAGTTATGACCAGTTTAAAAGGACTTGTTACTGTCTTTTCACCTCTTTTGTGGTCAGCATGCTAATCAGCTCCATGTTGTTCCAAAGGCATGCCTTGACTTCTATACATATATACATATATATGTGGTAAATCTGCCCCATAGTAAAAAATCTGTGCCTCAATTATTAAGGGATAGGTAAAAATGCAAGTGATAAGGATCACTTTAAGAGTCTGATGCAAAACTTACACCTTCCAGAAATGGGATCTGTGCTCTGGGCCTTGTGCTGGAATAAAAAATGTTATGCAAGTGGCAATTCTGACGGAGCCCTGTTCTTCTGCCATTAGCAAGTAGTAAGCACCGAGTACCCTAATTCCTTGCCTCCTCTGATGATACTGACTTGTGCATTCTGAATGACCTGCAGTATTTGGGTGTAACAGGGGACTCCAATGTGCTTCAATCCTTTGGATTCAGAGACAGGTGCACCTCATTGCAATTCATGTTGGAAATAAAAAGATTTTCATCTATATGCACAAGCTGAAATTTCCAAGGGGCTTAAAACTGCTGCTGTGCATACAGTATGTTATTACGTATGTTGTACCTATATTTTGTAAAGCTGTATACACCAGAGTCCATCTCTAAGTGGCAATGTATAGCAGTATATCACAAGTAACCACAGTATGCTTATTGCAGGGGTCATTACAACGCTGGCCTTTTCTTTCAGAGGTTTCGCTCAACAGCATCCTGTGGTTTTCAATGCACATTACAAAGTAGTAAAAATTCCTCTGTTGAAATTGATTATGTAGTACATTGTGCTTCCTGAGCAGAACACCCAGAGAAACTGTAATGACGGAATGTGCAGCTAAACACAAATGAATAACTGCTGTTAATGAAATCTAAAGGGCAAAGTAGACAAACATGAATTCCATGCTGTTCATATAATACATAATATTGTAAGATATGCTGCATATTATATATGAACAAATTGCCATACAGGAAGGATATTGCTTAGCAACCACTGTGCATTTAAGTCTTGTGCCATACAGTTGTTACAGTGCAACATACCATTGTGCATTATCTTGTCTTACAGGACATGTTATATTATGCAGGAGATGCTGAGATCTCATATCTGGATTAGGCTACTTCCTGCAGTAAGTCAGTGGCCTTCTAGGGCCATGTGGGCCCCATTGTGGTTGGATCCTAGCACAGTGATATGCACTGCTCCCCAGATATTTACTCCACTCCATGCCTGTGAGGAAGACCTGGTGCCATTGATGACTGTGGATTATTACAGTAGCCTAGGCGCCTGCTGTTCTGTCTACCAAATACCAGATAATTTGTGTAAGCTGTCTCCAGACTTATTAACAGCTATAGACAGACTGCAGGAGCTCCCACCATCATTCTCCAGTGTTTCAAGTACTGAGCTATTATCTGCATCAAGAACTGCTGAGATATTCTCACACTCATATTCCCCAGGGTGTTACTGTATATGTTCATGCATAACAGGCCTGAGACAATTTTAGGCATCACACAAAACGTATTTTATATTTTTGTGCAGGTTATTGGTTGCACTATGACTACATTGCTGGCAACATTTTCAAATATCTGCATTAATTCTGTATGGATAAACCAGAACTCTTCCACAAGCAAATGGGTGATTTGATATATTGTTGCTTCAAGCTCGGAGATGTCATGTTTGGGAAAGTCATGGTGTATTGTTTACATTAGATCCCTGCTTACTAAAACATTAAATGGCCATTCTAAAATACCACAATTCTCTCCGGGTTGGAATACTGTACTTCACCATGAAGGAACAAAAGAATTAACTAAAAATGGCTTTGTGTTTATGCAGAATGACATTGACAGCTATGTGTTTGGGTTATGATTAAATAAGTAGGCTAGAAATGTTGTACATTATGTTTTGGGCTTCTATACAAGCTCAAGGAAACCAAAGCCCTTCATCAGTAAAGATCTATGTCCCCAAAGATGCCCCAGTAGCTCCCCATCTTCTTTTCTGTTGATTCACTGCATATTATCTGTGCTGCTGTCACTTACTAAGCTTAGGGGCCAATGCACAATACACTGTATATACAGAATAAGTTTAAGTATAAGGCTGTTTAGTACTTAATACAGACAGTTGCTACATGGCAGCACAGAAACCAGTGCATATCACAACAGAATATAATAATCAGCCGTGCGGCAGTAGCTTATATGACAGACAAATCTGCTTGATAATAATAACCCTTAAGCTTAGCTTCTCAACAACTGCTCAGAGTAGTGTTGCCACCTGTCCAAATTTAACCTGGACAGGTTGGTTTTTGGAAGGTTGACAACTGCCGGTCCGGTTTTCCAAATTTGGAAATCTGGACAGGACATTAAAGTTGATGACATGGTGATCAGCCAATCGCTGATCACCGCATCATCAGTCCCTCCCCCAATGTCACTGGTTTGCCCCCTAACATCACTGATCTGTCCCCTAAACCATCTGCCCTTCTGCCAATTTCGCCCTATCTGGTGGCAACCCTAGGTCAGAGAACACTGAGCATGTGATTTTTGTTATTTATGCACAATGACCTTGTCAGCTATGTGTTTGGGCTATGAATTCATAAATAAATGCTTACCAGATGGGGTTGCCACCTGTCTGGTTTTCACACGGACAGCCCAGTTTTCGGGAGAATCCTTGAGAAAGGTCCGAAGTAAGACCGAAACATTGGACTCAAATATGATGCAAATAAAGGAGTGAATTTTTATATGGGTGTGCCAGTCCTACACATACACACTACATTCAATTAAAAGTAGCCACACTCACAGG
>CM044442.1:95447573-95458886 GCA_024363595.1 Xenopus borealis
GGTATAGTTTTCCTTTAACTATAATTTACATATCAACAAACTTTCTTTCACAGTCCAAAAACATATTTTAAACATTATTAAAGGCATAAATTGTTCACTAATGCTTTACATTTCTAGAACAATCACAGATTTAGCTACAATGCAATCAGGTAGCAGACACAGAGTCAAGTAGGGGACATAGAAACCATGTCATATTCAGGGCCGGACTGGGAGGAAAAAGCAGCCCTGGCAAAAGTATCAAAGCAGCCCATGTATTCACACACATGCAAAGCATTATATATATTTCCAACCCCAAGGTTAACTAGAACTAGTGTTTATTAATAGATATTTTAAGAGTCCATTACCATATAATCCCCAGCAACATTATACACCCTATGTGCTGAAACTGGCCCTTGCAACAAATATCTCAACCTAGTTTCTATCACAACTATTCTATCAGATGAATTAGTGACCCTATACTTACAGTATAATCTAAATTTCCCTTTGTGTGCCCCCAGCTACACCATGCGCCCTGGCAGATAAGAGGAATTTAATTACCATGTGTATCACATGATGCAAAGTGTGACATACTTGAAGAGACTAGGCTGCCTCATGCAATTAATGCTACATATCACAGTGTTCCATATACAGGCTGAAGTGATTGTTCTGAGCATGGATCCTCCTGTTGCCAACATACCTATCATAAGCATAAGGGATTGTGTATATAGCAAGCAACTCTGATATTAACTGAAGTTGGTGAAGATTCCTGGTTCCATCCATATGCCAGTACTGACATGTGCCAGCTCATTTACATTTCTAAAATGATTAGCTCATTTACATATTAAAGAAAGAAATAATTAGCATTTTAAGGTGAGCATTTACATTTAGCATTTAGAATTTACATCTGAAAGCAGCAACCTATCGGGCATTTGCCCGGACCCACAGATTGCCAGTCCAGGCCTGGTGATATTGATTTTAGTTCAGAGCAGGAAGGACTAACCACACTTTAGTGCAAATCTTCCTTCTTAAATCATATTAAAAGGAAAAAAAAACAATATTAAGCTCTACGGAATGAATGCAGTAGCAATAATATATTTGTAATATTAAGCAAATAAGTGCACATTCCTGAGTTGTCTGCACTTCTCTAATGCTCAGTGGTTATGAGCAAGACAACTGTGTATACCTGAATACCCCTAGAGTTACCTTACTGCAAGACTAATTACTATATGGCGTTACCTGCTATTGATTCAAGTGAAACCTCGAAGTCCTTCAACAGCTTAACATAACAGAGGAAGATCTAATATCAAGCATCTCATTAGCACTTAAAGTGGAGCTAGACATTAAAAAGAATGTTATACAGAATACACGGAATTACAGGAAGGCCCTCTCCCATAGACTCCATTTTAATCAGATAATTCACATTTTAAAAAAATGATTTCACTGTAATAATAAAACACTGCCATGTGCTTGATGGCAACTAAGCTGCATGAATCCACATTGGCAGAAAATGAATCCTGACTAATTTTGTTGTGTGGGGCCCCGTGATTTCTAATGGTGGCCCTGAGTGACTGTCTATGGCATCTTACAGCAGCCCCTTTGACAACCAACATGTGGGATCTCACAGTTACTGGAGAACCACAAATATATAACCCCTGGCAACAATCATGTAAATATGTGGCACTGCTGGAAACTAACAGAGAACTCTATGTTCCATGTGATTATGGGTCTGATCTTGAAACAAGAGCTTGCTGCAAGAAAACTCACCCCTTTCTTTTCATTCCTAGGATAGGATTTTTAGAAGAGTTTTACTCAAACAGGGAACTCTGACTTTCACAAACTGATAAATACACTTATAAAAATCCCATGATAATTCTTCCCCAATATGTCAGTTTTTTCTACTCATTACATAAACGGAAAAAAAAAAAATCAAACAAACCCCTGCTCTGTTTCTGAAAAGGAAAGATTTTGAACACGTCTACCCGTAATGTATAATATTCAACCTTTTATTATTAAAAGTTTAGAATTTCAGCAGCATGTGCTTTATAGTTATTGTGTTCTCATGTAGAATGATGGGAAATTTGTAGGTGCAATCAGTCATCCCCCTTCCCAGGCAAACGCCACTAATTTTCTCTGAGTGATTATGAAAAATCCCCAGATGTGCACAGTGTTCCTTCTCTGCAGCCATGACAGCACATTTTCCTCTGAGTCCAGGGAAACAATATCTAGTCATTACTGAAATATAAATGCTCTCTATGCATAAGGTGAGCATTTGACATACCGTTATCATTTCCTGGTGACTGACAATACTTCTCTTTAGGGCAGAACAGACTGTCTGTGCTGAATCAATCAGTCAAATTATATTTGCATTAAAGTCCCAACAGTTGATAATGCCCCTTATTAATGAGGCATCTTTACAAAGAGTCATATATATTAAGTGCCTTTTAAAATGACCAACACAAAGCAAATGTAGGCAAATTAATGAGAATTTATTATATTTAGAAGGTTTCATATTTCCATGATGAGATGAGACTTATCATGAATGTACAAAATAGTTCCTGTTTACAAAGGGTAAGTAGAATGTAGATGTCCCGTACTGAGTGATGTCGTACCAGTTTCTTTAAATGCACAAATGGTTCAATTTAAATATAGGATTGCACTATATAAAGCTTAAAATATTGCTATATCACTACAGAGGGTGTCCTATTTTACTCGTTGTACTGTTTCAAAGTAGGGATGCACCGAATCCAGGATTCAGCCTTTTTCAGCAGGATTCGGATTTGTCCAAATCCTTCTGTCCTGCCGAACCGAATCCAAAGCCTAATTTGCATATGCAAATTAGGGGAGGGAAGGGAAATTGCATGACTTTTGTCGGATTTGGTTCGGTATTCGGTCGAATCTTTCTGGAAGGATTTGGGGGTTTCTGGCGAATCCAAATTAGTGGATTTGGTGCATCCCTACTTCAAAGGCATCGCTCTTTCAGTAGAGTATCTAAATCTGACCAAACTATTTAGCAAAACATTATTGTCCCATTTCCCAACATTCTAATTATGCATTTTTGTCAAGGACAAGAAATTCTTTGCACTCAACCCATTATCAATATAGATGCATTTTTTGTAAGCTATTCCCTGGTTACTCTATATTGATTAAACTAAAGGAAACTGGTTTACTAGGAGATTTAGGTAGAAATATCTTTGGACTGTCTAAAATTTCTTAATACTGACTTGTACCGTAACAGAGTTAAAATAATTGAAAGATGGAGCAGAAAGCATGCAAAATTCCATCAAACGCATAACATGTTGAGCGGTTTGATTCCCATGCATATCTGGCAGGGAAATGCTATTCACAGACTATATTAGCCAAACAGCACACAGCTCAGAATGTTTCACTGATTTCTCAGTCAGCACTCTCACCTCCAATATCTTTCAATCTGGTGCCAATCCAACGGTTTCCCACCTTGTTCCGTTCAATCCATAAATGTAATAACTGGCGGCACCACTCAATGGGATTGAAAAGCTTGAAAAAAGACCGTGCGAGGTCTGAAACGTTGCCGTGTGTTTGGGGTCAGAGCCCATATGTCCTAATAAAGGCATTTTATGAGAAAATCCCATTGAGTGGTGCCGCCAGTTATTACATTCACAGCTCAGAATGTGACAGTAGAGTGGAGAGCTTGTTTATTATTGCAAGGGATATAAGCAAAATAATTGCAGAGTTTCAGGAGGCTACAGCCTCCCTTTATCGAGTATACAATGTACTTACTGAAGCTAGTATAGAGCGTAAGCTATTACCAAAAAACAAAATTTTTACCCCAATGTTCACCAAAAACAAACTCTGAAATGCTATTCATGACACATATTTTCATAGGAGGTGGGTACCAAAGTGATCAAGTATTTCCATGTACATGTGATTTTGGTGGTGTACGTGTCACCCATATAAGATATCTACCAATAGGAATCATTTCCTATTACCATCTACCTTTCACCCACCGGGTGTCAGTACAGGGTTACAAGAAGCCAGTTTGAGAGTGAGGAGAATAGCGTCCTCAGAGGAGCCTTATGGAAAACAGATCTAAAATTACTGAGAAACTGAATGAGAGGGAATATATATATATAGTATAGTATATATGGAAATGGCAGCTAAGCCTGAATTGAGTATTAGAGCAGTTGAACCTTAGGAAACCATAAATTAATAATACATTACAGAGTAGAATATTGTACAATCCCTAGCATGTAAAAGGTTAAAAGAACATAGGGAGGATTTTTGAAATTGAAAGTTACTTACCCTGAAGCACATGGAAGCAATTGAAACTAGAGCATTAGTTAATGTCTATAAGATCTTTTTTATAATCTCTCTCTTCAGATATTGACCATAGGGAATATCATCAGTAATCTGGAAGGTAATTACAGTGCCAGCTAATCCTAGTTAGGAACATCTTTATTGTGGCATGTACAATGTTTTCTTCTTCTTACTACTACCCATGCTATGCTAACAGCTACATTACTTATTCTCTGGATTTGCAATCACAACGGTAGGCACAAAAGTGTTTTTATGTTAAAATGCATCTGGCTTAATCCATTGTGTCCCATGGAAGATCATGGGGAATGGAATCTATGTCTTAAACTGCTATGAACCAAATCACAAAATCATGATGCTATCATACTTTATTACATGAAAACAAGGCTATCGTTTTATTTTATTTAATTAATTTTTTTTGCTTTTGTTGAGCTTTTTTGAGGGGGGGCGATATTTTTTTGTGCAAGCTTAAATTATTAAATTATTTTGAATGGACTGTTGTGGACATTGTAATGGGGTTGGATTTAGCTCTGCCCATATAGAATGGGATTAGACACTGCCCTTTCTTTCAGTCAGGTGTGGGTGGGTTATTTACACCTGCTCCAAATAGCACATTCAAACATATCTGTTCTGGTACTGACAAACAGGCTGCACAGATTCCTGTCTCATTTTGAAGGGCAAGTACAATGACATGATTGGTGTTTGCTTTTGCCAGATTGCAGCACCCAATAAGGGGACTGATTTACAAACTGGAACTGGCAGAGGCATCTAGTGGCACTGAGCAAAAAGACATTCTAACGCGGCTGTATCCCAAGGAACTGCAGCTGCCTGCTGCTCCACCTCCAGCATTACTATTCACTGGCCTGACTCACTTTTGCTCCCCCCTCCTCACACAGTGAGCACTTGTTCAGCACGTTATACTACAGTGTATTCCAAGCAGAAGAGCAACATGAGTCTGACGTGCAAGAAGGAGCTGTAGCCACTGTCTCACGTCTTGGCTCCCTGTTATTCAGCCATTCATTGTAGGATTAGCAAGTCTGCTTCATTTCCTAGCTGTGTCTTTATTTGGCTTCCCTGGACAACGGTCAGAGCTGCTTGGCATTAAGGTAAGGATATCTGTAGTCTTTAGAGTCTAGACATGTCAATCTGGTGCTTGGTGTAACGATTGCCTTTCAGCACATCGCGCTTCCCTTTTAAGCACAGGGAGCCTTTCAGCACCTGTCGCTGTCCACACCAAGCTCATTCATACAAGAATAATGAATGGGGGGGGGAGCACAAACTCTGGGGCTTGGGTGAAAGGTTTATGTTAGGGCCACTCTCTGTAAGGGTTCTTACTTTTTCTTGGTATCAGACATTATCACAATGCAACCTTTGTTTTATAATTCATAGGGATTCTCATATGTATTTTACTTTTAACACAGCATGTGCATGAAAACATAAACTATCATCTGTATCAGGGATACTGTAGCCAATTTCCAAGCTGGAGGTGATGGGAATGTACTTTAACAACCACTGGAAGAGTGAAGTTGGACATTCTTGCTCTGTATATTGATTTAATGTTCTTAGTTGCTGTGGAACAGCTTCCAAAAAATGGTCTATTGAGTTTAGCATTTAGGAATAGTTATTTAGTGCCATCTTCTGTTCAAAGTTGCTGTTACTGCATTTATACTCTCTACTATTTTGCCAGACTTTGGTTGTTTATAGTCTGAGGGGATTTCACTGCAATAAACCCAGCAGTGTGAAGGAATACTGTGCTGCATAACATAGGAGAACAGCCCTTGTTGGGCTAATGGGTGGGTGTTACTGTGCTTATTGGGGTATGTTGTGCTGCAGTGTTGACTTCTGTATGGTACTTGATATATGTCTGACACTTCTTTGGCTTGATATTTACTTTGCACGTCAAGAGGGGCAGTGAAACATCAAGGGGCAGATTTAGTAAATTCGTGTGAAGGTTTTGAATATTCGCTCGAATAGTCTCTATTCGATTGTGTGACTATTCGAATATGCAAATTAAGTATTTTCGACTATCCAATATTGAATATTCGGTCGCATAGAATAGATCAAATAGATCGAATAAATATATATGTTCGATCGTTCGACAATTCACCAGTCGAAGAACTTGCCCTTTAAATTTTTATTCGACTGCCTACCTCGCCAGATTGAACCTACCGAATTACAATAGAAGCCTATGGGGGATTTCCCCCATAGTCTTTTGGCGAATTTCAATCGAACACTTCGAACGTTCGATTAGTACGACTTTGGCGAATATTCGACTGTTTTTTCTGTGACTTTTCGTAGAATCGTTTGATCGTACGATTCTGCAAATAGTCGAAAATGCACTCAAAACCGGCAACTATTTTATTCGATTTTTGCGAAGATTTATTTGCCAAATATTCGCCAGTCGAATTCGAGGGCTAAATCTGTCCCCAAGTGTTACATTCTCAGCTTATCCAGGTTTACCATACAGTGTATCCCAAAGCATAGTTTCCATGCTGCTGGGGGGTTTTGTGAGTAAGGGTAGAAACAGGCCCATATCAAATACTGTATATTTTGGTCTAAAAGATTGTCTTCGGGCTTGCTGGATGTATGCATATGTATGACTATGGTTTCTGAGAGTTAAATTACCCTAAGGGTGAGCAGCCCTTGCAGCAGCCTCAAGAATTTCCTTTTCGATTTGATGTTTTCATCAGAGCTGTCAGAAACATGAATCATTTAATGTCCACAATGTAGATATATAAATCATCCAGGGCTGTGTTATTAGGTGACAGCAGTAAATCATATGGCCTTCTCCCTCCCACTTTCTCTTGCTATGTATGTATACGGGTGTCTTTGTGGGTGTTACACTGATAGATGCAAAGGAGTTGTTTGCCCCATGGTAACTCAACTCTTGCCTTGCAATATGCTCAAATATAGTATTTGTAAGGGAGGATTTCTTCCTGGCTCTATTCCCCAATAGACCTTGTAATTAAAGAATCCCCAAAACTTATGTTTTTATACTATTCTAAATGAAGTTCATGTGATAGAAAGTTTATGAGCAAAGATTTAATCTCATAACTTCATTATGCAGCAAGGGGTAAACACTGAATTACTGTTTCCTCAGGCTGCACAACTGAATCCCAGTAATATGATGCAGCCCATCACACAATGTGTACTTACACAGTACATGACATTTATTATAAGAGAGGGCCAGTGCATATCATCGGGGAGATTTCTCAGTGTACCGAGCTCTCATGTATTTGCTGCATGATCCAGAAAGGAAGCTCCTGCATCTGTGATAAGTATTAACTGTAAGTGCTGATGCTGTATTTTAGGAGTATTGATTAGGCACAGAATCTCAAAGGTCTTTTGCCTCTTTTTTTTGCTGCTTTCTAAGGCATTCTTGGTTAGGTCTTTGTGTTTCTATATGAAGTGATGACTTCACAGATACATTTACCAGCTGTAAAAAAACAAATGTCCTTCCACAAAAGTTAAACTTATGAGTGTTTAGACGGCTGCCATATACACCTGAGTAAGTGAGGTTTTTTTAATTATTACCTTCATTGAGTGCCCATTGAGTGCTCTGTGGCCCTTCTATGCTTAGCTATGGCTAAAATGCCATGTTTTATATACTGAACTTATTGCACCAGCCTAAAGTTTCAGCTTGTCAATAGCAGCAATGATCCAGGACTTCAAACTTGTCACAGGAGGTCACCATCTTGGAAAGTGTCTGTGACACTCACATGCTCAGTGGGCTCTGAGCAACTGTTGAGAAGCTAAGCTTAGGGGTCATCACTAATTATCCAGCAGAAAATGAAGTTAGTCTGAAATAACAGCTGATGTTGTGGGATTGAATACTAAATGCTGATGCTAGTTGCACTGGTTTCTGTGCTGTCATGTAGTAATTATCTGTATTAATAACTAATCAGACTTATGACATTTCTATTCTATGTGTATTGTCTATTGTGAGTGGGTCCCTAAGCTCAGTAAGTGACAGCAGCACAGAGTATGTGCAGTGAATCGGCAGAAAGACCGGGAGCTACTGGGGCATCTTTGAAAACACAGATCTTTACTGCTAAAGGACTCTGGTTGCTTTGTGTTAGTACAGAATCCCAAAACATAATGTACAACATTCCTACCTACTTCTTCAGTTTAAATTTCCTTTTCCTTTAAGTGCAAGGTAACCAGCAGGAATCCTTTCCCCATTGCCTGCACAGACATTATGAGAATAAGGCTCATTGCTAGATTTCATTAAACACTGTTCAACATGCTCCCAAAAAATTGTATACTTTTTAGGAGCACAAACGTAGGGATACATTTCTGGGGGGATTTTATTATTATTTATTATTAACATGTATTTCTATAGTGCCAACTTATTTCGTAGTGCTGTAAAGTGAATGTGATTATACAACTAAATCACATGAATTACATACAAAGACCATATGGAGATACATACATCACAATAAATATGGAGTTACAAACATCACAATAAATACCGGTAGAAGCTTACAATCTAAAGGGAAGGGAATGATACACAAGGTGTGGGAGTGGGCAAGATCAGAATTAAATGGGTGAGAGATGTAGTACTGTAAGTGGTATTGCATTGGGTAGTGAGAGTAGGCATCTCTAAATAAGTGGGTTTTAAGAGATTTCTTGAAAGCTGAAAGATTTGGAGAAAGTCGGACAGACCGTGGGAGAGAATTCCAGAGGAGGGGTGCAGCCCTGGCAAAGTCTTGAATGCGAACATGTGAGGAGGTAATGAGAGAAGAGTTGTTTACTACTATCGTACTTATATTCCCAACAACATAGTAACATAGTAATTTAGGTTGAAAAAAGACACACGTCCATCAAATTCGAACTTTTATTTTTTTTTTTTTAACCTGCTTAACTGCTAGTTGAGCCAGAGGAAGGCAAACAAAACCCCACCTGAAGCCTCTCCTATTTGCCTCAGAGGGGAAAAAATCCTGCCTGAAATGGCCATCGGACTAGTCCCTGGATCGAATTGTACCATGAGCTATCTTCTATAGCCCTCTATTCCCTCACTTGCTAAAAACCCATCCAACCCCTTCTTAAAGCTATCTAGCCCTAGTAGTTGCTGACACATGTTTGGCCCATGAAACTTTGCATGTTACCTGTCACAGACATTACTTTCACTGTGATTAACGATTTGGAACAATAATACTACTGAACCACAACAACTCTGGGACTGATTAAAAATTGAAATATTTCTCAAGTTATTAATGCTTTTCTTTGTCAGGAAAGATTTTGAAGAATCAACAAGCATCATCAGGTCATTTAGTGCTTTGATAATTGTATTAGTTCTTCAGAATGTGTGTGACTGCTTTGACCTGCTATGGGGGTGTTAGAGTGCAGCAACGTTGAGCTCTATTACGCATTAAGTAGTCACACCGCAAAAAGTGACTCAAATGAATTCAAGTCAATCATTGGGTTGGATGATTAATGATTTAAGAGCAAATCTTTACAACCAAGAAATGTAAAGGTACCAGTTTTTGTTTCCAAACCATAATTATCATTATTGAACATTAAAAAAATACAAAGAAAAGAAAAATGAGTCTCTAGGTTATGAAAGGCGTTTAGCATGAGTTCATGGAAGTATTAACAAGTACAAGAATGAGGGCATATCTTATTCAGTGCACAACTATGCCTTGTAGGATATATTTCTTTAGATATAGGTGATGTGATATTAGCACAAATAACTTCTGTACACTCAGATAATACCTCCATGGAGTTTTGCTGTAAAGAAACAATGCCTACTGAAATCTTTGGACAATTTCTTAACTTAGGAAGAAATATGGCAGATTCCAATAGCAGTAAAGAAATGTTCATTTATTTTGTTGGAGTTAATTCCTATATCTAAATGAGATATATTGTTTAAAGACCACATGGAGAGTCCTCTTACAAGCTTGTGCTTATTCTCATATCTTGGCTGCTCAAAAGTTAGGTCACTGACCAAAGGTCATATAATGTATGCCTTTGAGAAATTGAATCTTTATGTTAGGACTGGAGCAATAAACTGCTTTTTTTTGTATTGACGAGCTTGTTGCAGGGACAGGGATAACAATATAACAGCGTATCCACAAATTTGCTTTTAGTATTTATAGTGCAAAAGGAAGCACCACGTCTTCTGTTCTGTTCTGGATTGTTTTCATGCGCAGCTCATTGGAAGGCTTTAACTTGATACATATCTGAACATTTCACCGATGATTAATTAATGCTCTCAGAAAACATTTATTTTACTGCAGAGTTTCCAGACTGTTTGATTTAAAGTCCCCTTTACCCACTGAAGGTAGCCATATGCTGGCTGATCTTTATGTCATAAGACCATGGACTCACTTCCAGATGCCATGTACCAACTAACAAGTTATTTTTGCAGTTTATATAACAGGGTCAGCAGTCAAAGCTGAGGGCAGATACACGACCAGACAGGCAGCATTGCTATAGTCAGCTAAATTATGAGACCAAATATGGGCCTGTATGACCTTTGATTCCAGCATTGTTATACCATCCATCCTGATAAAGCCTTAAAATGGACAGCAAATAAACAGTTATGCTATAGGGAGAATTACAAAGCTTTATTTTTCTTTTTGTTCTTTTTAACCAAATAAAAAAAAGTTTTATAAATGGGGGCATTGATAAAAAAAAAATTCTTTCAGAATGTCAGAAAAAGTTTAGCAAATTTGAAAATTTCAGGAAATCTCAACTGAAACTCAAATAAATCTCCTGTGTTATCCCTGTGTCATACTTACATACTTGTATGGGACTTGCCAGTCTTGGGATAGAGGAACTGCAATTTAGTACATATGCAGTTTGATATCTTGATTTGAAACATGTGGCTGGTATTGTTGTCATGTGATGCTAGAATCTAACGTATGCCACTCATTTACATAGTTACATAGTGAAATCGGGTGGAAATTCTTTCTACGGATGCACCTTTTTCAACAGGATTTGGATTCAGTCGAATCCTTCTGCCCAGCCGAACTGAATCCGACCCCTAATTTGCATATGACCTTTGATTTGCATATATATATATATATATATATATATATA
>CM044442.1:95466663-95480154 GCA_024363595.1 Xenopus borealis
AAAAATACTCCTGCCATCTGTTTGCTTT
This sequence comes from Xenopus borealis, assembly GCA_024363595.1. NCBI lineage: Eukaryota > Metazoa > Chordata > Amphibia > Anura > Pipidae > Xenopus > Xenopus borealis. The sequence continues at coordinate 95,466,692 of CM044442.1, forward strand.
ACCTTCCAGCTGCTACAGTAACTTGAACTGGACACCAGAGGTACTTAAACAGGAACACAAAGGTTTATTAAACTGGTAGCAGCAATTACTTTTCAGTAAGTCAATAATCAAAATACAGAGGCCCAACCTATACCAAGCTCATTTTAGAATATCGCTGTCACACCACAGGTACTGTGCCCATTTTCTTAGACTTACTTCATGGTACTTCAAGGGTTTATACAAGTATAACCTAAGTCCATACCCACTTGAGTCCCTTTGCTTAGAGACAACAGGGAAACTGTTCCACACAACATCTCCTTGGTGTAGCTTAGACTGCTCAATCTAGCTAACATCTAGAGTGTTTTATAACAGGATCTATTACCTACTGTCTACTCATTCAGTGGACCCTTCACTCATACTTCACTCAGAGTCTAGCTACCTTTGGGTACACACTTATTGAGCTCCTTAGACACATCCACTCTGCTCTATAGGGGGAAGCCAAAGAGAATTAGCCATCCCTTTTCAATTTGCTATAGCTATAGCAAAGTTAACAGTAGGGGGGCATACATTCCCTGGGTCAATGGAGGACACTTAAAGGAGAAAGAACACTACCAAGGCAGTTTATTGCCAATGGATTAGCCACAACAGTGCAAGCTAGATCGCCATTTTTATTCTTTAGAATGCATTTCCATACTTGAGTAAACAGCTCTAGACAGTGTCTAGTTCTCTGTTTGTTTAGGATTGCAGCTGCCATATCTGTCTGAATCTCTAGCTCTAGACAGGTGGCAACCCTAGATGTGGGAGAGGGAGAGAGGAGCAAACCGAGAAAGCTCAAACCCTGCCCCGGCAGTTTAAGCTGAAAACAGGAAGTCTGATACAGAAGTCCATGTACACACAATAGAAGGAAATAAATGTGTTTTTTCTTTTACCAGAGGACTCTGAGCAGCTTTACTTTTTAGAGAGTTTACTAGTGTATTCATATAGACCTTTCTGATAAAGCTTGCTAAAATTTAAACTTTCCTTCTCCCACCCAGGTACCATGGATATACTGTAGGTATTGTGACAAGCTGGCTGCTTGTACATGTAATGTTTGGGGAATTAGCAATATTAGGCAGTTTTAGCAGAGGATCAGGAGCAAGAGACAGAGGCATCACGTCTTCAGCCAAACACAGATTTGTTCCAAAAGGCTTTTCCCAACATAACTTTATTGGAATACAGTTCATTAGCTTTTGGCATCAAGCAGTTAAACTTTTACCATTTGAGAGTCACTCCTGCACTCCGGTATATTCAGGCTTCTCCCTAAGCCTCTCTACACTCCCCTCCAGGGATACTCATTCACCAGCTTCTGGCAGCACCACAACTCCCTCCAGCATACAGAGGAGTCCATGGACCTCTCACACTCCTTCAGCACAAGGTGGTCTACTAGAAAACTCACACTCTCCTCCAGAACAAAGAGGGATCCAGGGACATTGAGGTGTAATCCCCACATCTCTTTTATCTGCAGCTCACCTCCAGCCTAATCAGATTAGCCACTTCTAGCTGAGTAGCTACAAATTCCTAAATGGAGTATGGAATGGAGGGCCCATACTGCTCTACTCCATTCACTACAGGGACCCATTTATGCATTTTCCTAAGATGGTAAATAAACATTGCCTTGCTTGCTGCAGCATTACTGTGTTACCATGTTTAAGATTCATTTTGTGCCATAAGTATACAGTAGTTGTGAGTTTATTTGAAGTATAAAAAAAACCTCACAAACCTCAAAAAATTAGATTTTTGATACTGGGATGGCTGTACATGTGATTTACTTAGACTTTGCTAAAGCAATCAATACAGTGCCACACAGAAGGTTAAATTAAGGAATGTTGGCCTGGAACATAGTATTTGTACCTGGATGCGTTCTTTGGCCACCGCTAATGAATTCAGGTGCCCTTTGATAACACACTTTGACCAACCTGGCATTATAATATAATATTATTTATGAAGTTCCTATAAAGATTTGGGGATATACATTCTTATCTTGTGGGCTTTGTCATAAATATTACCTGGCTATTTGCCAACCCATTGAGGATGGCATGTATGGGATTAGTAGTTCAGCATTGTTTCATTTAGTTCCACAAAATATATGTTTTTAACTGGTTCCCCTTTTCCAAATTTTAAATGTATTTATTTTTTTACCTTTTTTTACGTTATTTGGGTCACTTTAATGTCTGTTGTGTCTAAGTGTTTTTAATGTGTGATGTCTAAATGGTAGTAGCTTACTGGTGATGATGATGATGATGTGTCATCTGTAACTAAGCTGTTTTCCAGATAATAAATTCATTTATGGCATATTCATTGTGAATTTGACACTTTGAGAAAGGCCTTGGAGTAGGTCAAAATGTTAGTCCATCATTTAAAAATAATAAAAAAAAATGAAGATTTTTCAGCCCTGTTTTTACATGTTGAATATTGATTTAAATTGATGATACTGCAACCAGGTAATTTAAACTTGTTTTCAAGAGTGCTGGCTTTATGGTGGCCCTGGTGCTACCATAAAATAAATGATGAATAATTGAAAATGAATAGATACATTGAACACTCATGGGATTTTATGAATGAAGACAACAATTCAAATTGATGATCCCTCAAGGAAAATGTTTACAAAAAACAAACTTGTCATCACATGCATACACAAAACTAGCTGCAGCCATGGCTATTTTGTCTATCCTATAGTTGCAAGGTCTGTTTACCACAATATTCTCAACTAAGGAGTCCCCTATTCTATTTGGCATATAACAAGCTTATTTTGTTTTTGCCTAAGGCTATAACCTTGTATTTATTTAGATTATACTATAGGCTGCTTGGTGGAATTAGAATGTTGGCTTCATCCATTTAATTCAATACAAGATCTGTGTATGTTTCTTATTTATTCTTGCTGTAGACTCATCTCAGATATACGCTGTGGGGCATATTGGTTACCATTACCACATGAATAAAGATGGCGGCATGGAATTTACAGGAAAAATCCTGTATTAAGGATATAATATAAAAGTAGTTTGAATCAACATGTTGGCGTTATTTGAGCCAAATAAGAGGGTGTTGTTCTTTATTTATTCTTGATGAACCTACATTCATATCAGTACAAAATATTTATGCAGTATATATATATATATATAGACTTACATTTGTGATCTGTGAGCAAAGAAAAACTCTAGTTACCAGAGAAACATTAGTACGCATGAATCACCATATGCAAGATTATTCACACATGGAAAGAACTAGTGATGCACAATACGTGCAGATGGCAGGAACTAACACGCTGTGGAAAATGTGCAAATGTGCCTAATACTTCACAATCTGAAACTGTGCTGAAAGGTTAACTATACTTGATAGTTGTACTAAATAGCTCTACTGCCTGATAAATCATGTGCACCATACCAGTGGAAACAGAATTGAAAAGGTTTCTCTTAAATAATGTCCTTAATTATATAGGCTTAATGACTAAATCATTTGTTTCACACAAACACACACACCTGACTTTCACTTGCTTTTTCTCTGCCATAACTATTTGTATCTAACTACATACTCTTTGATATCAGAACTTGTCTTTTCCTGCAAGGCCTGATTTTATTGCATTGTGAGAGTAAGGGCTCTTACACAGGAGTGTTTTTACCTGTGTTCCGTTTTGCTGCATTCAGCCGCAGGGGAGCGCAGGTAAAAACTCTGTGTAAGAGCCCTATCACATAAATGGCTAGACATTAAAAGCATGGGGCAGAGGTACTTGGTCTAGAACCATGCCAGCATTTAGGGCAAGTGTAGTGGAATTATATATTTTTTTATATACATATTTCTATCTATACTGTTTAATGTTATTATTGTGATATAATGATCCTTAATATTATGAATATAGGCCTGACAGAGATTGATGAAATCTGTAATATGATTTATGTTTGGTAACAGCACAAGCCTATTTTGTGTCCTTCAGGGTATCAACATATATGACCAGTTAAGTTGGTAAATTTCTCTTGTAACATGCCCTACAAGGTAGACATTATATCTGATTTCAATTTATGTGCCACAAATCCTTCTAGAATGGACCTGAGTGTTAGTACAGAGGTCAGTTCAGATGCAAAGTAAAATGTTTTTACCCACAGCTGCAGCATCCCCCCCCCACAGCTGCAGCAACAATGTAACTGAGAAGTGAGATGCGCCTGATGCCATTGCATCCAGTGTGGAAAACCAAACACATTGTGTTAAGTTTCAACACAAACTGTGTACAAGTTGTGCCTAAAATATTAAAGTGGAAATTCTGTCAGTTCTAGCAATGGTGGGGGGTTTGTAATCTGGCAAAGACCATAATTGACCATGTTTGTGTCCTTTTTGACCAGTTACAGATCTCAAGGACTTTGTGACCAAATGGCTTTTGTGAATATTCGCAGTGTCACAATATTTTGCAACAAAATATTTAACGAAACTCCAAAGCAGTTGGTAATGCTAAGCGATGTAACATTCACCAGCGAATGATTTTACATTGCAAGCAGTGCTAAACATTCACAAAAACGCCATTTTAAACATTATTTGTGACTTTAAATGTAAGTGGTGTTAATGCTGGGTTCTGTGAGTGCAAGTCTGATACACCTATTGACACATATTGGAGTCAGTGTTCAATGTAGTGGAAGTGCCAAGGCTCCCCAATGTCAATAGGCACAACTAATATTGATTCAGTACAGGGGGAGGCCAAGTGCAACTATATGAAAGTACAAGCAGTGTCAGATTGGGCCACCAGAAAAAATCCTGATGAGCCCCCACTTCATGGGCCCCATGACCCAGCCTGCTCCTCCACCTGACTCGGTAGCAGCAAGTTAAGGAGGAAGTAAGTGAGGTGCTGTTATAGGGGGGCTAGATTGGACACCAACTACCAGGAAGAGGGCCCTTCGTTAACAGCATGTTTGGATGTCTATAAGTATCTTTAATGAATAGTGTCCTTACACACACTATCTTGGTAAATTTTAGTTTAAAGGAAAACTATAAACCCCGAACAATGTAGGTCTCTATAAAAATCTGTTATAAAACAGCTCATACATAAAACCTTGCTTCATGTAAATAAACCATTTTCATAGTAATACACTTTTTTAATACAATGTGCCATTGGGTAATAATAAATAGAAAATTGCTATTTTAAAATATTTCTTTACTGTATTTTTCCCATAATATAAAACTAGAATGTAAACCATTTGAAAAAGTAGTGAATTACCGTATAAGAAAATGTTGTACCTTTTCTAAAATATGAAATTAATATTTCAACACAGACGTAACATAAATCAACAACAATTATTTACGTGTCGTTGTGAATATCAATACAAACAAAGGCTGGAAAATCATTGAAGAATTTAATTAGATCTGCAGATAGGAGGCACTGGATTGTTTTTCTTTAAATGGTATCATATGGTTCCAAAGCACAAGGAATTATCTGCTGATGCCGTCTAGTTTGTTATCGGCCTAGTAAATTAACCCATAGGGAATAGCTTATTTAATGGGGATACTTAATTGTTTGCAGGCACCAGTGAACCATGCTTGCTTAGAAATGTTAAAAAATGTAAATCCTATCGAGGTTGTTACCAAGCAATTACATAGTGGATAATTTATTCAGAGCTGCCTGACAAAAGTGGTGTGAATTCCAAGAATGTTTACCAGATTGGAAGCTGACATAGATAGTGGAACAGTTTTAATTTTCAGAAAGAAGGTATATCTAAAAAAAATAAAATATACAAATGTTAATGCACCCAGCTACACAGAGCAGCACTAGCTAAAGTTAATATAGCTCTGGGCAGCACAGTATTCATAAGGGGCAGGTATGCCCCCATCGTTCACCTAAATTGCATTATTTAGACACCCAAGTTATGGATTGAGCAATTTATGGCCGTCCCTATGCCAGGTGGTGAAGACAGTGTTTCCTTGTGCCCGTTGTCTGCTAATCTCTTCACCTAGTGTTGGACTTACAATCAGCAAACATAGATTCATGATTATGACACAACAGTACCTTTGGGCCTCTCTAATATTTATTTTTTAATGCATGATGATTCACATTACTGAAAGATCACTTCTCTGGAAAACTTTGCATCCTAAGCAAACATTCACTTATTTTCATTCCCTGGTTTTACAGTATATATTGTAGTAAGGGCCAGGGAGGAGTAGATAGAATACTAAAAACCATCTGTTATTGTAGGCTATTCAAATATAGGAACAGTTGAACACAGCTCCTGCCTAGGTCTAGTACATGCTTATCCAATACTTTTCTTTAGTTACCGGCCATGGCATATGTTGGGTTCAGGGCCTCCATCATGGGATACTGTTGTACCGGTCCAGGCATAGAGGGGAAAGCTGAAGTCCCAAAGCCGCAAACAAAGCCAAAACAGCCAAAAGTTAAAGTTGCGAATCCATGAAAAGACGCGAAGTCACAAAAGGAGCCAAAGCAAAAGTCCCGAAGTTCAGTTCTACTCTACACCAATGTTTTTTAATTGTATTAAACCCCTGGGCACCAATCTATTGTTTTAATACTCTATAGGCCCATGCCACCAATGTTTTTTCTTTTTTTTTTTAAATATTCTCGAGGGCCCCAATGTTTCTTTTTAACTTGTAAGGGGGGCCCTGGTGCCAGTGTTTTATTAACTTATAGGGGTGTATTGGTCACCAATTCATTTTAACTTGTAAGGGGGCCCTGACCATCAATGGCTTTTTATAACATGTGTGTGGGGGGTTACCATTTTTAGCACTGATGTCTGTGTGGCCTTTTTAATGTGGGGTGGGATCTGGGGTGGGGCTTGTGGGTTGTTGGGGAGCTTGGGTGGCAGGGCCCAGGGGGTCCAGTAATTTTTATTGTGCTGTGATTTCTAATGGTGACCCTGGTTGATTTTAACACAAATTCAGACCTCAACTGCTCCATATTTGTGAGCACTGACAGACTTGAATCTGTCAAACAGTCAGGTCCATGTGGGGCTATAGTATCTAAATAAGTCTGCTCAGATAATGTGTTTTGTATCTCTGCCATGCAGTTGACAAAACATCGAAAAATATCTTTCCATGGCAGGTAAATAACAAATGGGCTAGGCAGCTGAATTGTGTTGTCAAGCAACAATGTGGAAAAAGGCAATTCTGAATGATCATGTGTTTCATTAAGGCGGCCGTTACCTTCTATGAAAAGGTATTTTTTACATCAATTTGAGGCCAAAAAAAAATCATCCCATCAGACATTTCCTAATTGGCGAATGCCAATTATATGGGAACAAAACATTTCCTACATGACAGCTGGATCATTCTTAAGCTTTTAGATGCTTTGGTTTGTTTTGAATAATTCCTTTTTTTGGTGTCTTCCATTGCAAGGCAAATGCAAATAGATTTCATTGTAGTCTGTATTGGTGTCCATAAACAGTGTCATCAGCGTAGAGCACATATAATTGTGTACAAGGGTAATTTAATTCAATGTTATGTACCAGTATCTATTCCCAGAAGGCAGACTGAACTAAATTAACCCTTCGACAGCCTACCAGTAGAATATTATGAAGTAAACTGCCTTCTTTTAAAAATGTGTCTTCTGTAAATAGAATCAGAGACAGACAACTAGGAGTGTTTATTCTAATCCTATGGATAGTGCTCAAGGGGCCGATTTACGAAATTCACGTGAAATGATCGAAGTTCGATCGAATTCAATCGAATAGCGATCGCACAAATTTTTCGTGAAATCAGATATTCTAATTTGACCTCTTCAGTCATCGAATACCGAATGATCGAATAGATTGAATGATCGGATATTTGATAATGCGATCATTCGATGATCGAAGGAATCGTACAAATTTTTCAGAGGCTCAAAGGAAATTTCACGTTTTTTTCGTGAAATCGAACGATTGGTATCCGATCGTACGAATTCATCGAGAAATCGAATATCGAGCAAAATGATAGCCTAAAACAATTTGATAAGCATTCAATGGTCGAATGCTTACCGAATTTCGAATTTGATCGAGCTTGTTTTTGGGAATAATAGTAAATTTGCCCCCAAGTGTCCATTAATCTAAAAGTGCTTTAATAAGAAATATCTGATTTTCTACATGTAGGCTGCTTCTATGCTCCTGTCTTTCACAAAATAAAGTCTCATTGTGAGTACAAGCTAGATCAGGGAAATCTTTTAAAATGAACCCCACTCCCAAATAGATTCAATAAAGAAGATAAACTTTTGGGATAGCTGTTTAGTTCAATTAATTAATTATTTTTTTTATTTCCAATGCACTATTATAATTATGCTTCTTAACTATGTAAATATATGGTGCTAGCTGTTGGAATCACGTCCATGACCTTTCATGTGATAAACCATTTTCTCACCAAAGTGAATCTAGTCATTTGTGTCTATTTCTCCTTTTATCCCTGGTACAGTCTCATTCAGACCTTGTTGCACTATGTATATTGAATAGTTCCTTTATGCTGCAGTGTTGCTATATATATTAATTACTAGCTGTATAGCTTTGTACAGTATGCCAGCACAGTGTAAATATTAAATACAATTAATTGATACTGCATTGTAAATTTTCACTTCTGACTTTGTTGCTTGTCCTCTCTGGATACTCCAAAAAGAGACAGACTACGTGAATGGAAATGCAATATTTATATGAAAGTGACTTTATTCCTCTTGTATTTGTTGCTATGGCTACTGCCAGGAGGGTGCATCTACTCTAAACATTTAAAGCCACATTATCATTATCCTCCATAAAACTCTACTTTAAAATCATTGCTGCAGAATAAACCTTAAAATTTCTAAACCTATTAATAAAAAATTTTGGATACAATATAACGTTTTCTGATTGAAGCTAATATGCTTTCAGAGTCTGCAGGTTCTAGGCATTTGGTTTATGAAACTAAGTGGAGAAACTGAATGAGCTATCGGTATAGGGACTGATTATAAAAGCTGTATCCATGCACATGGAATTGGTAAAACCAGTATTGAAGGATAAATACATAAGGTATTTTATATCCTGAACTTGATGCTCCAGACCTAAGGCTAAGCATTTTTATAACAGTAATGTTTCAGCCCTTGTTGTTATTGTGCATAGGATCTCACCATCTTGGATTTTGTTAGGAGGGTCAGTGACACTGCACATGCTCAGTGTGTTCCATGCAGGTGTTGAGAAACTAGGTCAAGGGGTCATCACAAATCATCAAACAGAGAATTAGGTTAATAGAAGCAATGTTTCAAGTGAATTAGTTTCCAAGCTATCATTTAATAGGAACCTGATTTAACAAGACTTGTGACATTTATATTCTATATATACAGTGTATTGTGAGTCTGACCCTAAGCTCAGGTTACTGACATTGTCACAGAACTAGAATTTAAAGAGCAGCAACATTTATTAAAAGTAGGACTCTTACCAGGCCACATCATGATATGAGCAGAAATGAACTAGTAACTGAGTAGGGTATGGAAGTAGGTTTTTTTCTCACTTGCATAGTATATTATGATATAAAGAGTTAGCAATGCTTCCTGGTAGACTGGATAGCTTTGCTCCATAGCTTCTCCTATTTAACGGCAGTGTCCTGAACTGAAAAAAAAAATGGCCTTAACAATATTGCTGTAAATGAATGATATGTTACTGTAGATGTAAACAATAGCTTCATTTGAGCCATCTGTAGCTTTGCTGATAAACACGGACACAGTCAATATATTGACATTTGACATCTTTAATGCATTACAATTATTAGAGAAAGATACAATATATTTATGTGACCAGCAAAAGAATATATCACAAATCCTCATTATGGGGCAGATTTCCTAAGATTTTCAAAGTGAAAAAACTTGAATAAATTTCAAGTTTGACCCTCTAAATTTTTGTAAAGGGCTAGATTGATCAAAAATCAATCTATTTCGATCAAATAGGTTCATTTGCGATTGAATAAAAATTGTTCAAAACGTTCGATTGCATCGTTTGGATCGAACATTTCGAAGGATTTTCCGCGAAATCCTTCGAATTCTTGGAACTTAGAAAAATTTTCAGGACAGGTTCTATGAGGTCCCATAGGCTAAAATGGCAATTCGGCAGCTTTAAGGTGGCAAAGTGGTGAAGTCGAAGGATTTTAAAGGGCCAGTGCTTCGAAAATTTGACTTGTCAAATGTTCAAATCGAATTTTGGGCTATTCGATAGTTGAAGTAGCCCAAAATTACTTTTAATTCGATGAATTCAAATTTTATTCGAATATTTACTTCGACCCTTAGTAAATGTGCCCCTATATGTCTTGGCTGAGACAACAATCATTGATTTTTAAATATTGATTGGTCAGCTCATTACAGTGTATCGCTGCCGAATTATGTACATGCATATATGAGTGGTATGATCATTGCTGGCACAATACTATACAATTACTATAACATGCAATGCAAATATTATGTATATGTAGGTAATCGTTTCTGTGGGATTTATTTGCACTTTGTATCCTGCATGGGCATTGTAACTGACTCTTATTTATTTATTGAGAAAAAAAGTCTCCCTGAACAAAGGCAGCAAAAGGCTATTCACATTGCAACAGGAATTAGTTATAGTTAGTGTGGCAAGTATGTCACGCCAAAAGAAAAAAGGCATTTCTAGGCACCCCATGGAATCAGGGCACAGCCTGCAACACCAAACAGTGTATTTGATGCCCATGCCCCCACTTGCCTCATTATGTTGCTCACTTTTTATATTTTTTTCTTCGGTTCTTTTTGTTCCTCTACCTTTGCTCTTCCCTTCTATCTGTTTAGTTTACTAAATTGTTCCCCAAATTTTTTCTTATTTTCTGTTCTGTATATTAGGGAAAGAAAGCTGTGTGGTTACAAAATATAGGACTTCCTTGTTTGTGTGATGAAAAGTCACATGATTGTTTGGATTCTTTTTGGCCAGGAACTTGGCTTCAACCAAATCCAAATCCTGCTGAAAAAGGTCCAATCCCAAATCTTGGATTCAGTGCATCCCTAGAACTTTTTAATAATATTAAAATGCAACAATTTGACAACAGTGATAACCTCCACAATGTAGGTAACAGTTTTCAGTGCAATACCTGGTTATGTCTGCCATTAATTTTGTATAGAGATTATTACTGACATGTATTTATAAAATGTGACCTATTCTGCAGCACTGTAAAATAAATTGTGTATACATTGAAAATTCACATTACATACAAAAAGCAACCAATTTATGTATATTCATATATTTAAATATATATATATATATATATATATATCTCCATATATTTAACTATAAGGGACTGTATCAGTTATCAGGTGGATAGGAAGGTATATGGCTGCTGAACTCATGGCAGCTGAACAATAAGATAGCTAACTCAAAAACCATTAAAAATGAAGGCAAATTGTGCATATATGAATGTCATCACGGTTAATTTAACGGTGAACAACCCCTTTAATAATTGGGTCTCTAGTGAGAATTTTGAGCACTAGTGGGTAAAATAATTCATTTGTAGGAGATAGTAAGCACCACTTGCTTTCCTCTTCTATTTCATTGGACAAAAACATGCATACATGTTCTGTATTTGGTTGGAGGAAGATATTTTTTGATTTGGGTGTGACAGGTTGCTTTATCCCTTTGAAAACTAATTTTATTATGCTGTGATATTTACACTAAACAAAGACCAAATATATGGGAGGACACCAAAACTTTTCATTTCCAAAACAGCATCATTTCTACATCAAAAATCAGAGCAAGTAATAAGGATTTTACCTGCACCTATAAAGTTTTTGAAGGATATGCATATATTTTTGGTTTTAAATTCCTAATCCTTCAACTCAATTAGGACTACATATTCCCCATTCTAAATGATTAATCTAAGGGGGCAAAAATCTTCCATTGCAGGAAACCGTAAGCTTCTGATCACTATTTAAATTCCTCTCATTGGGGTTTGGGATCCCTGTAATTTGGTATTCTATATTTAATGCAAATGTTTTGCTCCACAGGTGGAACATTGACATTTGAAACTTTATTTTCTAGAAGGAATACTTGTTTTTTCCCCCCAACAGATACACAATCAGACTTAAGCTAGCACAAATTAATATGCAGGAACTGAAGTTCTCAAGGACTAATTGCCTCAAATAGTGCATGTAAATGTTTGATTAGCATTCTTCTTGTTTTTACACAATATGATATAAAATCAACATCATTGTTTTGAGGAAACTCCTGCTAGTGAAGTAGTCAATTACTGGAAATTTTAAACCACTTTCTAACTATTCATAAATGTTTGGAAACTGATGCCTAAATGTACATAGTGAATAATGCACCCCCTATGACCATGTAAAAGCATAAAGTTGAAGGCTAGGGATTGCAGGAACCAGTGCTGGCCAATTATTTTTATTCCACTGAATTGTTTTTTTAGTGCTTAATATCATAATTTATGCTAATTACTTTAAATCACAAAAATGTGTAATTTATTAAATGTAAAACAAAAAACTGTAATACAAAACTTTGCTATTTAAAAGCTGCAGAGGTCAATGGGAGCTGTCTTTTTCATTGGAAAAAATTGTCTTTGCTTTGTGGATTTTGTGTTTTCGAGTTTTTTGACGAATGCAGCTGCATGAAAATTATGATTTCTTTGGCTGTATACTAAAACTGGATTAAAATGAGCACTACTCAAATCATTAAAATGAGAATGTTGATAAATGGGCCTCCCTGTGTCCTTGAGAAAGGTCACTTAATACTCTGAGCATAGATGGCTTCTTGGTTTTTCACCAGGGCTCATTAATTAGAGTTAGACCCCTGCACCTTTGATGCAGTATTTCATACAGTGCTTTGTGTAGTGCAGGTGCAAGACAGAAGGCATGTATTATACAATCAACATCCTTTATTGGTAAAAGAAAATTGCTCAGCAGCTCATATGGTTTCTTCAATTGCACAAGTTTTACCTTGAATAAAGCAAAAGGAATCTGTTGTATAAACACAAGTTTGTAATTCCAGGCTCGGTTCCTTAGTATTTGCACGCAAGTGCTTTTACCACAATGGGAATGCTAATAGGAGTGTGTTTCCTCTTCCACTGGAAGACTTTTGAAGCATTCCCATCTGTCTAAAATGTTCAATATATACACTTATGTATTGTAAAGTGCTGTTAAATATGTGTTTTATACATATATGATGATAATAATATGGTTCTTGTCATTGCTGATTATCCCAGCTAAAAGTGTATGAGGCAAGAATTATTCTTGATATATTAAAACTGTACTTAGGAATATATTGTATTGAAATATAGCATTAGGTTTTCACTAAATGTTTTGTTTTATATTTTATAATTTCCTTTGTTAAGGTACAGGGTTCTTGTGCTTGCTTTCTGTTACCAGCATTCGTTATTTTTTAAACATATCCATTGGGTGTCAGTGTGCATATTACCACAACCCCTTAATTTCGGCTGTGACTTTCTGCAGGCTTCATCTTCTCCTGGTTCCTTCCTTTTTTATTTACTGTATTTAAATATAAATGTAAGTACTC
>CM044442.1:95486022-95499958 GCA_024363595.1 Xenopus borealis
TAATAATAATAATAAAAATCACATAATTTTAAGGATTTGAATTCAGTTTGGTACTTGGATTCAACCACATCTGATTCCTGCTGGAATTGTCTGAATCCCGACCTAATCTTGAATTTGGCGAATCCTTATTGGAGACTAGGGTTATTTCTACCATGGGTTATAAATGTGTGGCAGTACATGATCTTTGTGATGATCTCATTTATTAATATAATATTTTACACAAGGGCCTAAAGGAAGAGGCTAGGCAACAATCACTGGGGGGGACAAAAATGAGGATTGTTATCACTTACCTGATGGCCCAGGCTGATGCTTCTATCAGCAAGAATCTGCCCTGGGCCAGGGTTCTTCCAATGAGCACCACAGAGTAATCCATTCCTGCTTCTTCCTTCTTTGTGCGGGTGCACATGCGCAGTTATGTGAAAATACAAACTTTAACTAAAAAAAAAAACAGTTTCATCATTGTACTGGGCGTGTCAGCCCCAAGAAGAAGTGTAAGAAGCGAATGGCTGAGAAGAACCCTGGGATAGGGTAGTTTTGTGCCAACAGGTCCACCAGCCTGGGGTATCAGGTAAGAAATTACATTCACTTGTGGATACTTAACTTTTGGCAAACCTAAGTGAGTTTGACCTTTCTTCTCCTTTAGTCAGTTGGTATTTAAAGATACAGATAAAAAATATTTGCACTTGTCTATTACAGTAGTAAATCTGCTTATTATGTAATCATTCACTGTTGGCTGCTGAGCTAGAAGTTCCACTTTCACTATGTGCTTTCTCAATACCATCAATAGAGGAGAAATATTCTTGAAATAATTCTCTCCAGGATCTTATTTGACTGATGGCCTTTAAGTGTAACCCTCAGTGTTCTTTGTCAATATTAAGTTAAGTAAACATCTGTTATATCTGAAATCCGATCTTTTTAGCTGTGAAGCAAATGTACAGTGAATGCTTCAATCAATCAGCGGCAGACACAGTGGAGAAATAATTGATGATTATGCTTCTTTGTTTTGTCTTCTCCTTTTCAAAGAATGTTTTCATATGTTTCTTGTATTTTATGGAATTAATAGCAGATTCTATTTGACCAAGAAACTGTCGCTTACTTGTCTAGAATATGACCTTGCATAAAAGTCGATGTTCTTCTTCCGCAAATTTACAGATAAATACAACTGACTTGTAATTGTTATAATTAAGGAGGGCACATTGACCCTGATTGCTTGTTTAGAAAAAAAAAAAAATCACAGGAGGCTTGTTATTTCATTAAGAATGAAAATAGTTCTAACTTGGAATACCATTTTGCATTCATAATGGCTAGCACAGATTGGGGACCTTTGAATACAACTTCCAAAGCAAAAATATTTTTTTCTGTTTCTAATTCCCTTAGTTAACTCCATGAAATGTCCTGCATATCACCTGGGAATCATGGAGCAATGTCAACTATCGTTAAAGGGGTTTTTCACCTTCCAAACCCTTCTTTCGTTGGTTTTTTCCAGTAACTTTCCATCTTTTTTTTATTAGTTTTTAAAAAAAATCTCAGTTTAAAGTTTAAAGGAGAACTAAACCCCCAATCATAAAAACCCCTACCTACTACCCTACATAGCCCCTCCTCTCCCTGCTTCCCCTTGCTCTAATTCATTACTCACCTAAAGGTGCAGAGACTGATCAGTAGATCTTATGGGTGCTCCCTTCCGGCTCGTGTATTTTTTGGGAAGTGAAGGCTGTATTTGCACATATGCAGTTGGAGCAGTCTTTAGGTTCATAGCACCAAAAGTAGCGGAAATTGCCGAAGGAGAGGATAGGACCCGAAGAAGCTGTGCTTACTCTGCATCTATATGTGAGTAATGAATTAGGGGCACTTTCAGGGGTGATCAACTATGCGGTGGGGGGGGAGCAGGGAGAGGGGCGATGTAGGGTATTGGGTTTTATTATTGGGGGGTTAGTTTTCCTTTAAATGTCTCTGGTGTTTGAGTCTGGAAGCTCAGTGATTCAGATGTGGATTCTGAACTGTTACATTTTTGCAACATGTAGTTGATACAATTTGTTGATACATTTCTCAGCAGCATAGCTGAAATATTAGCAACTATTGTATCAATTCTAACAGCTGCCTGTAATGAAACCAAGAGATTCTGCTCTGCTGGGACAAAGGTAAGAAATGTATCAACAAAATGTATACATTTAGAACAGTTTACAGAGTCGGCGACCCCCACTCCCAGTGCTGCTTTAGAAGGAGAAAAATTAAGCTTTACACCCCTGAACAGCCCCTTTAAGCTGTGAAAATGTACAGGAGGGTCAAAGTCTGGCTGAAATACCTGAACTTTGCTGAGGCTAGCCAACTCCATCTCATTTCCACAGTGGAAGTTCTATGTACATGTATATGGGTCTTTGCATAATTTGAAACACCATACCTTAAAGGGGAACTAAAGTCTAAAATAGAATAATGCTAGAAATGCTATATTAAGTATACTAAACGTAAACATGAACTTATTGCACCAGAAGACTAATTAAACAAATGATTTATGCTTGAAAGTTGGCCGCAGGGGGTCATCCAGTGTTGCACTGGGATGCCAGGGGCCCACCAGAAAACCTTAGACCAAGGGCCCAACTTTCCAAACTATTATTCCTTCTCTCCTCACTTATTTAAGATCGACTTACTATACTCTATTCTTCCATTATTAAGCCTCATTTTCCACATAAAGAAATAGGGAATGAACATGAAATATGCCAAATTGTTAGAAGCAAGAGGCCCACTGACACCTGAGCCCACCGGGAGTTTTCCTGGTATCCCTGTGGGCCAGTCCAACACTGGGATCATCCTTGGTTTAAGGAGTTGTGGTCCTCATGCATGTCAAGCTATTTCAGAGTATTTGTACAAATGCATATTATGGTTGCCCATCTGCTCACCAAGTCATCTAACAGCATTTGCAAAATATGCTGTACTTATTCCAAATACTGTCAAACCCTGATTTCATGAAACTATTTTACATTTTCACGGATTTTTTTTCTTTTTACATTCCCACCATGTTCTAATGCATTTCAATAGGATAATGCCAGTTTTCCTGCAATTTAAATAACAATTTTGCCCACTTTTTTTTAAAGCCCTCACATTTTCCCTGTGAATGTGACTTCACTTTCAAATTCTGTTATAGAATGAGCAGTTAGCAATATTTCAGTTCTTCTCCACTTTTTATAGTTTTTGAATTATTCTTTGACTTTTAGCTTTGAAATGGGGGTCATTAACCATGGCAGTGAAATGACCACTGCTCCAAGAGGCTGCTATTTTATTTTTAATTTTATTGTGGAATGTCTCAGAATGTTAATCTTTACATTATACTTAAAGTTAATTTAGAGGTGAACAACAGTGATGAGCGAAGTGTCTAACGCTAGCGCTAATTCGCCAGCATGACGTCATTTCGCAACTTTGCGAATTTACTAAAAGTGTCCCCCGCTAGAGTAAATGCCCTTTGCCTTGTGAAATAACGGTAGCGCAACTTCGCTACTTTTGCCTCCCTGACTGCAAATTCGCATTTTCGTGAATTATCGGCGGGTTGGCAAAAATTCACCTGGTGAAGTGTGGCGAATTGTGTTAAAGCCGTCACTAGTGCATTTTCGCTGCTTAATGAATTTGCCCCATAGACTCCAATGGGTGAAAAAAACTGTTGCATGTCAAAAAACATTGTCACCCACAGACACAGTGCATTTGGTGAATCAGGTCGGATTCTTTCATCATTAGTGAGCAACAGTTTAAATTTAATTTATAGTGAAGGGCAAATTTTTTAGCCTGCCATGCATTCCGCATTTCGCCATCTGCTAATTTTTTGTGCAACTGTGGCTAAAAATCATTGCAAAAAACGATCTGCAACAAAAAAGTCACATAGCAAAAACGCCATAAGAAAAAACACCCACTGACTAATGCATTTGGACAAAAAAAGTCACCTTAACCATTGGACAGTGAGTAAACTTTAATTGGGGCTCAAATATGTGTTTTTTCTGTTAAAATTAATGTTGAGACAGCTGTATCAATAAATGTCAGCAAATCTTTAGGAATTCTTTTTGGCTGTGGGATTATTTTTTTAATTAGAGGCTATACTGGCTGCTGAAAGAAAAAAGGGATATTAACACAAATCTGGGGCAGCCTGTGAAGATAAAGATTTAGCATAATGTAGAATTCATGTGCAGATTTTGTGCATTATTTCTGAAACCTCTTCTGTTAGTATAAATCCCTTCAAGTGCTACGATATAATACGATAAAGAGAAGCAGGGCACTCAGGCAAACCGTTCAATCACTTATCCAGGATAGGTCTGATAAATCATTTTAGCTGGAAGAAAAGTAATAAATCTGCTTTAGAAGTTGCAAATGATACAGATAATAAGAGGCTGCACCACATTACAGATGATTACTTGGAACACAGACTATTTAAACATATGTGACTCTTTTTTTTGATTAGGAGAATATGGAATAGCCCTTTGGGCAGCTTGAGTACACACACATCAGTCATACACGGCTTTCAGCGTGTGCAGGGAATCATTAATACAACACTTTAACAAATATAGCTGTCACACACAATAAACTTCCAAGTTATAGCTAATTGTCAACAGTGGGAAAGAATAAAATTCTGTATATGCAGATTTTGGTCATATCACCTTCACCTTGACGAAGAACCATCCCATTCTTTGTTTTTCTGTGCTGTGAAGAGAAGACATCTCTCTATGTTCTTGCAAAATGGTAACACCCTTTTATGCCCGAAAGTTATGCCATACATTCTCAAGTTTATAAAAACGTTGTTTGATTTCGTTGTTCCAGGGTCTGATTCTTTGTGAGTTCAGATTCCACTGAGCTTGTGTCAAATAAACTTAATTTGACAGCACAATCTTCATGCCCCTTTTAACTCAACTTTTAATAAACCAAAACAAGTTATGCTGCCTACACATGAACACATAGTGCTAGTTTGTACATCTTAATCAATTGGTCTTGGCTGGGACTGAAAACATTATTGGGTTTGAAGTATCATTTAAAACAACTGAATCTTTTACGACTAGGGAAGCATTTTTTTGCACACTGCCTTTGTATTTTAAAGAATTATTCCAACAGAACACAGAGACATGCAGCATGAATTCAGCAGATATGTATTCAGAAAGGGTGGGATTGCTGGGGTCATTGACAAATAATTCAGAAACATTAAGTATCGATTATTTTTTACACTTGCTTTGGGTTTAAAAGATAAAATGGGAGAAACTTTAGTCCAGAGAGCCAGCGTTAAGTCTAAGTCAGCACCTGACATATAGTTAATTGTTTGGGATCTAACACACAACAGTTTTTACATGTGCTCCCCTGATTGGCGATTTCTTCCGTTCAGCCGCAGGGGAGCACAGGAGTAGACACAGTCAATAATTTTAAGGGCCCTTTCACACGGCCGTTTTGGACCTGCGCTCCCCTGCGTTGCGTTCGGCTGCGTTCAGCCACAGGGGAGCACAGGTCTAGACGCACCTCATTAGTTTCAATGGCGTTGTACCCATGAGACGTGTGTAAGCGCCAAACGCAGATTCAGACGCAACATGCTGCATTTTTCCTGCGTTTGGCGCCTACATGCGTTCGTGTGAGTACAGCCCCATTGAAAATAATTGAGTGCATCTATACCTGCGCTCCCCTGCGGCTGAACGCTAAGGGGGCTGTACGCACATAGACACATGTAAGCAGTGAACACAGGCTGAGACACAACATGCTGTGTCCCAACCTGCGTTCGTTGCTTACATGCATCGGTGTGAGTACAGCACCCTTCAAAATAATTGACTGTGTCTACTCCTGCAATCCCCTGCAGCTGAACAGAAGAAAGCGCAATGCAGGGGAGCACAGGTAAAAACTGCTAATTGTAATGTCCCTTAAAATCCCCTTCAGTTAGTGATTGGCTGAAGCTCTAATCACTGAATACTAATTGATTCATTCATAGGGGGTGGGTTTCATATCAAAAAGAGCACGAACAGGTCCTATGCAAGCAGGTTACTCATGGAGCTCAGTGTCATTTTCGTTGGACAGCAGGACAAGCTAGGACCAGGATGGCAGATGTTTATGAAACAAAAAAATATATATAAATAACTAACCCTAAAAAGATTTTTAAATATATTAATAGTAAAAAGATGCAGGTTGAGAGTGTTTTTCCATTAAATAATAGCACCTGTATGGTTGTAACAGATACAAAAAAGGCAAAAAAGGGTTTCTCACAAGGAGTCCGAGTTCCCAGGCTCACTTCATAACTGACGACTCAGCTCAATCTAGTGGATGACTAAGGATATAATTCAAAAAGCTTTAATAAAAATGAATGTAAACAAGGCTCCAGGGCCTCTCTCTAATGCTTTATTTACCAGTAGGTATTTCCAGCTGGCACAAGGTCACCCATTCTGATTAGAAGAAAAGAGGTTCCACCTAAATATTCGGAAGGAGTTTTTTACTGTGAGAGCTGTGAAGATGTGGAATTCTCTCCCTGAATCAGTCGTACAGGCTGATACAAGTTGACCCAGGCACTAGTCCGATTGCCATCTTGGAGTCAGGAAGGACATTTTTCGCCCTCTGAGGCAAATTGGAGAGGCTTCAGATTGGGTTTTTTTTTTGCCTTCCTCCGGATCAACTAGCAGTTAGGCAGGTTAAAAAAAAAAAGGCTGAACTTGATGAACGTGTGCCTTTTTTCCACTTAACTTACTATGTTACTATGTGTATAGCTGTTTAAGGCAGCCCGCTGAGTGTATAGTGTGTACAGGGGCTGTCTGGTACATTTTCTGTAGTAAACAGTTAATGGTATTGGTTTATTAATTTCACACTGGTTATTGATTTTTTTTATTTAATAAAACAGCTTTGGCCTTTCTCCACCAAGCCTGTGTTGTACTGTTTATTATTCCATGGATGTATAGGTGAGTGAGTGCTGTCTACAGCTCCCACGTCTTTAACTGTTTGTTTCTTAGAAAGTATGAAACATTTTTGGAAGCAATGACAATTTAGAAATCAATTAATTTGGGATTTCTGGGTTAATTCAGAAATCAGTTTGTTTGTGATTGCTGGGGTCACTGGCGATTAAAATAATCAGTTGGTATGATATAATGATTGCGGGGGGTCACTGACAGTTCAGAAACCAGTTGGTGTAAAGATTGCTGGGGTTGTTGACAATTTAGAAAACAGTGGGCAATGATTGCTGGGGTCATTGACAATTCAGAAATCAATTTTATTTGTGATTGTTGAGAATAATTTAGAAATCGATTGTGGGGGTCAGAAACCTAAATCATAAACCTTGCTGTATATGATATAATTTACACTTGCATTAGGATTAGAATAATGTCTGTAACCATTGTTTCTTAGAAAGTATGAACAACAGTCGGAAACACTTAATAATAACATGCTCATTTGGTTGACAACTGTCCTTTTCCTCTCATAATGCTATTTTCTGCTCAATGGGAAGCATCTGTTCTGTGGGAGCATGCCCTTAGGACACCTGCGCTATATTACAATAGGTGCTTCACCTCAGCCTCACTGCCCATCTGTTATTATAAACCCACATTTATTCTAATGTGTCAGTAATAAAGAGATAGATTTTTCTCAAACAGAATGGGTAGAGATATCAATGATTGGTTTCTGATTCAACTGTTCTTGTGACTGCTACTGAATAGTTTACACATCTCTTTCTATAAGCGTTTCATATAATATGCAAATAAATGGATTGTGCTATACACAAAGAAGCAATGGATTTTGGTTTTATGTTAAAAAGCTCCAATGTCTACTGTTGCTATGGAACAAACTTAACTTTCTAAACGCTCGGCAACTGCATTTGACTTTAAATTATTCATTTTTTATTTTAGGATGAACAGTAACTACATTTTAAATGTAAATTACTTTTGCAAGTTTTTAAGGCTTTGCAGCTGCACCTGGGATTGAGATACAAAAGTTTGAGGAAGCTTTGAACTGAGCTCCCTGCAGATACCTATTTTTTCCTCTGGATTGCTAGTATTATATGGAGATATGTTTGTATTTTATATATGATGTAATGCTATGTGAAAATACAGTAGAACCCCCATTTTATGTTTTTCAGGGGACCAGGAAAAAATGATGTAAAATCAGGGAAGATGTAAAATCAGGGAAATGTGTTAAAGTAACTTTTTCTTCAAGTGCTGAAAGGACATAAGCATAGGAGTCTGTTTTACTTTGAGATACAATATTTACTCTGTTAATAACAAGTAGTGATGGGCGAATTTATTCGCCAGGGGTGAATTCGCTGCGAATTCCCGCGATTCGCCGCTGGCGAATAAATTCGCGAAGCACCAGCAAAAATTCGCCAGCGAAAATTTGCCAAAAAAAACGACGCGACGGAAACGACTCGACGCGCGTCGGAAAACATAAAATCAGGGGACTTAAAATCAGGTTTTCACTGTACTGCTAATTCTCATCAGTTCTGATCCACTGGGATACCACAAAAACATACTGTGGGCCCTCCTGCTCATAAACACTATTTAATGTTTATTACCTATTTTTGTATGAGAATAAAGAGTCAAAAAAGATGAAAGACTATACAATCTCCTAGCCCTGACATGAGTCAACATGTGCATTTTATTATGGTTAACATGAAGGGTAATTTTATGTGCTTTTGAGACCTAAAACCTGCCAACCCTTTTATTTTTTTGCCTGGGAAAAAATTATGATCAGTAAGCCAAAGATTTATATGAGGAAACCACTGGAGAGTTTAGTTATTATTATTATTAATATGTATTTCTATAGCACCAACTTATTTTGTAGCGCAGTAAAGTGAATGTTATTATACAACGAATCACATGAATTACATACATAGAACATAAGGAGTTACATACATCACAATAAATATGGAGTTACATATATCACAATAAATACCGGTACAGGAGATGAGGAAGGCCCTGTACAGAAACGGCTAAAGGGAAGGGAATGATACACAAGGTGTGGGAGTGGGCAAGATCAGAGTAAAGTGGGTGAGAGATGTAGTAATGTGAGGGTAGGCTTCTCTAAAAAAGTGTATTTTAAAAGATTTCTTGAAAGCTGAAAGATTGGGAGAGAGTCGGACACACCGTGTGAGAGAATTCCAGAGGAGGGGTGCAGCTCTTGCAAAGTCTTGAATGCGAGCATGTGAGGAGGTAATGAGAGAAGAGTTGAGTAGCAGGTCAGTAGAGGAGCGTAGTAAGCGGTTGGGTGAGTATATGGAGATTAATTCAAAGATGTAGGGAGGGGCAGAGTTATGACGTGCTTCGAATGTCAGGGTCATTTATTTGAATTTAATTCTGAAGGGCAGTGGAAGCCAGTGCAGGGATTGTCAGAATGGTATGGCAGTGGAAGAGCGGTTGCTGAGGTGTATAAGCCTAGCAGCAGTGTTCATTATGGACTGGAGAGGTGACAGTTTCTAGGGGAAGGCCAATTAAAAGAGATTTACAATAGTCTAGGCGCGATATGACAAGAGAGTGAATAAGCATTTTGGCAGCATCTTGGGTGATAAAAGATCGTATTTTGGAGATGTTCCTTAGGTGGAAGTGACATGACTTAATAAGTGACTGGATGTGAGGAGTGAATGTCAGGGCAGAATCTAGGATAACCCCAAGGCACTGGGCCTGGGGAGACGGGGTGATAGTGGAATTGTTAACTACGATTTTGGAGAGGTTTAATATAAGGTAGCGTTGTGACATCCAAGTAGAGATAGCAGACAGGCAGGAGGACACACGAGTTAGGAGTTCTGGCTTGAGATCAGGAGAGATAGATCTGAGTATCGTCAGCGTAGAGGTGGTAGTGGAAACCATATGAGATGATTGATTTGCCGAGGGAGGCAGTTTATAGAGAAAATAATGAGGGTCCCAGGACAGAGAGAGGTAGGGAGGAAGATGCTACTCTATTGTACGAGACACTGAAGGAACGATTGGTGAGGTAAGAAGAAAACCAGGACAGGGCCGTGTCACGAAGGAAAAGCGAATGGAGGGACTGGAGGAGGAGAGGGTGATCTACAGTGTCAAATGCAGCTGAGAGATCAAGAAGTATTAGTAGTGAGAAATTTTTGTTGGCTTTAGCTGTTAAAAGGTCATTAGTTAGACGGGTCAGAGCAGTTTCAATGGAGTGTTGTGGTGTAAAACCAGATTGTAGGGGATCCAGCAGGTTATTGTCAGAGAGGAATGAGATTAATCGTTTGTAGACTAGGCGCTCTAGTAGTTTAGAGATGAAAGGTAGCAGAGCGATAGGTCAGAGGTTGTCAAGATTGGAGGGGTCAAGAGAGGGTTTTTTCAGTTTTGTTAGTTACTCCAGCATGTTTGGTGAGCACAAAGGCTTGAGTATTATTAATTGGGAACCATTAATATTTTAATGAAAAATTATGCTCAGATTTTGTCATCTCCAAGCCATTTTGAAATGGTGTGCCTATGAAAAAAATAATCTGTGAGTACAATCTTATCTTCTGTTTTTTTCTCACCAATTACTAATGTTTGTTCAGATTTCTCAGCTACAGTAGCCTACCTAGATGAGTTTTAAATCACTGTATTCAGTGGGGATATTCTTGCTTTTCTTGCAGCACTATAAAGTTATATTTTATAATATATATATTCATTGAAAAGGCACACTATGGGCTGGAGAACGTTGTGTGTTTACATGCTGAAAGAAATCGATATTATTTTGTATCATGCACATTGGAAGTCAAAGTGGCCCTTGGATTCAATAACATGCTCTTGGGTTTTGTTCTCTGCCAGGGAGCCTTGGTTCATGATGTGAAATGTCTAACATTGTGATTTCCATCCCTGTTGCTCTGTTCTGCATTATTTCCCAGAGAGGTACAGGGGAAGGTGACTTATCTGAGGTTCCAGGATGATGCACTGGGGAAGGAGGCAGGTTGATCTGTATAGGGAGTGAACTGGTTGGACATGGGTTAGAAGACCCATAGATATGGCATCCTGAATCTTATAGTCTGGAGAAGGCACAGAGTATCTGAGAATGTGAGAAAAGCCAAAGTTAAAACCACTCTAATATAAATACTGTATTATGCTAACAAATTTATTTAAAGCAGGTATTTGGCAAGTGAAATATTTATTATCAACTTTAGACCTGATTTCTCGTGCTATCAAAAATTTATACAACAAATAAGAAGCTATTCTAAAATGTAGGACATATTCTTCTCCTTTCTGCAAACATGCCAAGATGAATTTTCTGCTCTGAAGAGCACAGCTAGTGAGACAGCAAAGCAGAGTGGCATTTCACACAGCCTGAGTCAACTTGCTGCTATGCCTGCTGGAAACCAATGCACACGTTATGTGTGTGGCTTAAAAGGCAATGACTAGTGATCACAATGGATTAAATAATTAATCTCAGGTGCTTCCCTCTTTAAAAGCATTAGCAAAAAAAAAAACAAAAAGTGTGTTACAGTTTAATCACCTGGATTCAATTGGAGGAATTTAATACATGGCAAAAATGGAAAATTGTGTACAATGCAGGTTACATAGTTTGTACCACTGCAAACACACTGGTATCTCTTACTATGTTCTCCTGCTGTAGCTTATTTGTGGAACACCTGCAACCTGCCTGACCCGCGGGTTGACCTGCGGTTCGGTGCGGGTTCAGGTTGAATATTGGGTGTCCATGGCGGGTATGGGTCGCACCTGACCCGTACCCGCCATGTCGCAAATTTTTTGCTGAAGCAAAACAGGACAGATTCGTCCATCCCTACTACTGTGTTTCCATGCTACAGAAAACATTTGAAAAATTATAATGTACTTGAATAAAAGCCTATAATGTTTGCAGATCCAAATTAAAACAGAAAACCTTATCCAGAAAACCTTATGTCCCAAGCTTTCTGGATAATAGATCCCACACTTGAAAAAGTGATATTCTATTTGCATCAAGATGCAAAGGTGTTCTAAAATGTGAGATGCACAATCACAATGAGCAAGGAAAAAATTACATTGGAGATGCACATTTGTTTCTTATTTATGACTTTCATTACATTCCTTCATATGAACCAAAGAGCCTAAGCCTCGATTTTGCTCATATTACATGGAAATATAATGTACCTAGATAATCCCAACTGTCATTAAAAATGTCATTATTGCATGTATCCATGCTTTATCCTGAGCCACATAATTTCTTGTAATGTATCTAGTAGGGATGCACAGAATCCACTATTTTGGATCCTTCCTGAAATATTCGGCCGAATACCAAACCGAATCCATACTTGGGAAGAGGAAAATATTTTTTTACTTTTTACTGTTTTGTTGCAAAAAGTCACGTGATTTCCCTCCCTGGCCCTGATTTGCATATACAAATTGGGATTCGGTTCGGCCAGGCAGAAGGATTCGGCCGAATCAGAATCCTGCTGAAAAAGGGCGAATCCTGGCCAAACCCCTAACCGAATCCTGGATTCGGTGCATCCCTAGTATCTAGGTTTACTGTGGATTCATGAACAAAAACAAGCCAATTTGTTTATTAAAACAGAAATAAAGGGATTATATTAGCAACCTAATGGTTACTGCCCAGCAAAAAATACTGACCCCTTTAGATTTGACAGTTGAAACATTCTCAGAGACAAATGGACACATTGAGCTGCTCTGATAAATGTGTCCCCCACTGTAACTTCAGCACTTTATATCTCTCTTGTGGTGTTTGTGAAAGGTGCCTGTAGGTGTCACTGTGCACATGAGTTATACTGTGTATACATGGTACCTTCTGGACTGCTTAAAATGTGATAGAGATTATGTTACTGTTGTGTAATGGCTGTACGAGCCTGCTAATAAAGCCCTGTTATACTCTGCTCACCCTCAGTTACCAAAACACAACACCTTGGATCTGTGTATCTATGTTACCTTTCCATTTAGACTGTAAGCTCTATGGGGCAAGGACCTCCATCCTTTTTTCTCATTGACAATAAACGCTTAATAAGTATTGTAAATATACGCTATATTTATGACTATTGTATTTTTATACTTACTTGTACTTATTATTGCAACGACCCCTGTTTCTTCTACTAATCCATTGTTCTGCTGTACAGTGCTTTGCTCTCAAACAGCACTATACAAATAATAATATACATACATGCATTATAGCAGGGACTTCTGAGAAGCAAAAACCCCATATTGCATTTCTTGTCTTCACGTGTGCAGGTTTCAACTTTTTATAGAGAGGGGCTACAGTAGATACATTTTAGCATGAGGCATCCAGACTTTTGTGTGATCTAATGAAATGAACAAATAATGGTCTGATACTGACCCCAGCATATTCTATGTAAAATCTTTTCTTTTTTCTCATCATGGCATTCTTTTTTTTTCTTCCTTAGGTAAACATATGTAAGGAATTCCAGAGCTCAAAATGCTGATCATCTGGATTACTGCTATATGCCTTTAAGTATTTTAAAAAAAATTTGTGGTGAGTAATTACTGTTTACTTTTAAATTAATTTGAACTGATTTTGTTATGGTTCATAGGTGCATGGTTCTGTGCATGTCTACAAAGTTGCATTGAAATGTTGCAGGAAAGGGGGACATCTCACAGAGGTTTTAAAGTTTATCCTGGTTGACATACTTTTTTTCCCTACTTTGCACATTATAATTCACTGTGAAAGCACTAACAGAGGGCACTTTTATAATATTAGAAAAATGTTTTGGGTGCTCATTATTCTGCATTACAGATTTTACAGTATAGGATCTATTGTGAAGCATGTTTAAGACCTGGTGTTTTTCAGATAAAGGATCCTTCCAAAATGTGGAGCATAGTGCTTCAAACCTACTACTAAACATTAAAAAAAGGTTAATTTTGACATCAAAATAAATTTATCACATTATCATCTTTAGCAACGTTATAAACTAGGTAGAGGAAAGAGATCTGTTATAAAGAATGCATGAGGCTTGGGTTTTTTCTGTATTAGGGGCTTCCCATAATTTGGATCGCCATGCCTTAAGGTTGCTATAAAATAATATAAACAT
>CM044442.1:95500848-95538990 GCA_024363595.1 Xenopus borealis
AAAAAAAATGTTTTCCCATGACAGGATCCCTTTAAATAAATGAAATAGTATTGCTTTGCCACCAACATGGATTCATGTAGCTTGGTTACCATCAAGTACTATACAATTTACTGTTGTTATTACAGAGTAAAAGGGAATTACAAAAATTATTATATTTTTAAAATGGACTTTATTTTCAAATTTTCCAGAGAAAAATCAAATCAATAAATATAAAGAATTATTTGTTGAAATAGGGCTCCAGATAATAACCCCCTTAGTTGTATTTCAGACTAAACAGGACTGGAAAAACAATAGATATTGTTATAAATTTTTATTAATTTAATACTTGTTTCATTAAAAGCTGTGTGCCAAACAAAAAATAGAAAAGAAAAATTAACATTTATATGCAGAAAAAAACTCTGCAAGCAAGTTGCCAGACATTAGATTGACAAGTATTTTCTATTTTAGGCCTTTATTTTAAAATGTTCATGCTTGATAGCATTTGGATGATGGAAAGGACTTGACAAGTGCATAACATTACCTGGCTAGAATATTTGTTGGAGAATAGTGAGAACATATTGTATAATTTAGTTTTGTATAGAAAGCTCTGAAAAATAACTAAATGCTTCAGAAAACAAAAGGCAGATGTAGTTGCAGAACAGAGGTACTCTAGATTGACAAGATACATTTCAATAGAAGTTGGCATACATAGTCTTTGTATTTAAAATTTTTACAGCTAGTAGATTTAGCTAGTGATAGGTTTTCAGCTAGTGGTGATAACAGATGGGGTCTCCTTAATGTTATGTTTTGTGTAATAAGGTTTAGGAATAAATAGCTTTTTTGTTCATGCACTTGATGCTCCCTGTTCAATTTGCCAACTCTCTAGATTGTAGGCTTTCATGTACAGGACCCTTACACTGCATATTTTGGTTTGTTTAATAAGAACCCATCATTCCTATATTGGTCCCTGGAGCCACGCTAACAGCAGCAATAGGTGTAGGGGGCATGTAACAAAGTTAGGAGGCAGCAAGGAGTAAGGAGAACTGTTGTAGTATCTACCTTCATTATAATATGTTATGTAAGTCAATATGGGATTTGTTTTAGAATCTTAGATAATGGGGAGATTTCTGACTGAGCACACCATCAGCATCATTACGGTTTAATACACTTACTGGCACTACCACCCTTCAGTATGACTGAGATTGTCTGAGATGTTGACTAATAAAAGAGCTCTGGCCTTTCATTTACATCCAGTTGGTCTTCAGTGCCTTTATTCAATTGGGGACATATGAAAGGAAGACGGGGGTTGTTATACTTGTGGGGTATAAAACTGTGATGCCTATACAGTCATTGGTTTGCTTCTGCTTGCCACATTGTTCAAACTCTCCCCCGCAAATTCTTCCGTTTAAGTTTTATATGCTTTATGAATAAACTTTAATATTATATAGTATGGGATCAGTTATCCAGAAAACTCTGACTTGCAGGAAGGTCATCTTCCATTAATGAATTAAACATTTTGAAATTATTTCTCTGTAATAACTAAGCAGTAGCGATGGGCGAATTCATGGCGAATTCCTGCGATTCACCGATGGCGAATAAATTCGCAAAATGGCTGTGAAAATTCGCCAGAGAAAATTCGCCGGCATCTATTTCCGAATTTCATGAATTTTTCGTGAAAACGGTCGAAATTCATGATTTTTTTGTGAAAACATTCGAAATTCACGAATTTATAGTGGAAACATTTGAAATTCACAAATTTATAGTGAAAATGTTCGAAATTCATGAATTTATAGTGAAAACGTTTGAAGTTCACGAATTTTGTGAAATAGTTCAAAATTCTCGAATTTATAGTGAAATTGCTTGAAATTCTCGAATTTATAGTAAAGTAGTTCAAATTTCACAAATTTTTCTTGAATTTTCCGATTTTGACATTTTCAAGAATTTCACCATTTCGCAAATTTCTCAGGAAATTCGCGAAAAATTTGGCGAAGCAAAACGCCCCAGATCTTCTACATCACTACTAAGCAGCACCTTGTACTTTATCCTAACTTAGAAATAATTAATCTTAAGGGGAGGTAAAACAACTTGGATCTATTTAATGTTTAAATAATTTTTTTGTAGACTTAAAAGAATTGTTCAGTGTAAAAATAAAAACTGAGTAATTAGATTGGCAGTGCAAAATAAAAAATATGTTTCTTATATAGTTAGTTAGGCAAAAATGTAATGTATAAAGGCTGGAGTGACTGGATGTGTAACATAATAGCCAGAATCCAACTTCCTGCTTTTCAGCTCTCTTGTTTTCCACTGACTGGTTACCCTGGTTACCAGGCATTAACCAATCAGTGACTTGAGGGGGGGGGCCACAAAGGTCATAACTGTTGCTTTTTAACCTGAGCTGCATGCTGAGGATCAAGTCGCTGACTAACTCAAACTTAAATGAAAACTATCCCCCCTGAACAATGTAGGTCTCTATAAAAAGATATTGCATAAAAAAACTCTGTAAATAAACCATTTTCAAAATAATTAAGTTTTTTATTAGCATGTACCATTGGGTAATCATAAATAGAAAATTGCCATTTAAAAAAAAATAAGGACAGCCTCCTGGGATTGTATGATTCAACGGTGCACACAAACATACCAAACAAACTGTTAATTGGCTCATGTGACCTAACTTTATAGATAGAGTTGTGTCTTTTGCTTCCACACTTCTTCCTGTTACAGTTAGAGCTGAAATATTTCTGGTCAGGTGATCTCTGAGGCAGCACACAGATCATCACGAAATGGGGGTTCAAGGCAAGAGATGTAAAAGGGCAATATTTACTTAAATATATATTCCGGGTTATTAAGATTCTTTAATATGTCACTTAATTTGTTGCTCAAGTATTCATTTTGGGGGTATAGTTTTCCTTTAAAGAGCTGAAAAGCAGGAAGCTGGATTTTGGCATCATATTATCATATTAGACATCCAGTCACTCCAGCCTTTATAGTTTGCATTTTTCCCTGACTTACTATGTTGGAAACATTTTTTTATTTTGCACAGCCTATCTATTTATCCAGTTTTTATTTTTACACTGAACGAAAGTATGGTGATCCAAAACATCCCTTACCCGGAAAACCGCAGGTCCAGAGCATTCTGGATAACAGGTTCCATACTGTACCTGTACTACTGTACAGTATATCAACTTACAATATACATCAATATACCAAGGAACTATTGTGGCCTATACTTTCATGAGATATTTATGATTTTCTTTACTTGCAGCTGTAACTCTCTGCACAGCTACCATCTCACCATAAATATATTAATGATTTAACAAATATAAAACAGCTCAGATGGTTTGGTAACCACTGCCCTGTAGTTGACATCCCTGTGTTTATAATGCCACGTGAGTAAATTGTACTTTTTATTTGTGGGGTATTTATAAGGATAAGTCTAAGGCACCCATGCATACATTATAATTGTAAGTAACAACCCAATAAAATGTAGTATTTGAGATGAAAGGTAATGTTTCCTTTTTGAGAAAAACATAGTAAAATAACATATTTAAATAGATAATAGATTATTTGTCTAGATAGTATTTCCCATGAGGTGAATGTTTTCCTGTCACCATTTCTGTATTTCTCTTTAACGGAAACCGAGCAAAGGCATTAATGTAGATTAGGGACTTCAGTCAGTGACATATTAAAAAATGGAGTTCTGACTCATATGCGATAGATGTTTACTCGGTTTTTGACATTGTTGTCTTATGATTCATTCAGTGAAGTAATGTAAAGTGCTACTATGGTTACAATAAATCTGTCACATTCATTTTATCTTAGCAGAACACATGACTGGTCTTTCAAATGTAAATACTGTAATACATCAAGTCATTCAAGATTATGCTCTATATCTAACTACAGTTACAGAATCATTTTAGCAAATTTTAAAGGAGAAAAAAAAGAAACCCGGAAATTCAACATATTGGGGGTCATTTATAAACTTCGCGCAGTGTAGATTGATTCGCAGAGTGAATAAATTTGCCCTGCGCCTGGTTATATTTATAAAGCTGAATAAGAGTGTGCAAACAGATTTGCGAATTTGTTTTTCACATTGCGAATGTCTATAGGAGCTTTTTAAATATGGCAAAAATCACAAATTGCTAACTATTCGCAAAACTGTTTTGCAAATTGCGAATTTAAGTTACTTTTAATGCTATTTTCGCGCAAAAAAACCTCGCAAAGTGCCTGTACTCACGCAAAGACCCATCTTGTTTGCGAGTTGTTTGCGAAAATTCACATTCACAATGCGAATTTGCAAAAACCGGAAAGACGGGCACAGTAGTGCAATATTTTAGCGTTCAGGAAAAAGCATGGGCAAAACTACCATTTGCAAACAATTATGCGCTGCGCAAACTTTATAAATGACCCCCATTATGTTTGTGGTTATTTACTGTATCAAGTCAACCACAGCCCTGTTGAATTCAAGGTCTTTGATGTCCCCAGTTGATCACCATCTTTTTTCAATGGGCTGCAGTTAGTTACTTGAGCTTAGGGATATACAGTATAGATAACTAGATACACATATATACATATAAAATATGACATAAAATCAAAATCCAAGAAGGCTACTAAGTAACATTACATATCAGCACATAAACCAGTGCCTTCTGCATCATAATCAGCCCTGCAGCATCAGCTTTGATGGATGAAACTCATTTTCTGATTAATGATTTCTGTTTATTCCCTTCGCTTAATTGACTAGAGCACACTGAGAATGTGCATTGTCACTGACACTCAAATGATGGCACAACAAGATACAAGATGGCACACTCCTGTGGCACTCCTGTATAGATCATTATTGTAATAAGATTGCTGAGCCTCTCTGTTGGTACCACAAGTTCAATATGTAAAATAGAAAAAATTATACTTCCCGAAATTTTCTTTTTCTGTAGTCTGAAAGGCAGCACATACTTAATGGGGTTAAGCCCCGCTCCATCCCTATGGCACAGGAAAAAGACAACTAGTGATGGGCGAATTTATTCGCCAGAGGCGAATTCCCACCGAGTCGCGCGTCGTTTTTGACGCGACGCGCTGAAAACGACGCGTGTCAAAAACGATGCGCGACTCGTTTCGCAAATTTTTTCGCCAATTCGCAAGTTTCATTGGAAATTTGCGAATTTTTCGGCGAAGCGAAACGGGTGAGATTCGCCCATCACTAAAGACAACAGTAGCAATATACCTCCTCCATCTCCACCGCTTCCTTAGTGTTATTTAAAAGCTGGCTCCAAGAACAACACCAGAAACCAAACATGCTAACACACTTTATTTCGGGAGGGATCCCTGTGCTGTCTTTCGGACTACAGAAAAAGACAATTTCAGTAAGTATAATTTTTTCTTTTCCTTAGTCCTCAGGCAGCACATACTTAATAAGATCTAGCAAGCTAGAATTAAGGGTTTTATCTACACACACGTAGTACACACTTTGTCTGTAAATGGTAAACATATGAAAATGGTGAATAATATTCTTCATATATAATTTCATTTCAGGTCTTTAGTTTCCATTTGGAACTATGAAATTATTTAAAAATTATTGGTGGTATGAATGACCAGTCCTCGTGTTTTCTTTTTTTTATCATTATCTATCATAATCTCATCCACCGTCTCAGGTCCCTGTAACTAGTCAGCCCTCTTTTTTTTCCTTGAGGTACATGCAGAGAAATTTGTTTAAAGGCGTAAAAAAACATTTACTATTCAGCTGCTGCTTATGAACTGCTACTAGTATACTCATTGTCAAAGTACATAGCTAAGCATGGGCAGATTTATGCATTAGTAACGGTTGGGCAGCAACAATTTCATTTAGGGTAATAGGTATACCCTAGGTATTAGGGTTGCTTCCTCCCATTTAAGAAGAACTCTAAAATGAAACTCCTTCTGGGTTTTTCCTGCATGGTCCTCTCTCCATGACCCAATTTAACCCATCCACCTTAAATTAAACCAGTGCCCTTGAAATAGTCCTACATTATTTTTAAAGGTACTTACCGTTCCAAATATTTTTCAAACCATTTAGAAACAAAGCACCATACACAGAAATATTAAAAGCTACGCTGAAGCAGAACAGCAACAAAAGATTTTTTCCATTAGGTTTCAGACAAAAGAAAATAACAGAAGTCAGGAAAATAGAAGACATGCCTCACACAGAAATAGACACTCTATTTCAGAATTTAACACGTTGGCTTTAAAAAGAAAAGACAGGGAATAATGCAATGCAGTTTAGACAGTATACCAGAGAAGCAATAAATGATTTCTGTATGCAAATATTATTTAAAAGAAAGAATCAGCTCAGTTAGGCAATAACACTTAACTAAACAGGACA
Source organism: Xenopus borealis (assembly GCA_024363595.1). Taxonomy (NCBI): domain Eukaryota; kingdom Metazoa; phylum Chordata; class Amphibia; order Anura; family Pipidae; genus Xenopus; species Xenopus borealis. Next base: position 95,507,180 of record CM044442.1, read on the forward strand.
TTGAAAACCTTTTCAAGATACAAACATTCTTCCAACTAAACCATCTTGTATTCCGGAAATATATTTGAAACAGTACAATTAATTTAAATTCAGTGACTGCCTAACACTCCAATTAAGTTCAGATGGTCTATGGAGAGACAAATATAAGATATTTCAAACAAAAATAAGCTCTGGATTAGAAGCTGCCTCATGCATTTAAGGCACAACGTCAGTTACTTTGCCATGGGTGTGTGACCAACACTATGTTTTCAGGCTTGTGCATAGACAAATATGCATACTTCACCTATTTTAATATTAGATTATCCACTTTACCTAGGCACTAAAGTAATGCCACCAAGTAAAATAAGTAGTACAGCTATAGTAGTATTATATGGCACTACATAGTATCAATATTAAACATATTATATGACTTGTTATAGCTCTAGTGTAAGATTATGCTACATCTAAACTACTGAATAACTGCTATAATTTGAAGGCCTGGTGGAGCTGGCTTGTAATCTATCTATGTAGGCAAATACAAGAGGATCTCTGTACTCAACCCATTATCAATACATTTAAGACATTGAGACATTCTGTGCATACAGCTAATAAAAAATGCCTTACCCTTTAAACAAAACAGGGATTGTTTGTCCATATATTGCAATATATTTAAGCTGGCCAACTACGTCAGGCATCCCATATCAGGCCAGTCCTACTCTCAAATTGCATCTGATTCATTAAGAATTCTATTGCTTCATTATACATTTTACAAAGGGACTACGTTTTACCTGTAACCTACTTGCTGCTTTCAAAGTAAAACTCCCATACTATCTAAATATATTGTGACAGTGTGCAAATTAATTCGTATTTGGACAGGGTGTGTCAGGAAACTGCTGGAGACAGGAGCCTAAGTGCTGGATAACTCAAGTTTTAATGTATCAAAAATAAACAAAAATACACAGACCTTGCTGGATACAATAACCAAGTCCAATAACAGGCTGAAATCAATAGGCAGGCGGCAAACAAGGAGAAACCGCTTCCAGGCAGAATGGTCAGGACGGGCAGAGTTCATTCACAAAAATCCAAATGCAGGCCAAGGTAAAAACCGGGAGATCAATACAAGAAAGGATAGGGAACAAGACAAGGTAGCAGGAGACAAGGTAGCAGGAGACAAGGTAGCAGGAGACAAGGTAGCAGGAGACAAGGTAGCAGGAGACAAGGTAGCAGGAGACAAGGTAGCAGGAGACAAGATTCAGGATACACAGCATGGAGTATTATGACTAATAATCCAGCACAGGAGTGTTGGGAAAACAGGCTTTTATAGTGCTGTGATTGCAAATAGCCCTCAGTTGGAATGGGGTGTGCACTACCATTGACTGGCCTGGAAATAGCAAACCCAGAGATCTCAAGTCAGGCCACCACCACAACACCTCCTGTGGCTCAAACGGGAAGAGCAGCGCCTGGAACCCAAAAGGTCCCTGGTTTGAAACCAGAGAGTTCCTTACAGGGTGAAAGGAAGGTGATGGATTCGTTGCGAGAGTGCTAGATTGCAGAAGAGGCTAGCAGAAAGTAAAACTCAACATGTGTTCAAGTGAAGGGCAAGTAAACCTGGTATTGTGAGTGAAACATTGCCTTTACAAGGCAGAGTTAGGGAAAGGGAAGGGATTCTTATGTGGTACAAGTGTTCTGCCCCCTGGGTCAAAATAGGGAGTTGGTGGATATGTGCCCGGGTGTTTGGGAAACACCGCTGTCTTGTAGGAAGGTACACTGACAATAGTGCATTTACGCTGCATAATATGGGTAGCAGAGAGCTACCCAGCACAGGTAGGGTTAATATTCCCACACAGTCAAGTAATAAAGTGTCAGCTGAGAGAGGATTTACCTGAAATGGCCTTATTCCCACACCTTAGGGCTCTCCAAGTGAAGGGAAGTCTGGTGCTGCTGGGAGAGCCTGTGCCTGGAAGAGGGGGTCTTGCTGCCAGCAATAGTGTTGCAGAGGCTAGTGAGCCTAAATCCCTGGTGGGGAAAGAAAGATTAAGAGACTAGTGAGTCTGAATCCCTGGAGGGGAGTCCAGCAGGGCTAATTGTGAAGCCCAGAATTCCATAGTGTGGAAGCCACCATGTATGGTAAGAACCCCAGTGCAAGGAAAAGTCTTGAATGCATGCTGCTAGAATGCTAATGAACTGTGTTCCTGTATGCCAGTGTATGTATCTATGTATGTATGACTTTATTTGTAAAGCGCTGTTAAGGAGCCACAGCGCTGTACAATGCATAAAAGTACAATATATATATATAAAAGTATACATGGGGGAGACAAATCACATAATACATATATACAGAATCATAGGATAAAGAGGTTAAGTGCTATGTGGTAAGAGACATAGTGGGAAGGAGGTCGCTGCCCCATAGAGCTTACAGTCTAAGTGGATGGGAGGTTAACATACAGGTACAAATTGGAGGTGAAAAAGTGCACATGGTAAGGCATAGTCAGTAGGCGCAGGACTAGGCTACTGTTCTAGTGCTCCAAAAGGTATATAAAAAGCTGTGCTGCCATGTATTCAGGGCCAGTCTACTTACTGTACTTATTGATTTCACTCCAGGGACTGTAGGCAAGATGTAAGGGGTCTAAGGAGTTTGAAAGGCCCTGGGGGAATTGAGGTACTGGGCCCCAAGCCTGGTGATCTCAACCCTGGAGGGTTAAGAGCTTGGGTGCAGCTGAAAGACTGTGACAGCACCTGGATGCATGGATGGTGATTCGAAAGGGGGCTTGTGAGGGGCTAGCACTGCAGATAGTGTTTGAGCTGTGCTCTGAAGAATAAAGCAGGTTTTTTTAACTCGGCTGGTATTAGCTTGGGAGCCAGCCTGAGAGTTGAATCGCTGTGGATGCCTGACCCATCTGTGCGAGCCCTGTCAGTTGTGCCTGAGGAAGGTTATTAAAAAGCTCCACCAGGTCTCCTGTTTGAGAACAGGTGTTGTTAGTGTACCTGCTATGTGGGAGAAACTACCTCTGTCCATCTGCAGATGTATTTAGGCAGGTAGTGCTACCTGGGAAATTTAAGAGCTCTTGCGGAAAAGGAATTGTGACTCTCTTTGATGTGCAGAAAGTAAACAACTTGCACTTAAACTCCTCCAGCCTTTTATTTCCTTGATACTGAGCACTTAAACTGTATTGTAATTATATTTTATATTTATGTGAATTGTATTTCTAATAATGCACATATTGTTACTGTTACTGGCACACTAACAACATAGAAAAAAATATTGTTACTTTCTATTTCAATGACCCCTTGTTTGTTACTACTAATTTATTGTTTTGCTATACAGTGCTTTGCCCTCAAGGATCACTATACAAATAAATAAATGAAAGGTTCACCCAATATATTGGAACCTTTTTTTTGCTTTTCTTCACATTTTCTATATTTACTCTGAAACCAGTGGAGTCTGTAAGGATTACAGTGTTATCTCATAAATGGGTTGCAATAATGTAGAATGTCTCCATGTCAACAGTTTCGCTGTAATTTAGCACAGATTTATCTGGGAGCCTTGGGATTGCCCTGGTCTTATCTGTATATCATTGTTGCTGGAGATCATGCTGTACTGAAATATACGATCACCCTCTATGGCCGATTACCTTTACCTCTTCCATTCCATTCCTCTGTATCCTGTATTTTTTTCCACTTCATTCAGTGTGCCTTTAGCAAGCACTAACATTTTATTTTCTTCAGATATTTTTAGGCCTGCGGATTGGAGTTATTAATTCAATTTTATTCCAACTGACATACAAAATGAATGGGCTACTATTGAACATGTCAGTCATTAGAATGGAAAACTATAGATGTTCCTTGGCCAGACAGAGAAAAAAAATGGGGGGTAGTTGCAAACAGAACAAGAAATCAGAGAGTGACTAGACAAGGAAAGGGTGCTTGTTGCATAAAAAACAATTAACTACATATGTATGTTGTTCAGACAGAGATACATGTGTTACCTACAGAACTGCAGAGGAAAGCTGCCCAAAATAGAGGCAATGTTAGTGGTACATACAGAATAGGTATCCTTCAACAGCCACTATCTACCAGCTATAGAAACTACCTTTTCCTACCAGGGGTAGTGATGGGCGAAACTGATTTTCATTTGTGAATTTTCACTGTAGTTTTGCAAATGTATTCCCTGGCGTTGAAACACGGAATTTACCTCAAAATGAATTTATTCACCCATCACTAACCAGGGGTACTCATATTGCCCTTTCTGCACTGGAGCAAAGCTGTGGCCATACATACTCTACATCAGAGATAATGGGCAATAATATTTAACCCCTGCTTTATTGGATATCAAGAATAATCATTCATATTACATCTATTAGCCCAAACAGTCATAGATTCTATAACCTAACTGTAGGCTGTTATTTAAGTGGCCTATAGCTAACTATCATAATGCGAACAGACAGAAGTCAGAAGGTCAGGTTTCTGGCATTCTAAGTAAATAAACAGAGGTTGAGGGAAATTGCTTACAAATGGAACTTTGTGGAAAAGGGTGAACAATGCCTTAATGCCTTTTTTTCAGCTGGGTAGCATTTGTCCCTGATGGCCAGAATCACTCTCTATGAAATGAATGTGTACTCTTTGTACTTCTTCGTGCACCGAACACAGCAACAACATTTCTATGCTGTATATTGATTTATAGCGAATATACCTTCATTAATTCCATTGCAAATGCTACATGAGGAAATTACAGATTCTTTGTAGCTGTTACAATGTTTTCCCAAAGCAACAATAAAGAAACATAGTATTGCATTCTACAGACAAATTACTTAATTTCCAAAACAGCTATAGAGCCACTAAATGTAATAAGTGTACCCTCTTACCTCTGTGCTTAAAGGGAGCTGTTGGTAGCACATTGAGTACACCATCCGAACTGCTTATTTTCCAAAGAATTCATAGTAAAAGAAAGTCTTGAAAATCTGCTGGGACACAAAATACATTAGGCTTTTGCTGTGCTGTTATAATGGAAGTAGAATAATAATTTCAAACTGCATGATACAGAGCCTGTGGCCACCACCACTTGTTTTTGTGGTTGATCTGTGTACTCCCGGAAGCTATGGATGTGGGGTACATGTATTTGGACTTCTAAACATGTGAGCTCCTCAATCTCTGGGGTCTAATATGCCAGTCCTGATTTATCATAAACTCTGAATTTAGGGGCAGATTTACTAAATTCGTGTGAAGGATTCGAAATTCGATCAAATTTTCAAAAAGATTCGAATTTCAACTTTTTTGGGTACTTCGACCATCGAATTTAAAAAAATTCGATCGATTCGAATGATTCGAATAAAAATCTATTTGATCAGTCAACCATTCGATGGTTGAAGTATTTGCCCTTAAAAAAAGAAAATTCGAGGTTTTTCAAAGATTTTTAGATCGAATTAAAAAATTTCAATTGACTGGTTAAAATCGTTAGATTCAAACGATTTAATCGATCGAATTTTTATATTCAGTCGTTCGATTTATCGAATTGCGCTAAAATCCTTCGAATTCGATATTCAAATTCAAAGGATTGCAATTCGACCAAAATTCGATGGTCGAATTCGAGGGTTAATTAACCCTCGAATTCGACCTTTAGTAAATCTGCCCCTTAGTGTAAGCTCTGAATTAAGTGCAGGGCTTAAGGCTATGCTATGCCCAAGAAAGCTTAAAGCACACTGGGAATTGTAATTGGTTGACAAAAAAGAAAAGATCACAACACAGAGTAGATGGAGCTAGTGATCAATATAAGTCCAACACATAGGTTGGTGTAACTCATTTGGTATTCATTCATTAAGAGAACAGATGCTAGCGAACCTGACCCCTAATATCAACCTACTGCATTGTTTCATTCAATATGTCAAAATAATAGATATAGATCACTATACTGTAAAATAGGGTGTGACTATATCAAATTTACAATAGGACTCAATTACAGTGGGTAGGAGTGCTAAGGTACAGTATACAAACCCATGCCCCCTTACATAAACCTAACACGTCTACAACTGCTGTTACTATTACTTCTACTACTGCTGTTACCAGATCATACATCCAAAGCAAGGCACAAACTGTGGCTGGGTTCAACCCAATGGGTACTGGATGCAAAATTTTTGGGAACAAGGGGGAGTGTACAAAAAACATGGCAGTTTGAGTCTGTTTTTGCCCCATAAAATTGAACTGTCAAACATTAAGCACAATTTAGGAAAATTACATTTACTTTATATATCATTACACATGAAATCCATAAAAGTCCATGAAGTCCATAAAACGTCAGCACTCTTAACGGAGTTGCATCTGATAAGACTTGAAAAAAATCCTGGCTCAGAAGTCCTAAATGTGTTTGTACCCCGCAGCATCTCCAGGAAAGGGTGAGTCATTCTCATGATGTAGAAATTGCCAGAATGAGATTTCCTTTGAGTCCTTATTAATAAAAAGTTGCATAACAGGAAATGTAATGCAGTTCCAGATCTGTGAGCAGAAGGTCTATGTTAATGTAATATGTACAGGGAAGACTAGAAAAATATTTTCTACATTATTGATACAATGCTTGGATATTGCAGCCATGTCATTTGGGAGGAAATTATACAAATAACACTGTAAACAAGATAGTAATAGCGTGTTTATGGATGAAAACAATGTATAATGTTTACTGATGGAGAGGTGATGGAATGTGGAATGATTAACTCTTGCAAATGTTTACCTTGCTTGAGTGTTTTTCCTATTAATCTTGTGGTTGTATGTCCATATATCCATACATCCATAATTTCTCTAAAGCAGTGGTTCCCAAATTGTAGGTCTAGCCTCCTGGGAGGGATTGAAGCAGTCTCTGGGAGGCTCAATGTGAATATCAGGGAGGAAGAAAGGACTATTTGGTCTCATAGATACATATCAGTATGGGATCCGATAACTTGAAACCTGTTCCCCCCCGGAAAGCTCCTAATTATGGAAAGCCATCTCCCATAGATTATGTTTTATTCAAATGTTTCTCTGTAATAATAAAACAGTACATTCCAAACTAAGAAATAATATTTTTTTTATTGGAAGAAGAGCCAGCCTATTGGGTTTATTTAATATTTACATGATTTTCTAGTAGACTAGGGGGCTGATTTACTAAGGGTCGAATTTCAAAGTCTGTTTTCCATCAAATAAAAATCGTTTAAATGCATAATTCGATTTTGGCCAAAATCCTTAGAATTTCCAATACTTTGTAAAAATCACTGTAAAGGTTCCAGAAGGTCCCCCATAGGCTAAAATCACAATTTGGCAGCTTTCAGGTGGGAAGTGTCCAATTCAAATTTTTTTAAAGAGACAGTACTTCGAAATTCGATCCAAATTACAGAAAGATCCATTATCTGAAAAGCCCCAGGTCTTCCCAAGCATGCTGGATAACAGGTCCCATATCTGTATTTACAGTCCTGGAAACTCTGACTAAACAAGTCACACACTAACATTTTCCTACATCTTTACTGTTTCATGAGCTAAGGGGGATATAGACCAAAGTTTAGAGCTTCAAGGGTGGGACTTAGCCAAAGGCAAGATTTAAACCGTTTGATAACCACCACTCTATGGGATCCTAGCTGAACTATGTGTTATAGAAGATCCAAATCCTTTTACAATTATGTTTCTGGAAACATACTTTCTGGGCTACATATTTTTTTCTGTTACACATAGGCTGTTTATATTGTTTTATATCTTTAGTATCTTTAGATGAAACAATGCTTAATGGTAATTCCAGCGCTGACTTGTGCCAGAGTTCCCTGTAATTGTTTATCCATCAAAGCAAGTTCAACCAGCAAATCAGAACACAAATTTAATGAAGTGCACTAGAGTCCTGCAGCGGGTTGGGTACCCGCGGGTTACCTGCAAAAGTCCGCGCAACCCTGTGGCTTTAATGTAGAAGTTCTGGGTGTGGGTATAGAAGCGGGTAGGTGGTTCTGTAGGTTTGCGGGTTGAGGGTCGGGTCGCGGATATTCACCATTGCGATTTTTACGCCTTTTTTCTGAGCATTTCTACTACTGATGATGTCACTTCCGGTTGATAATGACAGCACTTCCTGTTTTACTCTTTTTTTTTCTGATCACGGCTACTTCCGATGATGTCACTTCCAGTTTACAATGACAGCACTTCTTGATTCTTGATTCCGGGTTTTGGATCGCGGGTTGCGGGTACGGGTCGGGTCACGAGTCCAAGAGGGTAAGAATGCGGGTCCGGGTTGCAGGTTGCGGGTAGGGGTCCCAAAAAATTGACCCGCGCAGGACTCTAACATGCACATAGGTACAAGCATATTCATGAATGCCATTTTTTTGGACTCCATTTTCTGATGCATGTAGTGATTGTAAATAAGACCTTTCATCTCAATAACCTTTTTTTTACCATTCCTTTAAAACACATTCAAATGCTAACCTACTGTAAATATTCTTAGGTATGTAGTTTTAATACCACCAATATTTTATGAACAGGAAAAAACCATTGTCAACAGAAACACTGCAGAAAACCATGTTTATATTCATAGTATATATATCAGGTTTTTACTTACTCCTCCAGTTACCTCCCATAGGGAAATCCATACATACATTTCATGTCCCATTTCCAGCCTTTTTTTCATTAAATCTAAGTTGCGTGGTTATCTCCCCCGATCAGAATGGAATACATTAACCAAAGCAGCTGAGCTCCATAGAAATCCAGTTGTAACTGAAATAATATTCACTAATACCCAGGCCTCACTTCATTTGTAGCTGAAAATCATGCATTTTATCTGTCAGCATGGTAATTCATTTAAGAAATATGCATGGGGATGTAGCAAACAGCATAAGTGTGAATTAATACAATTGTTGTATAATGGTTCCAACAAATCATTTACCCCTTATTTTGTTTATATTAGCCCAAAGTGGGTGTGAACAGAGACAAATAATATAAAGTATACCAGGAATTTGAAGCATTTATAGACTACTAATTTCGATTACTAAATTCGCGAATTCAGCAAATTTTTTTCCGGTGAATTTTCGCTGGCATTTCGCAAATGAATAAATTCGCCCATCACTAATTCCTAGTTTTATGTTATGTTCTGCACTTAGAACATGTGTATGCTTTCATTGCTCTTTCATGTGCAAGTTATTTGAACACCTTACTATATTTCAGTATGCAGTATATTGACATGCAGTAAACTGAGCTAGTTATGCATTTCTTGGGGGTTAACTCATAATACATTTTAAATGCAATTATAATTTCTGGTTTGCTACCTATTCATGGTTTATTGCACCCTGGCAATGGTTTGTTTCTGTAGAACTGCTCAAGGTTTTTAGAAAACCTTTGAAAGACCATATTAAGATTGATATTGACATATTTTGGTGTTAGTCCTTCTTTATGAAAGAGTTTTTCTTCTCCAATCAATATTAATTCAGGAAAAAGGAAAAAGATAGTGAAAATGTAGCAAGTGTATACGTATGGCACCTATGTGCAGAATGCTTCAGAACTAGGGTTTTCTGGATAAGGGCCTACTAAAAAAACAGTTATTAAATTAAGTCAATAGGATTGTTTTGCCAACAATATGGATTTATACAGTTTAGTTATCATTAAAGGGCATGTAAAGTCAAAAAAATAAAATCCCATTTTCACTTTATTTAATGAAAAATAAATCTATCTCCAATATACTTTCATTAAATAATGTGTACCATTTTTATAAGAAACCTGACTGTATGCAGTGAAATTCTCCTTTAGTTTACTGCTGTGGATAGGAATTGACGCTCCCTAACTGCTGTGCAGGGAAACAATCATACTTATAACCAGCAGGGAGAGCCCCTGCCCTACTTTCCAGTCTTATAACTCTTTGTTTCCCTGTAGAGTAGTCAGCGACAGGGTAGGGATTTTATTTTATTTTTTACACCCCCTTTAATGTTTCCAACTCCAGCTGCAGGGACAAAGATCATGGATCCAGACTTAAACAGATAAACTGGGTTTCTATTTGGAGCATTATTTTGCTGCAGCCACTGGAGAGTTAGAGAAAATGTGTATAAACAATACAAAAACTATAAAATCCACAATAAATTACATGACAACACAGGACCCAGTGTAGTCTGTATATTCTGATTATTAATCAGTCTATATCAATACTGTATTTACTTCTGGCAGATATTTGACTTGTGCTGTTTTGATCATTTATGACGATCCCTAAGAAGCCCAGACCACACTGAGCACGTGTATGTAGTCTAGTCTTGCAAAGATGTATAACAAAGTTCCAAGATGACAGCCCCCTGTGGCCAACTTTGAAAGCATAAATCATTTGTTTGATTAGGCTTGTGGTGCAGTAAGTTCCTGTTTATGTTTAGTATACAAAATACAGCATTTCAAAATACAGCGTTTTTATAAGAATCCTGACTTTGTGCAGAAAAATTTTCCGTTCATTTACTGCCGTGGATAGGAATTGTCAGACAGTCCCTAACTGCTGTGCAGGGAAACAATTATACTTATGAACAGCAGGGGGAGCCCCCGACTTACTTCCTAGCCTTTCAGAAATCCAGCAGCTTTGTTTCCATTTAGATCCCTAAGCAGCACAGGCTACACTGAGCATGTGCACAGTCTTGGTCTTGCAAATATGTTGAACAAAGTTCCAAGATGACAGCCCCCTGTGGCCAACTTTGAAAGCATAAATCCTTTGTTTGATTAGGCTTGTGGTGCAGTAAGTTCATGTTTATGTTTAGTATACAAAATACAGCATTTCTAGCCTTATTCTATTTTACACTTTCCTTGTCCTTTAAGGCACTGTTTTATTATTCAAAAAAGTCAAAGAAGTAAAAACATATAGAATGATTTTAATAAAACAGACTCTATAAGAGATGGCCTTCTTTCCAGAATTTTCTGGATACTGGGTTTCTGAATAAGATATCCCATACCTGAAGGTTATTACAAAGCCTTTGTTGGTGCATCCAATGTAGTAGCAAGGGAGCCTTGTGATAAATTAAAGTAATTTCTCATTTATTCATTAATTTAAAGCACAAAATAATCTGGGAAAGGTCTTTTCAACCCACAGCAACATAAGCTGTTTGGGGGCCTAATAAACAGAACTGATATTGCTATATTACTTTAGAAGCACCTACCAGAACAGGATCTATATATATATAAACATCTCATTAATAATCTTTACTCATAGCATATCTATTATCATAGGATTGGGCAGGGTCAAATACTCTCTCTAGTATAATCCAGAACGACAAAGGCCTGAGCCCCAAAGTGACATCAGAACAGAAACTCCATCATTTTTTTAAAGCATTTGTTCTTACAACTAATAATACTGAACAATCCATTGAAATAATATTATCCCAATAAATAAACAAGGAAATTAAAACTGAGAGAGCAAAATAATACAAAACAGGTATAATATGACATCAATCACTTTTTGACATTTAAAAAAAGAAAGAAAATATACTATGTTTCTAATTTGCAATATGTACCTCTTATGCTCTATAGCAGGGTTGTCCAAACTGCGGCCCAGGATGGATATGAATGCGCCCCAGCTTGAAACGCTCAGTTCCCGAGAAAACATCATGTTGCAAAGGATATAGGAGGAGGGGGACTCTGCCCATTTCCCAGTTAGTAATAATAATATAATAATAAGTCTATTTAATATCCAGATGTCCCTTATTCCAGTGTATATCTCCATCTGGTTACCCAACTAATAGTTTTTTTTGTGTCTTTTCTTTACTTTTACAAATCAAAAGTGTTTGTGTATTTCATGTGTGGCCCCCAGGCAATTTTTCTTCTTCCAATGTGGCCCTCGAAGTCAAAAGTTTGGACACCCCTGCTCTATAGTGTGCTTGCACATCCTTTATTATCTCCATGTGCTGTCCAGCATGCTTTGCTGAGTGCTATAGCAAATTATTTGTGATCCATAGAGAAGTCCAGCATGTTGTAGTGCAGAACAAATAGAGATGGCTACAGCTTTGGAACATGAACATCTCCCTGTACTAAATGAATAAAAAACAAATATTTTTTCACAGAGCTGCAAAGTTTTGCAATTTAATTTCCTTAACCACAAGCTGGATTGCTGAATCGCCTTATAAATTATATTTGATCATTATGTATGTTGGATTATGACTTCAAACATTAACAGTATTTCATTCCTTGGTTTGAAATACTATTGGATTGGTTCAGCTGAACCTGTTGTCAGGGACACACTTAACCAACCATTCATTTAATAATTTTAAGTGTAGCCACTAGATAAGTAGAGATAATACTTTAGAAATATGAATAATTTTATATAATTATCTCTTATTTATATAACACCAACACATTCATATTTAATGTGAAGAAATTCTTTGCATTCCACTATTGGTTGTTTTTCAGTTGCATGTTCTGTTTACATGTAAAAATAAATTAACATCTTTATAAAACTTTTCCGTCTGTTAAATATGTATATGGATTCAGTGTAGCTGCAAAAACAATACAAGCATAGTTTGTGGGAAAAATATGTGCAAAGATAACACCATTTTAATTTCTAATATTTAGAGGGTTATTTATCAAAGTCTGAATGCCCAAAATCCAAAAAAAAAATGTTTTTCTTTATAAAAAGCTTGAATTTTTTCAGAATATATTAAACCCAGAGGATGGAAAAAAAATCTGAATATTAAAATCCTCAGACCTGCCGAGGTTGGATATAAGTCAATGGATGTCCCATCGATTTTTTGATGTGTGCTGGGTTTCGTATAATTCAACAATGTCTTCAGAGCTTCTGTGTGAAAAAAAAAAAACCCTGTAGTTTTCAGATAAGAAATCCAAAAAAATCATGGAAATCTGAGTTTTTCCCGCAAAGAAAATGTTATAATAAATAAGTCTAAAAAACCTGGAGCGCATATGCTTGGAGTTTGTAGCAGCAAATGCTCAGATAAATTCAGAATGTCATAAATAACCCTCTAAGCGTAGCTTTTGTAAAACATAGTACTATGTGAACTACATTTTCTTATTGAAAAATTGTCCTTCTATGTTTTATAAGATTAAGAGCTAGTTTTGTATCCTGGAAAGGGTCTTGACCTTTATCCCTATGAGATGAGAGTCATACAACCATACTATGTTCTCCACCCTCTATCATTGTAGTGAAGCAAGGAAAGAAATGACTGTGTAAACTGTAAAGACATGATTAGTATTGGAGTGGGGTAAGGCTCTAAACACATATATTTTAGGAATAATTGCACTTTACCCAGTCAACAACAATTTATTGTAGAACACCAATGTTCTAAAGCTCTCACATTTTCTTAAGAAAAAACGGTTCACTAACAATATTGCTAGTGATAAAGAGAAAATGCAGGATCCCCTTTTTTTTTGTGCTTATTAGAGTGGATCAAATGTAAGTGTGTGGCAGGTCTTACTGGACCAATCAGTCACGAGGCTCTAGAGACATATAAATCCATAGCTAAGTGTATGCTGAGTGCAGCCCAGCATGGATAGATATTTTCAAAAAATTTGTAAGCACAGAATTACAGTCACTTTAGGCTTGAGGGTTAATCTTCCATGTTTATTGATACAGTGTGAGCAGTGCTGAGCACATCAAGATTTAAAGGCAATTGCCCAGATACTGCCAAATCTTTTTAACTTGTCAGCTAATCACCAGCTAAACCTAACTCAACTAATGACTGGCTAGAGATATAAAAGATTTGTCACTCAGCAAACATTATTTTTGCATTCCCAGCCAACAAGCTGAATTCAGTTTATTCTTTGATTAGCTCAAGAATTAAGCATTAATTAACTAGTGCTGGGATCTTTTGTCTTTCTAAGTCTGTATCCAATGACTGGCTAAATTGCACTTAACACTGAATAGTGGTGTAAACCACAACTGGCACTGTAACAGCAAGAAAGCAAACACTGTCTGGCGTAGATGTTCCTATTTACTTGTACTACTATAATTCATAGTTTAGTAAAACAGGTACGGGACCTGTTATCTAGAATGCTCGGGAACTCGGTTTTCCAGATAAAGGATATTTCTGTAATTTGGATCTTCAAACCTTAAGTCTACTATCATGTATCATGTAAACATTAGCCCTCATAGGCTGGTTTTGCTTCCAATAAGGGTTCATTATATCTTAGTTGGGAAAACAAGTTACTGTTTTATTATTACAGAGAAAAAGGAAATCATTTTTGAAAATTTGGATTATTTGGATAAAATTGAGTATATGCAAGATGGCTTTTCCGTAATTCAGTACTTTTTGGATAACAGGTTTCTGCATTGATTCTACTGTATTTATAAGCCCCATGCACCCTGGAGATACACAAATTCCAAGCATCCCATAGGCATCAGCATTGCTTTCAACATACCAATTTAGTAATAATTAAGATAACTTTACAATTTAATATGGTTATATATTACTTCATGAAAACATGCTAAGGAAATTCTGATATACTACCTGCTATACTACCTATAGAGGACGTCTTTCATGTCTTTGCCACTGATGGGAATAAATGAAACACAAGCAGAACCTGGAAAAGGTAGAAAAGAGTTAATGGGCTCCAGAATGGGCAAAAAACTAAGGACAAGGCCCACCAGGAAAAGTCCCAATATCCCAAAGGCCAGTCCAACAATGTACATTCTCTTGATATCATAATTTATTTACAAGGAGTCTATAGAAATTCAATTCTAAATGTAGTAAAAACACATTTAGTCATTTGTTTCAAGGAGTCCTGTACAAAATTGCTTAATTGTGTGTTATTGTGAGTCCACACAGCATGTTTCGTTCATCATGGGCCCTTAATAATAATGGTCTCAATAATAATATGTATTATAGGTAAACATTGATATTTTGGTGAATGACTCACAAATCTAAAAAGTTAAAGTCAAACAGCAAGCATATCTAAAGTAAAAAAAAAGTGCATAGTAGAGCAGCTCCTGAATGATAAGGCTTCATCATTGTGCTTGAAAAATCCACTTTTTGAAGTCTGTCTTCTCTGTATTCTTCTGCATCTGTTGGCTGTGCTTATTACTGATAGGTGCAGAAGCTGTCAAAGACTGCACAAAGCCCTGCTTTGCTCTGAAAACTTTAATTATCAATGTAATGCAGTGAGAACTGTATAATAAATTATAATTTACTGTACTGTATATTAATTATATTTTTTATGCAGTGAGTACTGTATTATAAGTTGCCAGTAGCAACAGGTTATAAGTTTCATATGTGTGCATTTTTTTGGCTGAAAGATCAGCCCATTGGTTTTTAAGTAATCTCCTCTAGAAATGTATCATGGTATAATTAGCTCCTCATTCGATAGGACTTATAAGCTAAAGAATCTTGAATATATTACTAAATATATTGGCTAAGCCTACAAATGTAATAACTGGAATATTAGGCCTGATGTTTTGTAAGGCAGAATAAACAAAAAAGGTTAAAAATTGTGTTTTGATCCTATATTTAGTTGTATCTGTACAATCATTCCAGCATGACAATACATGGTCATTTATTGACATTACATGTGAACACACAATTGCTTTTGTCAACTAACCTTGTCTTTGGGGACAGGGCCAGAGTATTTTCAATAACGGACAGCACCGATTTCTTTCTTTAAAAAGCCTTTAATGCAACATGGCTATGACCAGTAACATAGTAACGTTTCGAGCCACAACTCGGCCCTTTCTCGAACTGGGGGACAGGGCCCTCATTACCTAAGACATACATCTTTTTTTAACATCCAAGTTCTCACAATGTTTACCATTTTACTTTGTTGCACACACAGATTTCACAGTACACTACACAGCGCCACTCTGAAGCTCATGTGCCAGGTATTCTTCGAAACGCTCGAAGACATTGTTCGATTCGAACGATTTTGAGCAAAATCTCTTGAATTCTTAGGACTTAGAAAAAAATGCAGGACAGGTTCTAGGAGGTCCCCCCCCTATAGGCTAAAATGGCAATTCAGCTGCTTTAAGGCGGCAAAGTGGCAAATTCAAAATTTCTAATTCTTTCAGTTTGAATCGAATTTTGGGCTATTCAATAGTCGAAGTAGCCCAAAATTACTTTGAAATTAAAATTAAAATTTTTTCAATTTTATTCAAATATTCACTTCAACCCTTAGTAAATGTGCCCCAAAGTGGCCTTATTGATAACATTTTACAAGACCTTTCCTAGCTCTAACCCTGCCATCAAGCAGCTGACCACTCTAAACTCCTCAGTGGAGTGATTTTATAGCTGGTCTGTCCCTCACTCTCTCACAATCTGCCTTACCGTAGCTGGCCTAGGTCAGTTGGCTCCAGCCATTGCATGACTATTAAAGTAGGTTTCCTCAGGTCCTAGACTTTATCAGTTATCCCTGGGCATCATCCAAAGATGT
The DNA here is from genome assembly GCA_024363595.1 of Xenopus borealis. Lineage (NCBI taxonomy): Eukaryota > Metazoa > Chordata > Amphibia > Anura > Pipidae > Xenopus > Xenopus borealis. The sequence continues at coordinate 95,523,479 of CM044442.1, forward strand.
CTAGGGCAGGAGTGCCCATACTTTACAAATGCTGAGTTTACTTTTAGTGATGTTGTCCCATTAGGAGCTACAACCATAAAATCATTGGCAGTATTCTGTTTCATGGAAAATATTACTTCAATATTATATTGATTTTTGAGAAAATGTATATTGCTATATTTAGCAAATAACTATTTATGTAATCTTAATGTGATAAATATCCAAATGAAATGCTCGAAACAGGAGGATAACTTAGTCAAGCTGTTTGTTGCCAGTGTCTTGAGATCTACTGATCATGCCCTAAAGGTCTACTGCTAGATCCCAATCTACTTTTTGGTCACCGCCTCTCTACCTGAAAGACACTAGGGGGCAGATTTATCAAGGGTCGAAGTGAAAATAAGAATGAAAAAAAATCGAAATCCGAACTATTTTTGTGTACTTTGACTATGGAATAGTCCAAATTTTATTTAAAAATTTGACTTTGACCATTTGTCATCTAAAACCTGATGAATATTTGCACTGTATTTACTGTAAGTACTTGTTATCAGTGTGATAGACATTGATGCTTACTAATTAACACTGCACAATTTAATCAATTTGTTACCATAATGAGTAATTTTTTTATGTTGAGGTATGACAACACTTAAACAACATTATAAAACAGTTTGGGGTATGCAATTATAAGAGAAAACCACAATCTTGATGTGTGTATAGATACTGTTCCAAAATGTAAAATACTGACCTGTCAACTCACCCAGTTTTTTGTGGGTATCACATATATTTACTGTGTGCTGAGTTTAATATAATATTAGGACATTTTTTTTAGCATTTACATTTCTAGGAAATGGATGAAATTGGTTTTAGACAGTAATATTTATGCAAGGATAGCAACAAACACATTAAGGATGCTGTCCATTCATCACTAAAGGTTCTTAATGACACCGTGCCCTTTTACATCATTATTCAAGCTACAACTCTTTTTGTTGATACCAAGAGATTTTTTTTACCTTATTTCAAGCAAGGGGTGAAATTCAGTAACCTGTATCATAAATTAGGCCAATAGATATTTTTTTTTTTTAATTTTTAGGCAGTACTGTGAGATCTTCAAGGATTTTTTTGTTGTGACTGCAGTATAATTCTTTCATCAAAATGATTTGAGGATAACATCTAAAAGAGAACAAAAAATTAAATTCAGCCCCTCCCCAATGCAACTTGAAAATTAAAAGTTACTGATTGATGTGGGAATAAATAGAAAAATATAGAAAACGTCTATGTTTGTGCTTGCCAAATTATGTTTTGTGTGCGTCAAATGTTGCACATGGCTGAAAGACAGTTTTTAAAATTTTATAACATTCTTACTATGAGAAGATGAGTTAATATTTGCTCATTTGGGCCATCCCTCCTATACTGATCATGGGCAAACTCAGCATTCTGTACTGAAATGAGGGCAGCATCCATTTCATTTGGAAACAGGTGCTATATCCAGGTTTGCTTTTGATAAACTGGTTTTAGCTATACAGGTATGGGATCTATTATACAGAAACCTTTTATCCAGAAAGCTCAGAAAGGCCATCTACCCGACTCCATTTTGTTCAAATAATCCAAATATTTCAAAAATGATTTCCTTTTTCTCTGAAATAATAAAGCAGTAGCTTGTACTTGATCCAAACTAAAATATAATTAATCCTCATTGGAACCAGAACTAGCCTATTGGGTTTATTTAGGGGCAAATTTACAAAATTCACGTGAAGGATTCAAAGTTCGATCGAATATGATCGAATACCGATCGTTAGATTTTTTCGGATATTTGAATATGCAAATTTGGCCTCTTCGATCATCGAATACCGAATTATCGAATAGATCGAAAGATCGGATATTCGATCATTCGATGATCGAAGGATTTAAAATTTTAAAATCCTTCGAATGCCTACTTCACCAGATTGAACCTACCGAATACCAATAGAAGCCTATGGGAACCCCCCCATAGGCTTCTTTTGCTAAGTACCATTCGTACGATCGATCGTTCAAATCGTACAAATTTTTCGGAGGCTTGAGGGAAAAAGTAAGATTTTTTCGTGAAATCGAACGATCGGTATCCGATCGTATGATTTCATCTAGAAATTGACTATCGAGCAAAAACTATTCGATAAGCATTCGATAGTCGAATGCTTATCGAATTTCGAATAGATTCGTAGGATTTTAGGTGAACTTTAGTAAATTTGCCCCTTAATATTTATAAGATTTTCTAGTAGACCTAAGGAATAAAGATCCAAAATATTGAACAATCTATTATGCAGAAAGCCTCAGGTTCCGAGCATTCGGGATAACAGATGCCATACCTATAGTTAGTTTTGTAATGTGTAAAACGAGATGTGAGTTACCAGTCTCCTTTATTGGCTATTATAAGCTTTTTTAGAAATGACTGCTACTGGGTCATTTTAAGTTTTATATAAGTGTGATGAGTAGACCGTAGACCCTTGAACACTGCCACCAAAAAATGTAGGAGCTTGCAGAACTGTGTGTAGTGCTGACAGTATGCAGTCATTATGGGTCCACATACATAAAGGAAATTTTGGATAGTCCCCTTTATACTTATAATATGACCGTTTTCTAAAAAATAATGATCATGCACCAATAGCTGATGTAATCTGTTAAATATTATAAATATGAAGTAAAGTATATCTGTCCATAGGTACTGTATATGGCAACTTAAGAAGTCAACACAGATGGGATCGCTTTAGCAGTAAGAGATTCATGATCTGACAATATATGTTGGTTCTATAATTATGAAATGTGTTTATGTTACTGTTTTGCCACAAAGGGACACTGTGTGAAGTATTAATAGTACCCAAATACTCCTTTTGTTTACTGTCGGACATCATACAGATGCCTTCACTGATACTACAGCTAACTCCATTAATATAAGGAATTAAAATACTGTACAGAAATGTGCTAAATATTAAATGATTACTGTTGTACAAATCATTTGCATTAAAAGAAAGAGGACTGTGCAAAGGGAGGACTTTGCATTGATGAAATATCACATTGCCATATTCACTACTTGGTATCAATGGGACATAGAACTGCATTTGCATGATAGCAAATTAAAGTATTCTGAAGCAACTGGAGATGGAACTACCTAACACACTTTTAAAGGAGAACAAAAGCTCCCAGTCTCTGTTAACCAAAAGACAGTGTTCTCTGCCTCAAGTACATTGATATCTGCCTATAAAAGTCAAGTGAGCCCAAGTCTACAGCTTGAAATCTGTTACTGTAGGGTTGCCATCTGGCTGGTATTTTACCAGCCTGGCCGGTAAAAATGTTGCTTGATGCTTGTTATTTATAGGGGAAAACCAGAAAAATACAGAAAGGCTGGTATTTTTTTCTAGAAAAGGTGGCAATCCTAGTTACTTGTGTCCTTGACTTTAGAGAAGAAGGAAAGCTACAGAGATAGTTTATTACAAATAGATACAATAGTGCTAGCTATGTATTTATTCTGTAGAATGTTTTACCATACCAGAGTAAAAAGCTCTAGGAACGTTCTCTGGTTTTTTAGGATAGCAGCTGCCATATTAGCAAACTCATACCTCACTCTGGGCTCATATTACAGCAGGGGGGACTCTGAACAGCTTTGAGGTTTTTCTGGTTTATTTATATAGGCTTTTCTGATAAAGCTTACTTAGTTTTAACCTTTCCTTCTCCTTCAACGTGTGGCCAGTGATGTTGGAGAGGTAGCAGATGTTTGAAATATGCTGTAAGTCCCAACCAGAAGCACAGTCTCTCTCTGGAATCAAAGTGGACCTGATTTGCTCCTCCTGCAGTCAAAAATACACGATGGAGGCTATGACCATCCTAAACCTTCCGTCAAAAACAATTACAACTATAGTATTGATATATATTGAATCACAGTTGGACCTAATTGATAATGCTTACTTGCTGACCATATAGAGGTACATATTAATAGGCCATAACATTATTATAATAATTGCCATTAGGTATATATATAACTCCAACTTATTCTGCATAGCTGTACAATAGGAGGGTATGCACAGCAAAAATACTGCCTGCATACCAGTACTACTCAATACAGGAGGCCCAGAAAGCAATGCTCAGCATCTCTTGCTGTTCTTACTGGCCTATTACAGTTTCAAGCTGGGGAAACATGCCGGGTTTTTGATGGAGACAAATGCCAGCAATACTGTACATACATTATAAATATATTCATTAGTCCTGCATCATTATAGCTAAAGATGCCTTCCTATGGCATTAGTTAAACAGAATAGTTATAACCACATTGATTTGAATTTAATAAGGACAGAGTCTATTATGTAATGAATGAGTAATTACCATATAATGGGTAGGGGGGGTGGGATGGTGAAGAATAAAGAGAAAAACTGTCACCTTACATAAGAATTAATATCTTGCTGCTGCCCTATAAATAGCACAGTTACAACAGTCTATGCATTGATTTGTTGATTTAATGAAGAGGAATGCCTAAGCCTTGCTCTGTGTAGATATGTTCTGTGCATGGGTGGGAGTAGATTAAAGAGAAGGAGAAAGAACTGTAGGCTGCAGTGGCAGCTGGGGATCACCATACACACAAACATTACAGGGCAGCAGCATTATTCCTCCCTGCAAATGGCAAACACATGATTTAGCTGCTAATTTTCTGAATTCTGCAGGTTGTTTTGTTAAATGCATATACTGTACATATTTTATATGTACTCCTTGTGTTGTAACGACATACAATGATGTTAGGAATTAGTCACGTAACTCAAGATTATTTAGGGGATAATGAGCCCCTACAGGACATTTTAAGATCTCATGTCAGGGGTCCTCAACTACGACCCACTGTCACTGTCTACACCATAAAAGTTTTCGGAAAGGTGAACAACTCCTTTAAAGGGAAAATATACCTTAAAGAGGTTGTTCACTTTTTCCAGTTCAGATAGTAGTTCATCAGAAATAAAGACTTTTTCCAATTACCTTCTATTTTCTATCAGTGACCATTTTTTTAATATTGAGTTAAATTTAATTTTTCATCTTCTAAAGCAGCTCTGGGGGGGGTCACTGTTTATTTATTATTATTTTTTGTATACAGTTTTAGAAATATTAGTTATTCAATGGGGAAATGCAATAATGGTCAGAGGTTTATCACTTGTTTACTAGTAATCCATATCAGCCAATATAATTTACTGCTAGGCTGTTTGAAGACACAAGTCTTATTGGTTGAAATGGAATAGTCGATGTTGACAAACTTTAAAAGGTTTACTACGTTACCCAACCAGAATGCTAAGAGTGTCATTGGTCCTAAATGACTGCACTACCCCTGCATAGTCAGAAATGTAATGTAATTGCTTTGTGAAGTACCTTGAGTAAGTTTAAATTACTTTACCCCAACTGGTTATAAATGTAAAGATGACTAGGTAATGGTGGCTTGCTCTCAATCTCAGTTAAACCCACCCGCTTCAGGAGAGAATGCAATGAAGCAGAACTTGCTGCTAAGTGTTCTTTTGGTCTGTTAAGGAATGGCCAATTCTAAACAATTTTTCAATTAATGTTCATTATTTACATATTCTAGCTTTGAAATATGTACACAAAAACTTGAAAGCCTACAAATATATTGATATTGCTGGAGAGCTGCTGAAGAACAACATCATAAATAACCCACAAATAGTAAAAAAAATTAAAAGCAAGTGTAAATTGTCTCAGAATATCACTCACTCTCATGTAAACATTAAATAAACCCAATAAGACTGGTTTTGCTACCAATAAGGATTAATTAATTAATTTGGATTCAGTACAATTGACTGTTATTATTAAAGAGTAAAAGGAAATTATTTTTAAAAACTTGGATTTTTTTATTATAATGGAGTCTGTGGGAGATGGCCTGAACTTTCTGGCCAACAGGCTTCCAGAAAACAAATCCCATACCTGTATATCATGCTCTTGGGTGTTAGCATTCATGCAGTTCTAATGGATGGCACATTGGAAGCACTGAATTTATTTGCCAGAAGTGAAGGTATAACAACATTTTTCCTATGATGTTAAGACAACATACACAATGAAATAGCAACACGTATATTGCAGTGCCTGGGATGTGGAATGTGATCTGTATATAAGATACATTCATTACAAAAGCCATGTGCAGGATTTACAGCTATACATTTGAGTATAGTAAGTGAATGGAAGGAATCATGATTATTCACTTTGCCTTTCAGCACATTTAGAATTGAATGAAGCTAGGCAATTTTTTGAAGTTCCATATATTCATTAAAGGTTATACCAACTGTATTCTCCTATACAAAGTTGTGCTCATAGCCTGTCTGAAAGTACCTAACACTTGCAATATATTTGTTTCCTCCTCTTTGTGTAAAGGCTCTTGTTAGTCCTACCTGTGTGTGAAAAGGTGGTCATGTGAGCAGAAGCATCAAAGTCTTCGACATGAAGGGCCACGCTGGACAATCAAAGAAGGTATGTTTATTTTCTAATTTTAGTAGGGTAGGGCTGCTTAGATTTAGATTTTTTTCCAAATTTGTTTTGGACAAAACACTCAAATTGGAATTGTAAGTTATCCAAACTCTCTTTGAGTTTTAATTTGAATCTCTAGATTCATTATACTTTGCCCCTTAAGAACTCAAATTTGACTATTTGCCACCTAAAACCTGCTGAATTATTGCATAAGTCAATGGGTGAGGTCCAGGGATCAATTTGGTGATGTTTGTAGCTTTCCTGACATACAAGGATTTTTTCCAGAGAAAAAACTCAAATCGAGTTTTTCTCAAATTCGATTCAAGTTTCTGGGTCGTTTAAACAAATTTGATTTAATTAATAAATTTCAACTAGTCGAATTTATGCATATAAACTGATTTCAGTATAATTTTTGAAGGGGAAACTCACCGGAACATTGTCTACCACTATGGTGCAGAAAGTTTTTTTGGGGCAATTTGCAGTTGGCCTTTAGGTTTTAAATTTTTTGCATTTTTCAACTATTTGCCGTGCTGTCCTCTGCAGTCTGAAATGTAAAATGCGGGGTGGCACTGTCCTTGGCACACAGAAAGCAGATTAATTCTAGAACAGAAAGCTAGAATTGTAATGATTTAGAAGAATTGTGTTCTCTTTTATTCAGACCCTCTCTTTTTCATTGTGGAGGGTTATTTATTAAATTGGACTTAGAGGTTTTTGAAACCATGACTAAACTCACTCTAAAACCACAAATGCCAATGAAGTTATTAAAAGATCCAAATATAAAAAGTGTGAACAAAAAAAAGATGAATGATGCGCTAGCTAGAGAGTCCGAATATTTATCAAGTGTACTGTAAATTGTGAATTGGTCCCTAAGCTCAGTAAGTGACAGCAGCACAGAGCATGTGAATCAGCAGAAAAGAAGATGGGGAGCTACTGGGGCATCTTTGGAGACACAGATCTTTACTGCTAAAGGGCTGTCGTTGCCTTGGGCTGGTACAGAAGCCCAACAAATAGAGGCAAATTTACTAAATTCACCCAAAAAATATTTGTTTTTCCTCGATATTTGATTAGCATTCAATTTTCGAATGCTAATCGAATAGTTTTAGGCTACCCTTTTCTTCGATCTTCGATCATTCGACAATTGAATAACGATCATTCTAATGAATTATTCAATCATTGGAATAATTTGTACGAAGACTTCGATCGTACGAATCCTATTCGATCAGGACTTAGCCTCAGAAGCCTATGGGGGGGTTCCCATAGGCTTCTATTACAATTCGGTAGGTTCAATCTGGCGAAGTAGACAGTCGAATTTTTTAATTTTAAGTCCTTCGATGATCGAATTATCGCATATTCGATCATTCGAATCTATTCGATTCGATGATCGAATAAGCCAAATTTGCATATTCGACCAATCCAATAAATCCTACGATCGTTATTCAATCGTATTCGAACTTCGATCTTTTCACGTGAATTTAGTAAATCGGCCCCATAAGGGGCCGATTTACTAAATTCACATGAAGGATTTGAAGTTCGATCGAATTTTCAAAAATATTCAAATTTTTAAATGTTTTTGAAGACCACTTCGACCATTGAATTTTGAAAATTCATTCCAATCGAATGATTCGAATAAAAATCTATTTGAATATTCGACTATTCGACAGTCAAAGTACTTCCCCTTTAAATTTTTTTTTTTATCAACTTTCTTTTTATTTCGAACATTTTCAACTTTTCCCATATTTTCTTTTACAAGCATATCATAATGTACATTTTATGGATGCGTGTTACAATACTTTGTTGAACAGGGGAAAAGGTTATACAAAGAATATTAAATTCAACAGACAACATAGTTCCACTGTGTGTATAGGGTGTATTACCTCCCCTTTAAATTTTTATTCAACTGCCTAGTTCACCAGATCAAAGCTACTGAATTGGGTTTAATTATTTTTGATCAAATAGGAAATATTCGATCGATTGATTCGAATGATTTTATCAAACGATTGAATATTTCCTATTCGATCGTTCGACCAATCAAATTGAGGTAAAGTCCTTTGAATTCGATATTCGAAGGATTTTACTTCCCACAGTATTCCCAGTTATTCCCATGGTCGAATTCAAGGGTTTTTTAATCCTCGAATTTGACCCTTAGTAAATCTGCCCCTAAGGGTCACTTACAGCGTTGAAACTTTTGGATGCAAATAACCAATGTCCACAATACAACTTTGTCTCAGACTTGGGTAGATTTACATTGCCTGACACATAATTTTAAAAAAAGTAGAAAAAAAAACAATAGTAAAAAAACCTACAGCTATAGCGTGTCCTGGAAATTTGGTATTACTAAGCTATGCTGGTTCCACTGGGGGGCACTGGGAAATTTGCTCACACCCAGGGCTGGACCAGTGTAGGCAGAAGAGGCACGTGCCTAGGAGGGTACAAAGATGGGGGGTGCCAGGCAGTACCTCTTCTGCCTGCTTACCCTGAGTTCTGGTCCTAGCACGTCACTTGTCACTGCTTCCTATTGTCCCCCCCCAACCTGCTTGTCTCTGCTTCCCCCAATATCCCCCTCTCCTTGTTGTTAGTGCAGGAAAATTAATTAGCGAGGGTGATGAGCGAAGTGGAGTGGTTGTCCATCCATGCTGATGGACAGCAGAAATTTACAGTGCAGCCCTGCCCTGTGCAACCTGTCCCTGTCATCTCTGCTTATTATGTAGTGAGGAGAAAGGGGAATCTCACTGCAGATGGGGAGGGGTGATAAGAGTCTGGCACTGCTTTGGGAACACATTGCCCAAGGCCTGCCAAAGCTCACACCACCCCATGTAGGAACAACCGGTCCATGCACTAAAAAACTCTTGCAGCTCCTTAGTGCTAGTTACAGAAGCCTCAAAGTGATTTATTAATTTGCACAAAGTTACCAGTTCTTTGAGATGGAAGCACAAAAGATACAGCAACTCCTGCACACAGGTCTCCTTGTGTATAGGCTGATATGGAAAACTTTTTTTATAACAGTAATTCCCACAAGGGTCAGTGCCTCTGTGCAGGAGTTTCTTGCTTTCAATAAATCCTTCACTTTACGGGGAGGCTTCTTTAGATTCAATGACATTGCTTTGTTGCTATCGGGGTGCCTTTTTACATAGCACTGTGGCTAACAGAGAGGGAGCCTGTATGTGAAAGTTAATGGAAGCCAAATGGACTCCTGCACATGGCACTAATCCTGCAGCAAATATTACTGCCTTTCTCATTTTCAGCACTGCAATGAAACTGTAGAGCACAAAACTTATGCATAAGATACAGGGTTTTTGTCTTGTGCAAAAATTAACAGCAGTACCAGTGCATGAACCTAGTTTTTACATGCGAACACCATACTTTCTTGTAAATTCAACAACATATATATTTCTTACACAACTGCATGTGTAATAGTACAGACAGTTTTAAATCTTTGTCCTCACTATTTTGGCCATATCGTCATGTATTGGCTCTTGAATGCTTTTAGCCTCCCCAAACAAAAACATCACCCTCCGTCTATGGTCTCAGAATTCCTGTGTAATTGCCAATCAGGGGCAAGTTGCAGTTAACAGAGAGAAGACTGTATCGCTTTCAGCAATATCCATCAAATTATTGTGTAATCATTTTCACTGTTGTGCCTATTGATGCAGCTTACTGTGGAACCCTGAACATGACAGTAGCTCCAGGGTTTTTCAGCATCAGTAGCTACACTTGTTGATTCAACAGAAAAGAAAGGCAGTGTCGGACTTAAATTAAAATGAAAAAAAAAATCGAATTTCAAAGTAATTTTTGGCTACCATCAACTAGTGCAAAATTTGATTTGATTGAATTAGATTAGAATTTTTGAAGTACTCACTTTAAAAAATGTAAATTTGCCACCTTAAACCTGCCGAATTTTCCGAACGAAAACACCATTACAAAAATTTGATGGTCGAATTTCTAATTTTTTTTTATTCGAAATTCGACCCTTCGTAAATCTGCCCCTAACAGTTACCTATAGATCATATTGATCTTTTTTGCTGAGAGGTGTGTTTTTGTTATGAAGTTCCTAAACCTGACTGTCCCTTCCAAACCTATCAGTTAGAGTTGCTGATGCTAACCGACTACTGCTGCACAAATATGGCAGCCCCCTCACACAGGAACATGGGGGATCAGACAGGTAATGTAAAATCATTGTGCAAATACTTTATGGCAAAGTTAGAAGTAGCTTTCAAAGGCAGTATTATGATAGATGTAAAAAATTGTTTAGTTTCTGGTGTCAGTAGTATCTCTTTAAAGGGGAACTGTTCCTTTAATCCAGGTTTGTGATTAGGGGTAGGCGTGCAGCCTGCTCTCCACAACCCACTTGTCACTCCTGAATTCTATTTGAGTTGTCGGGTCTATTTAATTCAACCAAGTTTTAAAAAAATTTATTTTTTTAATATACATTTTGATCAGTCAAAAACAAATTTATGAGATTTTTTGATTGGTCGAAAACAAATTTATGGGAATTGCCCAAAATTCGAATAGCAAAAAAAAGTAAAATTTTCGAAGTACTGGCCGTTTAAAATCCTTCAACTTTGACACTACGCCACCGTAAAGCTGCAGGAATTGCCATTTTAGCCGATGGGGGACCTCATAGAACTTGTCCTGGAAAATGTTCTAAGTTCCAAGAATTCGAACGTTGCAATTGAACAATTCAAATGATTTTTATTCAATTGAAAATGGACCTATTCGATCGGACTAGGTCCATTTTCGATCGAAAAGGCCCTTTAAAAAACTTCTAGGGTCGAATTTCAAAGTTTTTTCACTTCAAAAATCAGGCCCTTAGGAAATCTGCCCCTATGTGTGCACTCGCAGGTTGCAGTGCTGTTTCCATAGATGTATCGACAACTTCTTGTCTTCCTTGTCCACCTTGTCTTGTGGTTCGCATTCACCTTCAAGGTTCTCCTGTGTGACAGTGTCCTGTCCTGTGTCCAAATGGTTCTGTTTTTAGCAGAAATCACTAGTATCTGCCTTTAAACATAAGAACTTCATCTGTGACAGCCAAACTACGGTTTAGCTACTAAGGTCACTTATGTGTATATAATGTATAGAATCAAGCCTTGAGCGTTGACAGGCAAAAGTTGCTTCATTATTGCACCGGGAGCTCATGCTAAGTGGAGACGCCATCTGTTACAAGCAAATCTAACCTGAGCTTTATATTTCCCCAAGGCTCACAGTTACTATGTGTTAATTAGGATAATTTAGTTTTGTCTGTCTTTACATTTTCAAATTGAGGCTCAAGGACCGTAACTTTTATCTATTTCTAAAAACATTCCTGCTTTCCCTTTGATGGATGTAAAAGTAGCTCTGTACTAGTGCAAGATGGAACATTTTTGTAATTAATGGCTCCTATGGGAACAAGTGTTTTGTAACATTTTCTAAGTACAAATGTTATTAGCCATGACCAATGGTAATTTAAAAGTATGATCTCTCACATTACTACCCCGTTGTTCTGCAATATTGGAAGAAATGCACATAAGAATATGCTTCATATGTAGAAGTCGCTACAGCCTTCTGTACTAAAATCCACAATTGGTCATACTATCAGCACTATTATTAAAGCTAGTTTACTAATGAACCCACCAATGTGCATGTTCTAAAGTACACACAATGAAGAGTACATATTCACTCATTCCAAACATGAAGGAAACTGCAGCCCACTATGGGAACAGTAGGAGCACCAGATTTGCTCACAGTAAATACATAGATGATTTGAAAAAAAGATCATAGTCATAGTCAAGATCAAGTTCAACCCCTCAAAACCACACATACAAGTATGTATACTGACCTATCTATACACTCCAATATAGTAACTATATAAATTAATATCTACACTAAGGGGCAGATTTACTAAATTCGTGTGAAGGATTCGAATATGCTCTCGAACAGTCTCTATTCGATCGTGCTACTATTCGAATATGCAAATTAAATATTTTCGACTATCAAATATAGAATATTCGGCCGCATCGAATAGATCGAATAAATATATATTCGATCGTTCAACTATTCGCCAGTCAAAGAAATTTTTATTCGACTGCCTACTTCGCCAGATTGAACCTACCAAATTGCAATAGAAGCCTATGGGAATCCCCCACTTTTGCATCCTTATACAGACAAGCACTAATCACTCCTATCCTCAAAAAACCTTCCCATTATCCCAGCGCTCCCGTTAACTATCGCCTGGTTTCCCTTCTTCCATTTTTCCATTCCATTCTCAACCCCCTGCAATCTGGCTTAGACCAAACACACTCAACTGAAACTGCACTCACCAAAGTAACCAATGATCTTTTACTGACAAAGTCTCAAAGTCACTATTCCATACTAATCCTTCAAATCTCTTTGCAGCCTTTGACACAGTTGACCACCCACTCTTCGTAGACATTCTATACTCAGCTGGCTGCAGTAACACTGCTCTCTCATGGTTAACATCTTATCTGTGTGACCATTCCTTTAAAGTTGCCTTCTACTGCCCTCTACTTCTACTACGTTCACTCTCTCTGTTGGAGTTCTGCAAGTTTCTGTTCTAGGCCCTATGCTTGCTCTAAAACACTTTTCTAGGACAACATATTCAGTCGGTTGGACTTCATTATCACCTTTATGCTGATGACACCCAACTCTACTTGTCTACTCCTGACTCCTGATCTCTTCAAGATATTCCCAACACTACATTTCATTCCAGTGCACATGCACACTGCCTAGAAGTTATCCTTGACTCGCATCTGTCTTTTTCACCACACATCCAAACCCTTGCAAAATCTTTTCGTAATCAATTGCACAACATTGCCTGAATACGACCATATCTCAGTTCAGAATCACTTATTCAGTCTCTTATCATCTCCCACCTTGATTACTGCAACCTACTCCTCACAGGTATTCCAGCAAGTCCCCTTTCACAACTCCAATTAGTTCTTAATGCTGCTGCTAGACTCATTTATTTATCTGACTGCTCAACATCAGCTGCTCTCATATGCATGTCCCTTCACTGGCTCCCAATCCCCTCTAGAATCAAATTCAAATTACTAACACTCACATTCAAGACTTCTCTCTGGCTTCTGTTTTTCTCTGGAACTCCCTGCCTGGATCTGTCAGACTTTCTCCTTCTTTCCAAACTTTCAAGTGCTCCTTAAAAGACCCACCTGTTTAAAGAAGCTTATTCAATGTACCTTAATCAATCATTGCTGTATCATAAATCACAAAATTGTTTTCTAAAATCCTAATGTTTCAGTTGTACCCTAACCTGTAAACTCTAATTTATAGGGCCCTCTAATCCTATTGTACATTATAAATCTTTGTTTGTCATCCACCATGTTTTCCCTGTGTGTTATAACTAAGGTAAAGCACTGCAAATGTTGTCAGCACTATATAAATAAACGATGATGATGATGATAGTACCAATCTGGGGGGTAATTTAAATTGCCCATAGGATTGAGAATATTTCCCACCAGTCGCCTGTAGGACCGACAAGATCTTGTACAGCAACAAGCAATAGCATATCCAGCAACACATTTATGTCCCATTTGAGAACCATTTCTGCTTTGTCTGTTGGATAGGGGAATAATTAACAGAAACATGTTTATAAAGTACCAAATTATTCCACAGTGCTATACAATAAATGGGTGTATAAATACAGATGTATATACTAAAACAACCAATAACCAATAGAAGTAGTAAACAAACTTACTAAAGGGGGCTTGGGCCAAAACAATGTTGTTTGCTCTAATTTCACTGCAGCTTTATCAATGTACATATGGAATAACACACACAAATATGTATATATAAATATATATATATTTTTTTTTTCCTTAAACTGTGGATTTTATTTTTCTGTAGATTCCTTTACAGGTGGCAGTAATGAATATCACAGTGTTGCTTCAATTATCTCTATATGAAGCAGATTGTTTGCTAAGAATTGGGATGGGCATACATAAGCAACAACAGGGTAATTTATGAATGTATTACAGTGCAAAGTATGCAAATTCAGGGACACCATCTGTCATGCATGTATATTCATTTTTGTGTAGCATTTAAATTTGTACTAATATTGCACTGGGCTGGGGGGTTTTGGAAATTCTTTGACAAGTGATATTGCCCCCTACGCATCCCCCAGTCTCCGTAATGCGGCTGCCTTGTGCCCGTCAGTACTACACAGTTCTTTGTAAGCAACAACCCCTCATATGGGAATTATACACTGTGAAGTCAACTGTTATCACCTGGACATGTTTACCAATGTGTCAGAATAACGCTACATCAAAATATAGTATATTTTATATGTGAATTCCCTTAAAAGAAAAAGGCAGGCTCACAAATAAAAAAATAAAGGCATTGAAACGTGCACAGCAATGGGACACTGCCACCTAACTATAAATGTTGTGAATAGCAAACTAGTACTGAAAGCAAGGACCAAATATACTAATTGTTTTATTTTATATTACAAAGGAAAATGAATGTAGTTATCATGGCAGTAACAACATACTGTTCGGCATCATATGACAAAAGAGTGAGTAGAATTATATACTGTACTTGCCGAATCACAAATGGCATTTTTTGTAGGTTTTTTTTTTCATGTAATGAAAATCCCTATGTTGATTAGAAAAAAAAAAACCTTATAAGTGTGGCATTGGTTCCTACCATTGATATTTCAGAGCTCTAAAAAGAAATTCTGTGTTTCTATGGCGACAAGCTTCTGCAGATTTTAGCAAAGCAAAGAAACAAAAATCTGTTTAATGAGGCTATAACTGTGGGAAAAAAAGTGAAGTCCTTTTTTGGAGTTATAATGGATGGCATTTACAGTAATTAATGACATTATATTTCTTTTATCCACAGGACACGGGTGTAAGTAAACATCTGTGTTCCATTATTGCAAAATACACTGGCTAAAACATTTGATACTGCGCATTCTACTGCTTTTCATGCACAATATGTTTCACTTTGCTCTCCAGCACATTGATTTCATCCCATTTGTGGTGTAAAAACCAAAAATTGTTTAAGGCTTAGTCCAGACGGGGAGATTCGGGGGCGATCCGTCGCCTGGCGACTTT
>CM044442.1:95545397-95555629 GCA_024363595.1 Xenopus borealis
GTCACGGTAGAGCATGTGGTCAAAACAGCATTTTATCTGATTCTCTGGGTGCAAGTCTGGTTTGCCTATTGATGCAATCCTACACCCGGCCCAGTGTGGTGATAGCTCCAGGGTTCTCCAGCATCAATAGGCACAGTAGCACACAATTCATGAGTGAAACTATAAACTATAGGCCAGTCACTGTATAAGTCAATAAATGTTCACTAATACATATGGTTTTAGTTTATACTGCATAGAGCCTTTTCTTTACTGTATATACATATTTATTTGCAATAGTTTGATCCTATGTACTGCATATCATGCTAAGGCTTTGTACTCTTTTATCTTTCATGGAAATGCTGCAGTACCTACAGTAAAACTCTGTTTATTATGTTCACATTAGAGGAGAAAATTTAGATCAAAGAAAACAAAGAACACAATTACAGACACTGAATCATATTTAACAATGTGGAGAGCATGTTTTCAAATAAGTCTTTGTATTAGTGAATAAATGGTGTGGTTCGTTGTCAGAATGGACTTATCCACCGATTGGAGAGATCAAGCAACAACAACTACAAAACATGAGCTACAGCTTTTATTGAAGCCCATAGAGAACATTATAATTATTCTTTGTGAAGAATAGTCAGGCATTTTATATGAATGTACATCTAGTACTTTGAAGTAAAAAGGCATTTTGACTTTGACAGAATGTGCACTTTACTAAAGTATTTGGTTTTCTTGCTTATTTCTTGTAATGGGATTTTAAATGGGATTTCAACAAAGAAATGTTACCTTATGAAATAAAATGTAACTCTAAGAAATGTTTATGCTTTCTAAACAACAGAATCCAGTTAATTGACAGAATTGTCCTTGCTACAGTAGAAGAGCGCTAACATTTGCAGCTTTGTTAAAAGTCAGAGCTAGGAGTTGAGAAATGTTAATTTTCAGTTTGAATCCTGAAGGCATTAAGGGACTAAACAAAGATAAAGGATAAAGATAAAGACAAAAGGGGAAATGTAATGAAATTTGAAAAGAGCAAAAACAAAAAAATTCACCTGTCGCAATGTAATATTCTTAGTTAGGCTTTTATTGCATTGTGAATCTTAATTGTGCATTGCAAACCTTTCACACCAGTTCTGGAGTTTTGTTAAATATTTTGTCACACAATGTTTGCAACTGCGAAATTTTATGACATACACCGTGAACGTGAAATTTTATGACATACACCGCGAACGTTTGCAAAAGCAATTTGGTTGCAAAAGTCATCAAGGTCTTTAATCAGTCAAAAATGGTGCAAACATGGACTTTAACATTTGCAAAGGTGTTTGCAAATGTTTTTTACACTAATGAAATATATTACATTTCCCCATATAAACTAAAGTGGGTAGTCACTTGAAGTTAACAGATCAAGGTTTGTAAACTGTAATTAAACAAGGTACTGTGGGAGTGGAAACCTTAAATTAGTTCCTGTATATGGGGTATGTCACCAATATTTGCATAAGGTGACTTCCCTATAAAAACTTAAAGGAAAACCATGTAGGTCTCTTTAAAAAGACATTGCATAAAACAACAATATGTAAAACCCGGCTTCACGTAAATAAACCATTTTCATAATAATATACTTTTTTAGTAGCATGTGCCATTGGGTAATCATAAATAGAAAATAGCCATTTTAAAAAATAAGGACAGCCTCCTGAGATCCTAGGATTCAACGGTGCACACAAACATACCAAACACACTATAAAGTTAGGTCACATGAGCCAATTAACAGACAGAGTTGTGTCTTTTGCTTCCACATTTCTTCCTGTTACATTTAGAGTTGAAATATTTCTGGTCAGGTGATCTCTGAGGCAGCACACAGACCATCACCAAATGGTGGTTCAAGGTTAAATGGTTAAATATTAAATGGTCGAATAGGTTCATTTTACTTTTAGTAAAGAATAATTATATCTTAGTTTGGATCAAGTACAAGTTATTGTTTTATTATTACAGAGAAAATTAAATGAAAATTTTTAAGTATTTGATTAAAATGGAGTCTATGGTAAATTATCGAGCTTGCTGAAGTCATTCATCTGCATCTTCTCTTTATCCTCTTGGGCACTACTATTCTGCAGAAATCAAACTGCAGTTGCTGCTAAATTGGCAGACTACTACATAGTTAGTCTCTGCAAATCTAAAATGCCTTCATGGTTGCTACCAGTTGCCATCTCTGCTGCCTTTTGTCTTCTCTGAAATGCTTTCATTGCTTTCAATTTGGGTGGCTAGGCTGGAGCTATCATCATTTATACTTCCTAGGATCATAAATACATGTATTAAATCATTTTTCACTATATATATATATATTCTGCTGTAATTACACATTTACACTTTTTTATGAGACAATTACCTTCCTTTGCTTTACGTAAGTCATCATAGGACTGTAATAAAAAAATAGCAAAAGTACATTTTTTGTGGGGAAGGAGGAAACAGGGAGAAAAAACTATTGCATCTACACATACAATAGATGTAACATATTTTTCTTCACCATACATGCTGATATAGTTCCACAAAATGAAATTAATGCAAGGACTCCAAAAGTTAAAGGGAATGTAAAGGCAAAAAATTATACAATTTTTTCTTTCTTTAATGAAAAATAAATCTATCTCCAATATACTTTAATTAAAAATATGTACCATTTTCATAAGAAATTCTCCCTTCATTTATTGCTGTGGATAGGAATTATTATCAGATGGTCCCTAACTGCTGTGCAGGGAATCAGGGAGAACCCTCACCTTAATTCCCAGCCTTTCAGAACTCCAGCAACTTATTTTCCCTATAGGTCCCTAAGCAGCCTAGGTCAAACTGAGCATGTGTACAGTCTTGGTCTTGCAAAGATGTATAACAGAGTCCAACTTTGAAAGCATAACTCATTTGTTTGATTAGGCTTGTGGTGCAGTAAGTTCATGTTTATGTTTAGTATACAAAATACATAATTTCTAGCCTTATTCTATTTTACACTTTCCTTGTCCTTTAAATAGAACATTTTCATATATAGCATTCTGTTCATCTAAGATTGCTAAAAAAAAAATTACAATGAATAAAAGAATAGTAGAGTTCATGTGCCTAAACATAATTACATTAAACACATAATGTAAGATTTGTAAAGAAACAGCAGTTATAGAACAGGATTTTTTAATATATGCTCATTATATTGTGTATTTGTCTTCTTTCCCCTTAAAACTGTGACAACTATACAATATCTCTATCAAATTTCATTGCAAATTGGAAATTAAGAGAACAGTTTTCATTGGCAAGGAGAAAAGGAAACAAAAAATGCTTCTAAACATTTATATTAGGGGTCTATGAAATGTAATGGCTCAAGAGTGTTTTGCTACCTGTGGGATTTTCCCATTGGTTGTACTGTATTCTTTCTGACCCTTCTGGTGCAATTGTCAGAGGAATTCCACTCAATGCCATTCTGACATTCTGCAATGGCACCAATAGGGTCAATGGGATTACTAGAATAGTCTATGGAACAATATTTCCAATCATTTTGTTACTAGCAGTTGAGGGAAAAAACGCACGGGCAACAAAATGCAACATTTTTCATTACCTTAAAGTATGAGGATTTTGCGCTAGGAAAGATAAAAGTGGATTTGTCAAAATGAAGTTTATATTTGGTGGCCACAGTTTTAAAATCATTTACATATTTACCTTCTTGTTGACAAGTGGTAAGTACTGGAGTAATTTTCTTCTTCAATAAAAGGAAAAATATAATTTATTGTAGCAAAATGATTTACATTCCCAATTTTAAAGTGCCATTCATCATAGCAGGTTAAAAACAAATGGACAAAAAAAACCAAAATGACTTATCAAAAGAAGAAAAAGAAGCCTCTTGACTGTCTCTTGTGTAGTCGCCTTACCTTTACCTGTAAAAGACAAACAAATTGAATAAATTATTATTAAGGAATGTATTTGTATAGTTTGAAGTTAAAAAAGTTATGGTGGCAAATTAAATTTATATATTCAATTAAAAGTGAGAACAGCAGATGAGGTAGGTATTTATTGACGATAGGAAATTCACAAAATAGGCTACATTATGGCTGTGAGATTTGAGGCATCTAATTTGAGACCAGAGGTTTTGAACTTTTGATCCCAGATTAAACATTAAGAAGGCAATTGGTTATTCATACATGCTGATTATATTACATTATCTCTATAGGTTTCTAAATAAAAAGATAGCTATTATTTTAGAAATCACCAGACCCTTATTATTTGCCCAGTTATTTTCATATTGAGGAGACATTTAGGGGGTTATTACTAAAATTCTGATTTTTCTGGTTGGGATTTTATAGGGGAAAATACAAATATTTCAGGGGGGGGTAAAAAAAATTTATTTTAAATTATACCTTGAGCCTGCTAAAAGTCAGCATTTGAAAATACTCCATCTCAAACCTGCCGAAGTCATTTAGAAATCAATAGCAGATGTCCCTTTTACAATTTGAAAATATCATGATCTGTACTGGTTTTTGGACAAAAATCTGAATAATTTGTGGATGTAGTCTATTAGCAATACAATCAATAAATTGTAAGGTGCCAGCTTGTGCTGCAGTACTGGTTTAAAGATTTAGAGTGTCTCACAATCACGCTTAACTCCTGAAATTCTCCCTATTTACATTCACATGCTTTCTCATGTATTCGTTGCAGTAGACAATTAAAATGTGTATGTATTGGAGGAGTAAAATGTAATGGCATTTATCCTTCATATTTGACATATTCTTTATGCAAATCCATTGAAATACTGTATATGCATTCTTTTAGCATGTGTTTAATATCATATTCTCCTATATGATTAACATAATCCTGAGTGGGAGTATTTTTAAGGGTATTTTTCTATTTTTTCTTAATGCTTATGCAGTAGTAACAGCGGTTGTCATGCTGTCATCTTCGTTGCTATGGGTTTTTTTCCTTTTTTTGAATGCTTGCACCAGTAGAACATAATCTGCCAGTTTAACACTCACATATATTTGATCAAGATATTTATTTTGAGGTGACATCATTTTGGATACGGGTGGGGGTCCCTTCCAACAGCCCCAGGTGAGATGGGAGAGCAGACTTTTGAAAAGGTAAGCAAAAGCTACTATGGCTGACTAATATCTAGTTCTGAAAAGGTGATATGAATGGCTGCACTTTATAATGCATTGTAATGTGATTACTGCAAGCTAGAGCTTATTTTTGTGATTTCATTATTCTTGGATACATTTACTTCATTCCATGAAAACAACTACTGTTCCCTTTTGCAACAGTGAATGAGAGTGTGAAGTTATATATGCTATGTTATATACAAGATTCTATACACTTAATTATATTGTATAGTGCAGTCACGTTTAAGGTCCTGAACCCAGGTTACAGTAATTTCCAATCATCTACAGAGGTTAGTAAAAGGTTATATAACTATTAGATAATATAATATTTATGTAATCCCAATCTTTGTTTATTATGGGTTTCCCTAAAACTTAATGTAACAATGCAAAGGAAATCCACTTAATCATTCTAAAATTATAGGATCACTGAAACCAAATACTTACTTCTTGTTTTCATTTCATATGATATTTTTAATATACTCCCACACATGCTGTATGAAAGTATTGTGAAGTTTGAAAAACTGAATTTGAGCAGGCCTTTAATCCTCAAAGTTAGGCAATTCTGTATACCCAAAAAGCACAAAGGAATCAACCTGTATCTTGGGGCATATCAGTGAGACAACAATTTCCCATACTCACTTCCAGGTCCCAGTGGGGGTGTTGAAAAAAAGCATCCAATGTTTTCTAAGGCCACAGGGCCATTCATTTAGGAAGAATACTTCTGAACAGTTCAGTTTGCACTGAAAGACATAAATATCTAATGAATTGGTATCACTGCAACATATTAAGTGGAATGCTTTTCACAGGGTTAAACACTGAACAAAAATGAGAAGTCTTTAAAATGCTGCTTAATAAATATACATGTCAGTATATTCTGCTTGTAAGCAAGGAACATTGTTGCAAAGCAAGACCTTTTTGGTACAATAGAAGTGTTGGTGTTCAGGTGGATAAGAAAAAACATGGTTTTAAGTTAGATGGGACAGCCGAATCATTTATAAGGTACAAGGACTCCAATAAATCATGCAAAAAAGCTATCAGGCAATCTAAAATCGTTATGGAAAAGGATATTGCAGTAAGCAGTAAAAAGAATCCAAAATTGTTTTTTAAATATGCTAACAGTAAAAACATTACGCAGGAAGGGATAGGACCTTTTATTATCAGAAGGGGGTCAGCTGGTTGATGAGAACAAGCAAAAAGCTCAGATTCTGAACGCATACTTTTAATCTGTCTACACAAATGAGGAACCAACTAATGAAGGTTTCCTTATTAATAGTCCCAATTCTAATGATACATCTAATGATACATGGTTCACACATGATGAAATTCAAAAGAGACTAGAACATGTTAAGATAAACAAAGGCCCGATGGGATTCATCCCAGGGTACTTAGCGAGCTTAGCTCTGTGATTGTCAAACCTCTCTACTTAATTTTTCAGGATTCATTGAGGTCTGGCATGGCGAATTGCTAATGTGGTGCCGCTATTCAAAAAGGGATCCGTTCTCAGCCTCAAAACTATAGGCCAGTGAGTCTGACGTCGGTGGTAGGAAATCTTTTTGAAGGATTAATAAAAGACTTCATAGCAAATAAAAATACTAGGAGTTTGTGCCAGCATGGTTTTATGTGTAATAGATCTTGCCAGATTCGAGGGACCTCGATTCTCTGATGGCAGTGGATGTGATTTACTTAGACTTTTCTAAACCATTCAATACAGTGCCACACAGAAGGTTACTGGTTGAATTAAGGAATGTTGGCCTGGAACATAGTATTTGTACCTGGATAGTGAACTGTCTAAAAGATAGACTACAAAGAGTGGTGGTAAATGGAACATTTTCTAATAGGACCAGTACTGTTAGTGGTGCACCGCAGGGCTCTGTACTTTTCTCTGTAGCGCAGGGCTCTGTACTTTTCTGTGCTTTTCAACTTGTTTATTAATGACCTTGATGTGGGCACGGTTTCTATTTTTGCAGATGATACTAAATTGCGCAGAACTATAGGTTCCATGCAAGATGATGCCACTCTGCAGAGTGATTTGTCTAAGTTGGGAAACTGGGCAGCAAACTGGAAAATGATATAAAAAAATAATATAAATAAAAAAAATAATAATAATATAAATGCAAGTTATACACTAAATGGCAGTGTGTTGGGAGTTTCCTTAAATGAGAAGGATCTTGGCGGTTTTATAGATAACAAGTTGTCTAATTCTGGGCAGTGTCATTCTGTAGATACTAAAGCAAGTAAAGTTCTGTCTTGCATAAAAAAGGGCATAAACTCAAGGGATGAAAACACAATTATAACTCTTTATAGATCCCTAGTAAGACCTCATCTGGAGTATGCAGTGCAGTTTTGGACTCCAGTCCTTAAAGGAAAACTATACCCCGAAAATGAATACTTGAGAAAAAGATAGTTTATATCAAATTAAGTGACATATTAAAGAATCTTACCAAACCGGAATATATATTTGAGTAAATATTGCCCTTTTACATCCCTTGCCTTGAGCCACCATTCTATGATGGTCTGTGTGCTGCCTCAGAGATCACCTGACCAGAAATAACTGTTACAGGAAGAAGTGTGGAAGCAAAAAACACAACTCTGTCAGTTAATTGGCTCATGTGACCTAACTTTATAGTTTGTTTGGTATGTTTGTGTGCATTGTTGAATCCTAGGATCCCAGGAGGCTGTCCTTATTTTTTAAAATGGCAATTTTCTATTTATGATTACCCAATGGCACATGCTAATAAAAAAGTATATTATTATGAAAATGGTTTATGTACATGAAGCAGGGTTTTACATATGAGTTGTTTTATGCAATATCTTTTTATAGAGACTCACATTGTTTGGGGGTATAGTTTTCCTTTAAGAGGGATATAAATGAGCTGGAGAAAGTGCAGAGATGTGCAACTAAACTGGTTAGAGGGATGAAAGACTTAAATTATGTAAGTGTAGACTGTCCAGGTTGGGGTTGATCCTCTGGAATAAAGGCGCTTGCGAGGGGGCATGATTACACTTTACAAATACATTAGAGGACATTATAGAAAAATAGCAGGGACCTTTTTACGCATAAAGATGATCACTGCACCAGAGGCCACCCCGTCAGACTAGAAGAAAAGGACTTTCATTTGAAGCAGCATAGGAGGTTCTTCACAGTGAGGACAGTGAGGTTGTGGAATGCTCTGCCGGGTGATGATGTGATGGCTGATTCTGTTGATGCTTTTAAGAGGGACTTGGATGATTTTTTGGACAGCCATAATATCAAAGGCTATTTTGATACTAATGATACAAAATGAAAAGCATGTTATCTGGATGTTTATCAAAGCATTGTTGGATGAATGATCTTCTATTGTTGTGAGATTTTATGAAAAGATAACATGCTTTTCATTTTGTATCATTTAGGAATGTTATATTATTATGTTATTAAAGTGTGTCACATTTGTTCACATTCAAGGTTTGCTATCTTAAGCGATCCTGCAAATCTTTAATCTTCATAATAATTCATTGATATATTCACAAGAGAAAATTCAATGTTTTTCAGCACAGAGAATATTGCTTCTCTATCTGTGGTCTAAGTTTGATTCAGATAAGTGATGACCTCTTGTCCTTTACCTTGTTTGGGTAAAAAGGAGAACATTTTTAAGATTATTTTTTAGACTGGATTTTTGCATCTTTTTAAACTATATAACAAAGTAATCCTTTCAAATAATATATTGTTGATACGCATAACGTCAAAGATAAACTAACCCTTATCCAGCACTTGCTCATCAATTTTCCCAGAGCACTGGTAAAATATGAAATCTCCTGTGGATGATGCCATACACACACACACACCTTTACATGCAGTTGGGTAGCTTGTCCCATTTATAAATACATCAAAGAATTGATGCAGAAAAGGAAAGCCTGCACCACCAATGTAGTTTTTGGATGATTGGCGGGAGTGAGGTGGATCAACCACATCTCCTCAAACAAATCCTCTATGGGCTTCTTCCTGTACTTTTATTATTTCTATATAAAAATAAAGAACAACTGAGCTGAAACAAAATCTCCTATAGGCCTAGTATTCAGTGCTCCCAAACTTGAGTAGATGTGACTGGGTAACATGATGCCCTTAAAATTATGTTGGCTTAGACTTGGGACTTTGCAACCTACACATTCAGGCCTGTCTTGAATACTATTTTTACTGCCTAAGACAGAATCCTGTGGCTGTGTTTATGTCTGTCCTAGACATGCAGACCTGTGTTTCACTGATGGAATATGATGGCAGATATGGGCTGTTTTCTAAAAATGAAATGTTTTGTTTGGGGGAGGCGTTTGAGGCCGACAGGGTTTACTTCTCCTTTAAGTTATTTTACAGTATTACTCCTTGTATTGAATAGACAATCCCTGTTCTAGATATGATAGGATTATCCACAGAGTTTTTTAATGCATCTCTACACTTTTTTAGGTATCATCCCCCATAACTCCATTCATTATAGCCTTATTGAGGGGGCTATAAAGAATACTGCAAGAAGAATGAAATTAACAAACCCACTGAACAAACATCAAATACAATCCGCTACAGAAATACTATTGCTATAATGTTGGGGGCTGGGGGGTTTCCTTTCACTTATCAGATGTCTTCTACAGACAATGCTTTAAAACAGCAATAATCTGTTTTGCAAACCTAGTACATGTCCAGAAGGCTCAGGACCTGGGGTTCTCTGGATAATGGATCTTTCTGTACATGATTTTCTTAAGGTATGAAGATTCAAGTTAAATATTAAATAAACCCAGTAATCTGGTTTTGGTTCCAATGTTATATAGTTACACATTATATATTAGTTTGGATCATATATAAGATACCGTTTTATTATTTATTATTACAAAGAAACAAGGATATAATTTTTTATACATTTGGATTATGTAATGTAGTATGGGACACAGCCTTTCCATAATTCAGAGCTTTCTGGATAACTGATCCCGTATCTGTATTTCTGTTTTATATACAAAGCTATAACCATTCTAAAAGTATGGTTGCATCAGATATAAGGCTTGAAATAAGGTCCAGGTTATAGCAGAAACAATGCATGACTGAAATCATTGCTGTTTATCACAGAGCTGAAATGAATGTGACCTAACTTCACCTTGAAAAGTATAGTG
>CM044442.1:95585092-95600836 GCA_024363595.1 Xenopus borealis
TGTCATTGTCAGGACTCCACACATGTCTTTTTCTTCTACACATATTGTAGATAGGAATCTAAATTCAAGAACTTCACCAAATCAATTATCTGTATGTAATGACTGCAACAACTGAAACTCCTTTTAACAGTCTCACAGAAGAAACTCATTTATTCAAAATGTTATGAGGTCTGCAATTTTCTTTATTGGATCTATGTAAAATTTTGTTTACTTACTCTTACTGTCTTAATTGATGGCCAGCAGTGCTGAGCCAAAATCAAGTTTTTGTTATTTTGTCTTAAAATAACACTAGCTAAATTAAAATGCTTTAATGACTCTCAAATCAAATAAATATATAATTCTAAGAAACAATAATCTATGGACTAAATATAAACTATATTGCAAATAAATTTTACAAAGATGCATTTTTCAAAAACAAATATAATCCCCTTTAGGATTGTCATCATACTCATACTCCCAACTGATTTAGATAATACAACTAATGATAATTTAATAAAATCAAAATGTATTGCTAAATTAGATTCTTTAAATGTACTGGTATTTGTTTTTTTTATTCGTTATTTAGGTTTCTGGTCTCATTAAAAATTAAAAAAAAAAAAACTTTTCAAAACAGTGGGCTTCTGATATGATTCATGGTCACTGTAACTGAATTCGCTTCTTATAAAAACAGTTGAAATCTGACATAACTGTTTATTAAAGGACCCATCACCATAAGTATTAGGATATTTACTTGCCCATTTGGTCAAACAAGGGACTTGTTTGATTTCACCCCCCCAGCATATCTCATATAAATAGTTTTCTTACAACAATTTCATGTCATTATATTTTTTGGTGTCTCATGAGTTTCAAATAATTAGTTTAGGGTCTTCGTGATTCCTGTTCTATGCTCAAAGTGTTAGTTAAAAGTGGAAACTAAGAAGAGAAGAATATATATTTTGTGAAATGTTTGTTTTTTGCTACTAGTATTCCTGTTCTATGATCAAAGTGTTAGTTACAACTGGAAACTAAGAACAGAAGAATATATATTTTGTGAAATGTTTGTTTTTTGCTACTAGTATTTAAATTCAAAAAATATTTTTTAAAAAGTTTTATTTTGATATACAAATGTATATGCTATAGAAAATGCATTCTCTGTTGTGTATTACCTATTCTGACCTGACTATGACTGAAATATGTTTTTATACATAGATAACTCATACATCAATATGCATGAATTAATTTGCTACATGCTGAAGAAATATATTTTAGCTTTAGTGTGCCCTTCAGTTCTTGACTTCTTCATGTACATTTCATAGGGACTGCAGTAATATGGATATTACAACAACCACAATCACATTTCTACAACCATATCTTGAATGCCATCCAGGATCACTCGGTGAATCAGCAAACATCCCATGTGATGCCTTCCTGATATTCCATTTTGTTTAATGCATAAAACAACCTTGGCATAACTTGTGTCTACAACTCACAAATAGTAAGTGGAAATTTTTGATTGCTTTGTTTATGTTCTACTTTGGTTATTTGTACTGTAGGTAATGATGGGCAATGAGTTACAGATGTTACCGCTATTAACACATACATTTGAAAGAGGAATAACTTGACAATATTGTTCTGACATCGGGGATTATGTTGTAACATAGGTAAAACAAGCAGTGGGGTGTATGATATCCCAGCCTCTCTGACTTAATGGTTACTGGACAGAAAAGTTCAATTTTATTAAATTCTATACATAATATGCTATGACTGTGATTATGTTTCAAATCTACATTAAGGGGGTTATTTAATAAGGCTCGATTTTTCCTACTTTTGTCACTTAAAAAAGTAACTCAATTTTATTATGCTCCCTAGCTGCTAAAAGTCTGAATCAGAAAATACTCCACCTAAAACTGTCAAATTCATGGAAAAGTCAAAGGCATCTGTCCCTTTAACCTTTGGAAGATGTGACTATGATGATTCTCATTCATCCAGGTCATGGTATATCTTACACAGGTAACTCAAAACAACTGGACTTGCTGAGAAATTTTAATGAAGATGTTTCACTGCTCATCTGAACATCTTTGGAAGAATTTTGGCAGTTTTGGGGTATTTGATCCAGGTTTTTGCTCAAAAACTCAAGAAATTATAGTTTTTTCAGTGGCAGTTCGATAAAGTTTTACAAATTGATGTGAAACATTGATGTGAAACAGGAACTGTGAACCGAGTTACTAAACAAAACAGATTTTTTTAGCAGTCTCAATACTCTGTCCCTTTAGGGTTCAGAATGTGTGCGTTGTTCTCCCTAGGGCCCACGATCAGATCAGCCCGATATTGCTCACCTCAAGGATCTCTCCATGTATGACAGTAGAGTGAGGGCCCTGCTTGTGTCATGAGGGAGAGAAAATGAGACACACAGTGAGGTTAACCAATATGGATTTAGAGGTCCTGTTGTTTACATAGTTAATTTGGATTAAAAAATAGACAATAATTTATCTAGGGATGCACCAAATCCAGGATTCGGTTCGGGATTTGGCCAGGATTCTGCCTTTTTCAGCATGATTCGGATTAGGCCGAATCCTTCTGCCTGGCCGAACCAAATCCGAATCCTAATTTGCATAAGCAAATTAGGGCCAGGGAGGTAAATCACGTGACTTTCTTTCATAAAACAAGGAAGTAAAAAATGTTTACCCCTTCCCACCCCTAATTTGCATATGCAAATTAGGATTCGGTTTTGTTTTCGGCTAAATCTTTCGGGAAGGATTCGGGAGTTCAGCCGAATCCAAAATAAACAAATGTACTTATAGAGACCGGTTGACAAATTAATATATACATTAACTATATTTACAGCATTCCAATATTAACTAGCTGTAGATCTTTAGACCACTATATAATTGGATACTATGTTTTTTTTAAAAAGTCATCCAAGCTCTTAAAGACATTAATAGCACCTGCAATCACAACAGCAACTAGCAAGACATTCCACAACATTACTGCCCTCCTATTCAAACTGCTGAACTACATCAAAGTCATCCCTTGTCTGGCCTGTCCTACAGTTACTTTGCTACTAGTTCATTATACAGTATACATTTTTATACAGGGACTTTTTATACAGGGAAGTTTTACCAGAAAACTACTCCCCAAAGTTAAAACTCCCAAATGGTTGCCCTTTTTATTGGCCATCACTGTGATTCTGTAACTGGAGATGGAGATGATCAGAGCTACAGTAGAACATGGAGCTGGCTATTACTCATCTCTATCTAAGCAAATCTGATGCAATCTTCCTTATCAGTTTGTATCGCTCTGAACTTAGTTAAAAAAAGAAAATTATGTATATATATATATATATATATATATATATATATAGTAATACTTAAACAAGGTAATGCCGCTCAATCCCTTAGCAATTGGGTGCACGTGGGCTGGCTTGATATACAAAAAACAAGAAAATTCCCCAGCACTCCAACCTTTAACCCCTAAGTGAGAATTTGCACAACTGAACTGCAACTAACAAAAAAGACACTTTTAGTTACAAAGTTTGTAGAAAATATGCATAAGATGACGCGCCCCGTCAAGGCAGTGTCCATGCGTCAGTCCTATCCTAAGCGAAAAAAGTATTATCTTTGGGGGGAGAAAGACCATACCTGCTTTTCTCTTTATTTAGTATGATCTCTTCCATATATATATATATATATATATATATATATATATATATATATATATATATATATATATATATATATAATTAGCTTATAATGCCCTAAAAATAAACCAGAACAGCTGTAATCAAGCAGCTTGTGGGGCTTAAATTCTTGTGGCCCTGGATCAGGCAGGAATCTACAAATGCAAACTTTAGATCACTTTTTGGTACAATTTCATGCATAAATGGTTTTCAGATACACAGAACCATAAATAACTGCTTTCAATTCAAGTGAACAAATTTGGTTAACATGGTGCTGTGCTGCCTTATTACTGCCCTCTGCGTTTCTTTCATTTCAAGGTCTCCGTTTGTTTAGCAGAGAGAAAATGATGTACTTGCATGCCCTTTGATAAGTAGCAAAACATTTCAGTGTAACAGATGTTCAATTTAAACAGAACTTTAAAAAGTTAAATCTGCCAGACAAAAGAGGAAGAGTTTCGCATATAATAAACTCTTTGGTATAATCATATATTTGACTTTTGACCCCCCTTATTCTAAGGCATAATAAAGAAAATGCCTAAACTAAGCCTCCAATAGAAATTATTCAATCAGTGTATAATCTGAACCCTTTATTGTAATAATGATATAGTGAAATATATAGCAAATAATGATGCATTATTTTCCTGTTTTGTAAGAGAGTTGTTTCAGTGAGTCACAGTGCTAATCTCTCTTTAGGTGATGTAGTAGTAAGCCTTGTGCAGTTCTAAAAAGCAGATGTATCTAAAAGACTCTTCCTAATCTTGCCTTCGTGCCATGTCTCATTTGCATTTCTTCTATCATTTTAGATTGCACTGAAAACTCAAATCCCTTTAGGCATTTCTCTGTCTTGTTTAGTTATTTCTGTATACATCTTCGTTTGATTTTGCTTTTCCTTTTTAATTTAGCTTATGGAAATCTAACATAAATTCTCATGTGTGTTTTTCGCCCCTTTCTCTCTCATTATTGTTTTATATTTCTTATAAACCAGGTTTCTGTTTATATATATTTATTCTGCAATCTTCACATAGAAAAAAATGTAAAACCTGATATATTTGTAGTTTCACGTATTGTTTGAAATTTGATTGGTCATAAAGATTGGTGAGCTGTTGTAGGTGGTGGCCCAAAGTAGTGTTGACCTCCTCCAGAATGAGAGGACATCACTGAAAAGGTTTGTGTGTGTAAATGTCCCAAAAATACTGTATATACACATCTCAGAAAGTTTGTTTTCAAGATTTGCCTTTCAGATATTCAATGCAACAATAGTAAGGTTCTAATTATTATATAGTTATCTCTGCACTAAGGTTTCTTAGGATACTGACTGTTTATTGTGGCCCACTCTGACTATTACTGAACATTGTGTAGTGTAACGCTTTTCTGGGCTATTTAACCAGATTAGGTATGGTGTCCAGCTAGTAGTAGAGCATGGGTTAAATTTGCGACACTACACATCAGGGCAGGGCCTTCGCTAAGTGGAAGCGATCCTTTAAGCTGTAGTGTAACTACAATACGCAGGCAAACTGTACAATAAAGATGAATGGGCGCCAGGAGGTTCTTAAACAAAAGTGAACATTTATTATGCACAGGCAAATATCCTCAGGTTTTCATATACTCACACAGGAGTTGGATCATAGCAGAGATTGCACAGGATATCAGCAGATGTATCAAGCAACATTCACACACATATTATGGTTGGGATTCTACCCTCCGGTGTGTATCTTTAAGTGATCAGGATCCTTTTCAGTGGGTAGTCAGGGAGACAAAACTAAGCCTAACACCCTTCCAACTGAGGTCCCTTTACTAAAGGCATACGGGGAAGCCTTGTAGGAAGATCTCTTCCTTCTAACACTCCTTGTTGGAACATAGAACTGTTCACACTACATACATCTGACTATCTTTCTCTCTCTAGAGAGACTATTACAAAAGCTAACCTGTGTCTTGCTAATCCTCGTTCACGGGGTTGCCTGGTCCCCGGCTCAGATCTCTAACAGTTCTGGTCCTGTTAGGGCATGTGGCTTTACTGGGGCCTTGTTGATCCCAGGCTCAATGGAACAACCAGCCTGTTGAAGAACCAGCAGCCAAAGAGGCAGAGGCCCCTCCCTGCACACAATATAAAGCTTTAGTGGCAGGGAGTGGTTATTGCACCCTTTGTCCAATAATAATTGGTATTCAATAGAAGTGTTATGGGTAGTTACACCGAATAACAGAAAACATACTAAAGGGTAGGGATTAACTCCATAGGTGCCATATAGAAAACCTATGGGTCCCTACAGTAGTTATAGACAACTTCTTATACAGATTTCTTAAATCCTTTGCAGAATCATTTGTGCTGATTTAAAAGAACTTTATAAAGACCTACTAAAAACTACTTGCTACCAATGTCTAAAACGTTAGAGTCATTTGTTTTGCCTATGCATCCCCTTTAATCTGAAACTTAATTGGCCTGCTGTCCTTTTGAAGTAAAATTATTGTATCTTTCCCCTTTCTTTCTCTAGGGGTTAAGGGCTAGTCCATACGGGGCAACAAATCTCCCTGAATTGCTTAACCATGTCTCGCGGCCGCTAAAAGTTGCCTGTGCCTATTCACACACATTGCTGCCTTTTCCTAAGTCGTTGGAAATTGCCTAGTGAGGAACTTCCAGTGACTTTGGAACTCAGCGCCGCGTGTGAATAGGCGCAGGCGACTTTTCATTTTAGCAGGAGCGCGACACGATTAAGCAATACAGGGAGATTGGTCGCACCAAAGAAACGGCAATTAGTCGCTAGGCGACAAATCTCCCTAAATCTTCCCGTGTGGACTAGCCCTAAAATGGATTTATCTAGATACCGAAGTTATATATTTATTGGAATTTATATTAAAATGATAGAAAAAATTGTTTCTCATAATCTTATTAAAAGCGTAGCAAGTATTGAAATATCTCATGCAGGCAGTGTGTAGATAATGAAGCAAAAGGAAGATCCAGAGAGACTATGATAATTAAGAAAGGCGCGTGTGACAAATGTGTTACTGTGCAACAAAATTAAGCAGAGATAAATATATGGGATGAGGGCCAACTGAATGCAAATATCCAGTGGCATACTCTTAAATATATCATAATTTAAAATTGATGTTTCTTCTCAGCTTACTTTTTTTGAGGCAATAATATGCATTTTTGTGCAGAAAATGTAATGAATCTGTATTAGAATATTCCTGTAATTTAGTTTACCATACCTTAAATTAGAACTCAACCCCTCAATTAAGAAAAGCCCTTACATACTAAATTAGATTCCTCTAGTTCCCCTCCCCGGTTACCACCACCACATAGCTCTACAATGTCATTAAAATATGTCTCACCTAATAGTGCAGAGAAAAGGTGGCTATACATGGAGAGATCTGCTCATTGGTGATGTTGCCAAATGAGCGGATCCCTCCCCGATATGCCCACCTTGAGGTGACCCAACAATCAGATAACAATAGAAGAGATACGGGCAATCAGATCGCGGGACCGCCTCAACAAACCATTGTGGCCGCGATCCAACAGGATTTTTAGTCCCGCTGATCGACATCCGCTGACTTTCGGCCAAATCGATTGGTAAAGCCTGTCGGCTTTGCCCATACACGGGCCAATAAATTGCCGACTTGGTCTGTCGGCAGATTTTATCGGCCCATGAATGGCGACCAACTCAGAGCAGTGGAGCTTGTGGATGACATCTTCTGGATCTTTTAGGCTGGGCGCCATCTTCTGGATATTTGGATTCTTTTGGATGCTCTTTGGATTTTTTCAGGTCCTCTTTGGATTTCTTTTTCAATTTCTAGTACTTTGGGCGCATGCGCAGTTGGTACGAACCAGAAGACTGCTCCAACTGTGCATTGTCAGTATAGCGCTTCATTGCAGATGAAGACTCTTGATCAGACTCTTGATCTGGTAGATGGTGCATACAAGCTCTGCTGCTCTTACACTGCAGGTGAGAAATAGTTTAGGGACATTTTCAGGGCTACTGGAGTATGTGGTGGGGGGATAATCTAGCTTAGTAGGTAGGGGCTTTTCTTAATTGTGAGGTTGAGTTCTCCTTTAAGTCTGCTAACAAATAATTTAAAGCATGAAACAAACTCAATAGGACCGATATTGCCACCAATATGGATTCATGAAGCTTAGTACAATCTACTGTTTTAGTATTTCAGAGAAAAAGGAAATCAATTTTAATGATCAGAATTATTTACTTACCGTGGAATCTATGGAAGATGGTCTTCCCATAATTTGTAGCTTTCTGAATAAGAGATCCCATACCTGTATAATTATACATGCATGGTTTTTACATGGGTTCTACTAGATGTAAAATATCAAAACCACTTGACAATTGCTATTTTAATGTCAAACATAAAATACTAACACGGACTTTGCAAAATGTTGTAAAATGCTACAGCTTATGTATTTTGTGGGATTTTCACTATGAAGTAGTCAATTCACTGTAAAGAAATGTGCCTGAATACTTTAAAAAAATATATGGTAAAAGAAAATTGTCTTGTGCCCACTGATATCTACAGAACTACTATTTTCAAGCTGAGAATATTAAGCTTCTGAGTTAACCAGTAAATAAAATTGGTGTTTTAATTCAGTGTTAGGATTCCAATGCATACCACAAATGCTTAAGAGTATTTTGTTTATAACCATATATTCAACAGTGTTCGGTGCTGAGGGTTTTAATGAAATTTAAGCTATATCTATTTTTAAATGCCCCTCCATAAATACATACAAATATAGATTTTGGAAAGTTAACACATTTTTCTCGGGTATCAAAATTCAAAGGTCACTTATGCTCTCAGTAAGCACAATGCTTCCTTCCTTTCTATTTTCAATCAATATTTATTCTGGACAATCTCAGTCCTGGAATGTGTCTTATGAAAGACAGTATGCATATTTACAACAGTGCTGTAAACCATTGTAACCAATCAGCAAGTAGCTTTCACTGTTTTAATAGGCGTGGAGTAATCATATGTTTGTGTTATGGATTAATATATTGATATAAATATACACCTACGCTGCCATACTTTTTTGACTTGTGTTTCAAACGTAGGTAGTATGGTACAATTACATAGAAGAGGGCCATCACCATAAAGATTATCATAGAAGAAGTGTTTTAAAATGCTAATCTAATCTGAAGGTGAAGGAAAACTACCAAAGCAGATGATTGCCAATATATTAACCACAATAATGCAAGCTATAGCACTATATTTATTTTGAAGAATGCGTTACCATGCCTGAGTAAACAGCTCTAAAAGCTCTGTTTGTTTAGAATAGCAGCTGCCATATTAGCATGGTGTGACATCACTTCCTGCCTGTCTCTTCCCGCTCACTCATAGCTCTGGGCTCAGATTACAGCAGGGAGGGGGAAAAGGGAGGGGGAGAGGACTGAGCATGCTCAAGCCCTAGCCCTGGAGATTTAAGCTGAAGGCAGGAAGTCTGATACAGAAGCCCATGAATATACAATAAAAGGAAAAAATTTGGAGTTTCTTTTGACAGAGGACTCAGAGCAGCATTATTTCAGGGTTTACTGTTGCATTTCTATAGACCTTTCTGATAAAGATTACTTCATGTTAGCCTTTCCTTCTCCTTTAAAGGGGTTGTTCACCTTTGAGTTAACTTTTTGTATAATGTAGAGAGTGATATTCTGAGACAATTTGCAATTGGTTTTCATTTTTTATTGTTTGTGGTTTTATAGATATTTAGCTTTTTATTCAGCATCTCTCTATTTTGCAGTGTCAGCAATTATGTTTCTATGGTACAAATTACCCTAGCAACCCTGCATTGATTTGAATAAGAGACTGGAATATGAATAGGGGATGGACTGAATAGAATGATAAGTAATAAAAAGTGGCAATAATAATACATTTGTAGCCTTACAGAGCATTTGTTTTTAGATGGTGTCAGTGACCCCCATTTGAAAGCTGCAAAGAAACAAGAAAATTGCAAATCGTTAAAAAACTATGAAAAATAAATATTGAAGACCAATTGAAAAGTTTCTTAGAATTGGCCCTTCTACAATATACTAAAAGTCAACTTGAAGGTAAACCACCCCTTTAAGGCCTTCACTCTGAACCCAAAATGCGTAAAATGTCTTATGCACTTCACTGTGTGTTGTGCCATTCACAGAGTCTCCATTGTTGATTTAACAGCACTGGGCAAATTTGTTCTGTGGCACGAACCTGTTGCTCTCAGTCATTTTCTTTCACTGGTCTATCTACATTTGTGGGACCAAAGCTAGTCAACTGGTTGCTGCACTGCACTGGGAAAAATATGTCCAGTGTTAAAAAAAGCGTTTTGAACCCACTAATGATATCACACTAATGAAAATGGTGTGCATACAACAAAACTAATGATTTCTAAAAATTTAAATGTAATACCTTTATTTTGATTAGTTGAAACAGATCTACAACAGGTCCATTGTATTAACACAATGTATTAAATTATTTACTTATCTCAGTCAGGCTAAATAATAAGGTCATGTATGAGCCTCGCTACACTGTGCTGTGCAAATTCTGAATACTAACTTAAATCTGAAGTCATCAGGCAATAATAGCCGATGTCTAACTAGAGGAGGATTGCATAGAAATTCTTATGTGAGTCCTTTCTTTAAAGATATCTGTCAAATCTACTGAATTTGGGTCGAAATGAAGATTGTCGAAGATATCATAAAACGAACTAATTAACCATTTTGTAGTAGATTCATAGCACTGTATTAAAATAACACTGACATTTGACTATTAAAGGGAAACTGTCATGGGAAAACATGCTTTTTTCAAAACACATCAGTTAATAGTGCTGCTCCAGTAGACTTGTGCACTGAAATCAATTTTTCAAAAGAGCAAACAGATTTTGTTACATTCAGATTTGAAATCTGACATGGGGCTAGACATTTTGTCAATTTCCCAGCTGCCCCGGTCATGTGACTTGTGCCAGCATTTTAGGAGGGAACTGCTTTCTGGCAGGCTGTTGTTTTTCCGTCTCAATGTAAGTGAATGGAACACAGTGGGACATGGGTTTTTACTATTGAGTGCTGTTCTTAGATCTACCAGGCAGCTGTTATCTTGTGTTAGGGAGCTGTTATCTGGTTACCTTCCCATTGTTCTGTTGTTAGGATGCTGTACATACAGTACATATATATTACACCTTATAATATAAATTCCTTAACAACAATGTAATAGCCTGTGGTGCATCCGTTTTTATTCTGAGAACATATTTAGAATCCCTGCAATAAAACAAAAAACAGACTTATTTTTTTGGCAGAAATTAATGCTTATTTTTTATGATGACAGTGTTCAATTAATCTTTCAAATATTTCCTTGGCACAGTTAATCCAAAAGAAAGGTAAGGTCCCCTATTAGGAATCCCAGAAGCAGGACTGGACCAGGCCAGCCCCCATGTGCATGAGCAAGGGTGCATGCCCAACCACGACGAAGGGGAGAGTGATGGAGGGGAAGGGAGGGAGGGAGGGTTGAGCAGCGAAGGGGAGAAGGACAGAGGGGAGGGTGACATGAGGGTGGGTGATCGGGGGGGGAAGAGACAGAGGGGAGGGTGACAGGAGGGAAGGGAGTGCGATGGAGGGGAGGGTGACTGGAGGGAGGGGAGAATGATGGAGGGGTGGGTGACAGAGGGAAGGAAGGGGAGGGGTGTGACTAGGGGTAGGCAGAAGACAATTTTAGAGGTAGCTGCCCAGTACCCCTCTATCATTGCGCCCTACGCAGCTGCCTCTTCTGCCTACCCCTAGTTACAGCCCTACACAGAAGACTGGCATGCTTCCTACCTTTCGGCACATAGGTTGTCCCCGGCGGTTGTGTGAACATGTGCATTTGACAATTTGAAAATCAAATAAGAAATGACCCCCAGAAGCACTAAAAGCCAGTCCTTTCTTTAGTTAATTAATTAATTAATTAATTAATTAATTAATTAAGCCTCTCTCTTTACATGAATACATATGCCATATTTTTCACAAAGTCACATGAATTTAAGCTGCCTTCATAAGCGTGTCGGTAAATAGTGGAAGTTTTTAAATCATCATCTCTTTCTTGAACATTTATCTGTATTGACTTTTACACAGGACATAAGTGCAAGTAACATTTGATGAAAACAGCATGCTTGTACTGAAAGTGGTTGAGAGGACTAAGATCAAAAGAGAGGGAAAAAAACGTTTCAAATGATGTAAAATTGATTGTGACAGCATCTAACCCTCAGAGTTTTGTGTAGATCCTGTTCAAGTGCATAAACGTTTGCAAGTGCTTTTCCATTGAAATGTTATCACAAAGCAATATTCATATTTTTACCAGAGTTTATTTCCATGTCGCTGGGATGTGAGCAAATGGAAAGGAACAATTCCTCCATCTTTCCAGTTTGTGCGCAGAGAAGTTATGTGTGATCAGAGGGAACAAATTCGGAGCACGGTTGCCATAGCGCCAAATTACCGTGCTCATTTGTGCAAGTTGTAAAGCTAGAGATTACTCATTTTACAAGCGACTACCACAGCACAGCGATAATAATGGATAATTGTAAGTTTGCTTCTAAAGAAAGTCAAACTTCCTAAATTTAGTCATTAAATCATCATTAGTCTTTGCTTACTTAATACCTTACGTCTTCTTTGCTGACTTGTCACGTTTACTTTTGCTTATCGTAGGAAATGTGGAAAATTAACAGAGTATCTGAAATTTAATGAAAGTGATGACACTGCACATCCCTTTCAGTCTGAATCACTGTCCCACTTCCAGAACTAAGAGACGTAGTTCTAATTGTGTTGAATAGTGATGGGTGAATGTATTTGCCGGACGAAAATTTGCTGGCATCAAAAAAAAAAAAAGCAAGTTGCGCGACGCGCATCGAAAGTGACGCGATGCATCGCAACGAGTCAAAATCGTGCCGCGACTCGTTTCGCAAATT
Organism: Xenopus borealis; assembly: GCA_024363595.1. Taxonomy (NCBI): domain Eukaryota; kingdom Metazoa; phylum Chordata; class Amphibia; order Anura; family Pipidae; genus Xenopus; species Xenopus borealis. The sequence continues at coordinate 95,597,647 of CM044442.1, forward strand.
TTTCTCCAATTTGCGATTTTCGCTGGAAATTCTCAAATTTTTCGGCGAAGCGAAAAGGGATAGATTCGCCCATCACTAGTGTTGGATACTCCAGTCAGCTAATTGTGACTTGTTTTTCAATGCAGTGATGTTATGCAAGTTTCTGCCCGCTGAAATAAGAACATAACTGAATAATATTTCTGTTATCCAACAAGTTCTTTGGAACTGTAGCCTAGTTCCAGTATAGAAGATATGGGCAGCAGTTGCACAGCTCTGTGTTTTTGCTTTAGCTATAGGGGCAAATTCACTAACTTGTGTAGTTGCGTCTGCGTTGGCTTTGCTAGCTTTCTGCGCACTTCGCCAGGCTTAGTTTCGCCAGCGCTACACCAATTCACTAAAATGCAAAGTTGCGCTCAGGGAGAGGAACAGTAGGAAGTTGCGCTACAGTTACTTCAACAGGCAAAGCGAAGTTACGCTATCGATGCCTAATTAGCAAACAGCGTGAAGTTAAAGTATAATAGACGTAAATGCTGCAGCCACTACATTACACTACAGAAGCTCAGGAGACATTTAATAACTCAAATAAAGCTGTTATATTGCCCTAAACATGTGCCCCCTATATAGTTGGGTTGCCATATCTTAGGAAATGTAGGGGGGAAGGAGGTTACCCTAAAGAAAATTTACGATCTTTTTCAGCCTACAGATACAGTCACTTGGATTTGTAAGTTAAATGCGTCGTGACTCAGGGCTAATTGAAGAAACTGTGTTATCCAAAGTTATCTTAACTCATTTAATGCATTTAACCTTTTCATTAGCATACCAAAGCACCATTGTTTTCAATGGTGAACTCTTTAATTGGATGGGATGCTGTGACACAATATTCTGTGCTAAGTGGGATAAATGAGACAGATGAGTTAAGTCACGACGCATTTAACTCACAATCCAAAGTGACTGCATCTGTATCACCCTTAAAAAAGTAAAACTTAGAAAAAATCTATTGTATTGAACTTCGCCAAGTCTGACCATGGCAAAGTAAAGTCTAGTGCAAGAGGTACCATACAGTAAAATGGACATCTTTGTGAATTAGTGTAGTAACGACCCTTCGTCAGTGCGCAACTTTGCCTGGCGTAAGGGTGTGAAGTTGCGTTAGTCTATCTACTTCGTCAGTAGAGTCAGTGTTGGTAAATTGATGTCACGCTGGTGAATTAGCACTAGTGTTATCCACTCCGCACTTTAGTGAATTTGCCCCATAGTATATCTTAAATTAAATTTTAGCTACCTATTGCAAAAATTTTTCCAGTTTATCAATTTCTTATTCACAGTATGCACCAAGTTTGATTCAGTGTCAGCTTTATGGAAATAAACTGATCTGTCTATCATCGGCCAGTATATCTTTCCATCTATATATCTAATGAAATAAGCTCTTCTGTCATACTTTATTCTCCAAAGGAAAATGGCATACAGTATATGGGGGAGATATATAATAAAAGTCACAAAGAGAAAACAATTTGCACAAACAAGAATGACAATTCACATTTCTTAGTGTAATACTGTTCCTTAAACTGTTATTTCATTGCAAATTTTAATTGTGCAGAAGTGCTTGAAGGTGTCATAATCTTTTGGACCAAATAAAACTTTTTTCAATAAGAAGTGATATTACATTGCACTGGGGCAAACTATAACATTTGCAAACCGTCTTCCACTGGTGGAAGAGGTCGCTAAACTGTTTCCAGGTTCCATTTGTTCGTGCAAAGACATTTTTAAAATTAAAACTGTATCATTCATCTGGAAGCTACATTTGTAAAAAAAACTTTGATTTGGGAACTTGAATATGAATGTAAGCTTTGTTTTAACCTATAGTTATTTGCATTTCATAAGGAAGATTTTTTTGTATTTTGCACCCACAATTAGTGATGGGCGAATTTATTCGCCAGGCACGAATTTGCGGCAAATTCCCGCGAAACGCCAGCAAAAATTCGCCAGCAAAAAAACCCGTCACGCAACGAAAGCGACGCGTCGTATATGATGCAATGTGCGTCAAACTCAATGCGCCGCGCATCAAAAACGTGCCGCGACTCGTTTCGCTAATTTTTCGGCGAAACGAGATAGATTCGCCCATCACTACCCACAATTATGAAGGCACTTCAATGTACTCTGTGTATGTTTATACATTTGACTTTCAGTATTGTGCTCATTATTTTTTGTTCACCCTTGTGTTTTTATGCAGTGTTGCTTTTATTGCATTTTTAAAATAAAAAATGTAATCAGGACTGCATCAGAGGAACCTCCTTTAAATGTGATGTAAGTGTATGTTATGTAACACATTTTTTGTAAGCTTTTATTTATTATTTTTCCTTGGCTGCATTAAACATTTTGCACTTCAGCACTATGTCAATAGCAATCCATATGAACCAGAGCCAAGGAGAAGAATCTTGACATATGCAGCTTAGCTGTCATTTCTTGTACAGGTTAAAAAATAGGTCAAGCCTCTTGTGCTGGTTTAGAACAGATCTGACATTTCTCTTGTAAGAACCCTTGGTACTGTTTTTATGAGGAAAGTTAAATCATTGAAAACAGACAGTAAAGTGTGTAAGTGTGTAAATACTCTGAGCAATACAAAATTAAAAAATGCAAGGAATCTAAAGCCCTTTTCCTAGCGGCATTGTAAAGTTGGTTTCCCTCTTCAGTTTAATGAGGTTTAAATATTCTAATATAAAAGAATAAGGAAAAAACAAAGATATACGGGATTGAATATTTCAAAATGTGAATTCCAAGGATATTTAAGGTCATTTAGGAATTCCTTGAAAATGTAGCAGTACTAAGGCTAAGGACTTGGTTCCCTTCATTAGGCCACATAATTACATAATTAAGGTGTGGTGAGTACAGCGGATCATTAACTCTAATGATACAAGGTCTGTACAGAGGTAAAGTAGAACTAAAGCTTAACAAAGAAGTAAGCCGCATGTTATGTTTTGGTTCTGTACCAGCCCAAGGATACAACAGCCCATTTACAGGGAAGATCTGTGAAATGAAATATTCCCCAAGTAGCTCCCCTTCTTCTTTTCTGCTGATTCATAACATGCTCATACCTGAGCTTATAGAACAACAATATACTATATATATATACAATCTAAAACTCCCATTACAGGGCTAATTAGTAATTCAGATTTTCATTACATTACATGTCAGCAATCAGTGCAATTTGCCTTTG
>CM044442.1:95600846-95611848 GCA_024363595.1 Xenopus borealis
GTACTGGCTAACACGGTACAGCAACTTTACCTGCAATTGCTATTTGCATGTAATAATTAGCCCTGATGTATCAGTATTTATGACAAACAACCTCATAGTTCTGCTTTATAATTTACAACGACCCCTAAGAGCTGCCCAAAGCTCATTGAACATGTGTGTGTGTGTGTCACCAAGGCCTGAAGTTTTGTTTTTGCATGTGCCCCCTGACGAAGACCCCATAATTAGGGGTTGTTAGGAACCAAACATTTTCTGAAATAAATCAAGAGAGCCATACCCATACATACCCAGTGAGGCATGTAACTCAACACAAAAGAGCAAGAGAGTCAGAAAAGGCTTGACAGGTTGCCAAGAACGATCACAGTACACTTAACACTGATTGCAACCCAGCATGTGAAAATGGAAGAACTGTATATGTAAAATATCTTGACTCCAAAGTGAGGCGAACACAATAAATACAAAGAAGAGAATGTACTACAATTGTGAAGGTACTGTAATTAAAGTCATGTTTGATTTATATTTTATCTGAAATAGAGATTACCAACATAAACTCATCACCAAACATATTTAACATATACTTACACACTATGTGTATTTCATAGCTTCATGAATCACAAGTCTAAAGCACTGATATGTAGTCATCATGCATAAATCCTTTTAACAGAAACTGTTAATCAAAATCCAAACTTAGAACTGCACATATTTGGAAATTTAAGAGTGAAATAAGGTAAAGCTTATTGTTTATATAACTGTAGCAGGATTGGAAAGCTTGTTCTCTCCTTGATTTTGGGAAGAAGAAGAAGTTTGTCTGTTACATGTGAAATATTCAGCCTGTCCTTGTCTTCATTAAACAAATGAATTGCATCTCCTAACAACAAGCCATTTATTATTGTGACACTGCCAACATTTTACTAGTACAAAGTGTAATGTTCTGGGCACCACTGAGTGCATATGATTTAACATAGCTGCCATACTGCCCGTAATAACCTCTATTTAATGGTAGGAAGGATTGACTACTATGGGTTGATCCGTCCAGGCATTTAAGAGCCAAAATTTGGTCACCCAAGTGACAACTTCCTTAATAGAGAGATATTTTTGCTGGTAAGCCAAGGTTTAAAAAAAAAAAAGAAATTAAGCAAAAAAAAACCCAGCTAATTCAGCGTATGGTATGGGGCATTGGGTTACAATTGGGAAACATGGACCATTCTATTCCTTCAGAAGGCTGCATCCAAATGTATGGCTAGACAAAGGGCCAGTTGTAAAATACTGTTGGGATACTTCTGTACCGGGTACACATTGCTTAGGCTTGGCACAGATACAGTTAGGAGTAAGGTGCAAATAAAGTTCATATGAAGATAGAAGTCCAAATGTAATTACATTAGGCTATAATATGTGGTGACTTTATAATGCATAATGAAGATGTTCTGCAATTAAAGGGTCTCCTTCTTACTTGCCAGCCTGTAGCAGCATCAGTTTATTTCTTTTACTCATTTTATTGTTATTGCTTATATACCAAGTTTTGGCCAAGTTGCGCCGTGAAAATGATGCCCATAGAATCTAACGGTTGAAAAAATTTGTCACCCAAAAATTTCAATAAAATCTATCAAATTTTTGATAAATGTTTGCAAATTTTTGATAAAGCAAAATAGGTCAGATTCGCCCATCACTAATACGAACCAGTTAATCATCCCATGAGAAAGAGAGCTCATGGGATGGCTAATTAATAAAGACCTAAAATGGTAGACTATGCCTGCACTAGGCAATACAGTTGCTTCCAACATGTGAAGGTACCAGATAGTCTCATGTCAGGTGAAATGACTAAGGACAAATGCTGTAGATCTAATATGTAAACAAAAGAATCTACATTGTGCTTTGAACGCCATCCCACCAGCAATTAAGATTTTAGCCGGCGGGAAGGCTTTTTAGGGAGATTAGTTTCCCGAAGAAGAGGCGACTAAATCTCCCTGAATCTTCTCCTATGTCTATGCCCTTAATCATAGGCCTGGGATTATGGGTTAGCAATCCAAAATGCATCAGACCTAGTGATGGGCGAAACGGCACGTTTCGCTTCGCCGAAAAATTCGCGAATTTCCAGAGAAATTCGCGAATTTTTCGCCGATTCGCGAAACGAGTCGCGCGTCGTTTTTGACGCGCCACGTCAAAAACGACGCGCGACTCGTTTTTGCATGGCGAATTTTTTTTGGCAAATTTTTTTGGCAGTTTCGCGGGAATTCGCCGCGAATTCGCCCCTGGCGAATAAATTCGGCCATCACTAATCAGACCTTATACTATGGCGAGGCATCAACGTTTTTAAATAAACAAATACGTACTTTTAACACCAGTGCAGAAATTTTTCCTCTTTTATTCTTGGATGTATTTCTTTAAAACTCTTCATCAGACTCAATTTCTGAAGTAGAAGCAGTCTGATATATGCTTCAATTAAATGGGATGAAAAGGAAAAAAAAATAAAATCCCATTTTTACTTTCTTTAATGAAAAAGAAATCTATCTAGAGCATTTGTTTTTAGATGGTGTCAGTGACCCCCATTTGAAAGTTGCAAAGAATCAGAAGAAAATTGCAAATCATTAAAAAACTATGAAAAATACATAATTAAGACCAATTGAAAAGTTTCTTAGAATTGGCCCTTCTACAATATACTAAAAGTTAATTTGAAGGTGAACCACCCCTTTAATAAACTAAGTGACTGAAGCAAGTCTATATTAGGAGGAAGCATTTGTTGAACCTGTTTTGCAAACTCAAGCAGGTAATCTCTGCAGATGACTTTTATGTTGTCGGAACTTTTGTGGGCAGATTAACTTTATTGATTTCCATTTGAAATTTTAATCCAAAATCAATTTCATAAAGAGGCAAATGGCCGAACATATTTGTTAAATCAAAAGTAAAGAGGGAGGACCATTTTTTTACTCAACACCAGTCACTCAAAATATACACTGAAGAAGTGTGTGATAAAATTACACCAATTCAAGAAGTATTAATGGATTAGCATTCTCAAATATCTTATTTATTCTGTTGGCTTCTTGAAGGATGGGTTGTAAAAACAATATATAGTGTATGTTAACTGGATCTTCATACATTTGATACAGCAGCTCAGCACTATAGATTATGTCACTATCTTTAGATAGTTGGAAATTAAGTTTCAGTTCATTGTACTTATCAAGCAACCAGTTCACACAAACACTAACAGATAACCACCTGGTGTCTGAATGTTTCAAAATTTCTAAAGGAGTTTTGCCCGCATTTATTACTGCAGATAGGCTATGGTAGGTCTTTGCCTTAGAGAACCATGAAAAATGAGTATGTTTGGAACACCATGCACTCGTGGTAGAACACTGATTGCTTTGGATGAACATAACTGGATTGAATGGCAAATGCACTTGATAAAAATTAAATTTTCATTCTGTTCTCTGCATTTAATGAGGACACAATTATGCTTCCCCCACATTGTATTACATCCATCCGTTTCAAAACCAATGCAGTTTTTGACTTGTAATTTGTTCTTATCTAAAAAACGAATTAGTGCTTGTGTAATAGAAGATGCATAACCCACAAATTAAAGATACCATACCAGCAAAACAAGAAACTATACGCTGCAAGGCTTTGCTATAGTATCTTGTAACAATACAAAGCTGTTTCACTGTTGAAATATCTGTACACTCATCTATTATTAAAGAAGCTCCTGGTGTACAACTGGGCCAATTACTTTTTCTATTAATGCTGTACATTTTGTTCGGTGTAAATTAATTGGCTTTCCAGATATTTCTCTAGACAAGCTACCCAAGTGATCTACTGTTCGAATGCTAATGGTATGCAATATGTGCTGCCATTTTTAATTCACATGTTTTTACTGTTTTGGCACATTTGATCGCTTTCATCCCAGTGTCCTAAAGCGTGCAGCTGTTTGAAAATAGAGACATATTTTTAAGATGCATTTCAGTTTTGCTGTGAGTCAACAAGTCATTATGATGTGCCCTAATTTCTGTTTTACAATATCTACAATAAGCTTTACCGTTATCATTTGGTACATTCCTTATCCACTCCATAATACCCCTTTCTTTCTCCCAATCTTTGCAGTACTTCCTACCATATTTCCCCCATAAGTCTACTATATATGTGACATTTTAGCAAATCTCTGACAAAGGCTAAACACTATAAATGTGTTGATGCATGTAACCAAATAAAGCTGGGTTAATAGAGTGAGATGGGACAGTGCGGCTGGTATAGGGCACTGAAATGACAGACTGGCACAACACTTGTAAAAAGACTCACTTTTCAAATTTGTTTTAGTAAATTCTGTTTTCTTCTAACTTATGGAGCTGCCTGTTCAAGGCAGACTGTATGGCTGACTGGTACAGCAACCTCTGTATAAATTGGGATATTTTCATGTACTGGCTGGCTGGCACTGTAAATAAAGGTTTTACACAAGGCACTAAGTTTGCACAAGAACAGTAACATATAGCCACTAACTGGCAGATATGATTTACTGGTCATCTGTTTAAAATATATAAGTTGCTATGGGCTACTGCTACTGGGCAAACTTAGTGCCTTTTATTACATTCAGGGAAAGTTTTCAAAAATCTGTCAGTCCCCTCACCATATCAATCACATATAATAAAACAGATAGCCTGGTCCTTTTCTTAGTGCAAAAATGAACAAAATTAAAGGCACCTGTTGAGGAAAACTATTCCCCCTGAACAATGTAGGTCTCTATAAAAAGATATTGCATAAAAAACTCATATGTAAAACCCTGCTTCATGTAAATAAACCATTTTCATAATAATATACTTTTTTAGTAGCATGTACCATTGGGTAATCAGAAATAGAAAAGAGCCATTTTAAAAACTAAGGACAGCCTCCTGGTATCGTATGATTCAACAGTGCACACAAACATACCAAACAAACTACTGTATAAAGTTAGGTCACATGAGCCAATTAACAGACAGAGTTGTGTATTTTGCTTCCACACTTCTTCCTATTACTGTTAGAGTTGAAATATTTCTGGTCAGGTGATCTCCGAGGCAGCACACAGACCATCACAAAATGGTGGTTCAAGGCAAGAGATGTAAAAGGACAATATTTACTTAAATATATATATTCCAGTTTGGTAAGATTCTTTAATATGGCACTTAGTTTGATATAAACTATGTTACTCAAGTATTCATTTTGGGGGCATAGTTTGGCTTAAAAAATTAGTTTGATAGGCAAATTATGTTTTCTTCTAACTGACAGAGCAGCGTGTTCAAAGGATTCAATATGGATGACTGATAGTCCAACTTTTATATGCTTTTGGATGCTTTCAGGCACTGGCTGGCTGGCTAGCTGAACACTGTAAATAAAGTTTTTAAACATCTGTCAGGTCTCTTTACCCAATCAACCACATATAATCAAACAGATAGCCTGGTCACCCTCTTAGTGCCAACATGAGAACAACATTAATTCAAGGCACCCGTTGATGATGGAGTAGCTTGTTCAAGGCAGACTATATGGCTGACTGGTACTCCAACATCAATTTATTTTTGGATGCTTTCAGTCACTTGCTGGCTGTCATGCTGGCTGGCTAGCTGAACACTGTAAATAACGTTTTTAAACATCTGTCAGTCTCCTCAGCCTACCAATCACATATAATAAAACAGATAGCCTAGTCACTCTCTTAGTGCCAAAGAGAACAACATTAAAGGCACCTGTTGTTGCTGCTTTACTTTGATAGCCAAATTCTGTTTTCTTCTAAGTGACAGAGCAGCTTGTTCAAGGCACATGAAATGGCTACCTCTATATACCTTTGGATGCTTTTTAGGCACTCGCTGGCTTTTGTGATGGCTGATAAATGAAGTTTTTAAACATCAGTCATTCTCTTCACCCAACCAAGAACATATTCAGGTATGGGATCCATTGTCTGTAAACCTGTTATGCAGAAAGCTCAGAATTACAGAAAGGCCATCTTCCATAGACTCAATTTTATCCAAATAATCCAAATTTTTTAAAATATTCTCTGTAATAATAAAACAGTACCTTGCACTTGATCCAAACTAAGATATAATTAATCCTTAATGGAAGCAAAACCAGCCTGTTGGCTTATTTTAATGTCTACACAATTTTCTAGTAGACGTATAAAGAACCAAATTGCGGAAAGATCACTTTTATGGAAAACCCCAGGTCCCAAGCATTCTGAATAACAGGTCCCATACCTGTACAGATTATTATTATTTTTATTAATAAGTATTTTTAGAGCACCAACTAATTGGACAATGTGATAGCTTGGCCCTGGACACTCTCTTAGTGCCAACACGAGAACAAAATTTAACGCAGCTGTTGATGTTGCTGCTGCTTACTTTGATTCTGTTTGATTCTGTTTTCTTCTAACATTCAAAGAAACTTGTTCAAGGCTTGTCTTGAGGTTGTATAGGCAGAGGTTGTTCAATGGGAGAGGTCCCTATCCTATTTCGGAAGTTTCTGTGGTCTGCGTTGAAATTTTTGTGAAAACTATTTTAGGCTTTTTGATGAAAATCTTAAAAATTTGGACTTTTTTTGGAGAAAATCCTGAAAAATTGAATTGTACCATTTGGGATTTGGTCTGACTTTTTTTATTTAAATAATCAGAAAAATTAAGATATTGATAAATAACCCCCTAGGTGTTAACTATTAAATATGTTATTTAGTTTGTTTCTAGTACCCTGTATCTAATGTTTTCCTGCAACTGGCTGCAAAAGATACACACAGTATAGAGCAAAGGGATTCTCCAGTGCTATCTGCTGCACAGAAGTCAATGTGTTCTTCCTGTTTCCCTTCAAAATATCCAAAAACTTTCTCGGAAAAATATTACTGTTTCTCAACAATAATAGTGCCAATTAATGATGGGTGAAAAAAAAATCACAAAATCCATTCAAGTCTATGGCCAACTACATTTTTTTGCCACACAACAACTTTTTTCACTGGAGTCTGTGGGCATCTTTTTCTCAGCAAAACCTGTCAAAATATCTCACTCACAACTAGTGCCAACCTCAGCATTGCCCCCGCCCACTTACATAATGACTCCTCTTTATCTGCTTTTACACAAATGTTTACAAATGCAAATAAACTAGGTCAGTTTTTCTATTAATTAGAGAACCAATGAAAAAAAACAATTGAAAGACCCTAATGAAGGAATGTGCAGTTAAAATTTGCAATGCAATAACAGTTTAAGAAAGAGTATTATATTGTGAAATGTGAATTTTTATTCATATTTGTGAAATTGTTTTACTGTTTGCAAGTTTTATTATATTCCCCCATTTATGTTTAATTCAATGATAACACATCAAGCACTTACCAAACAGTGACAGGTTTCAAAGACACATCAAAAAGACAGCATTTTAATCACAGGCGTGTTATGGTCTTGGTTAGACCTCACACTTTACACTTTATACTCAATTGCCCTCTGTTTATAATTTCTATAAAACTTCATGTTCAATGGAATATAAATTCAAGTCATACCACAAGTCTTGATGTTAGAGTAGCGTGAAGAATCAAAGTGAGCCATTGTTATCATCACAAGCTCATAAAAACACAGACAGAGATGAAACACAGACAGCACTTGACCCCTGAGAGTTTTCTTGATAGCAATTTCTAAAGGAACAGAAAGACATTAATTTCTTGAGCATTTATACAGGGAACGCTAAAGTAACATCAAAGCAGTAAGTAGTGAAGAAATACAGAAACACCACCACAAGGATTTAAAGCCCAGCTTTATTTTATCTCAAGATCTGGGATTGCAATGAATGTTTCACAGCGGTATTGCTAGTATCTTCATTTCATAGCCAGTTTAATGTCCACCTTTGCCATAATTAAATATTTTGCAGTAATATTTGAATAAGAAAAAAAATTGATTTTCTTTTGTCATGTTTTAATACATAGTAGTAGATTATAGTCATGGTACTCAAAGAAAGACCTCATTGCCCAGGAACCTCAAGGACTAATAACTCCAAGTGATGACATCTATACATGCATCTATACATGAGTTTCTTGTTTTCACTATAAAACTATATGTATAAAAAAAAATCTCGAATAAGATTAGTTTAACTCTAGAAATATTGTCTTATTGTCTATAACTCTAGAAAAATTGTCTCATTTCTAAACAGTAGTTACAAACTCTATGTAACAGGAGGAAGAAGAAAGGGAAATGGGAAATGAATAGATGGATACAGTGGCAGCAAGTACAATAAAAATTGCAAGACTATATGTACTGTGCATTTATATATAGTATATATATATTTATATATATAAATATATATTTTTTATATATATATATATATATATATATATAAACATATATTAGAATGTATTGAGCATTGTTGCATTCACCAGGGTGAGTTGCAGCAAATGCATCAAAATAAATGCAATCTGTGTTTGCACTTTGATGAGAATTGGATAGTATTACACTGATATCACATTGGTGTATTTTTTATCATTTGTTTTGAGAGTGATGTGTGTGCCTCATTCTTTTGGCGCGATAAACACAATAGGCACAGAAGTGCTCAATTACAAACATTGAGTAAGAGGAATGCAGGGCAGTACAGGGCATAATTATATGGAAGTTCATGGTACCTTTATTGAATGGGTAATTAACGACTACATTATTTGTCCATGTTGAGCGCTTCAAAAACTTCCCTTTTAAAAAAATCTTTGCATAGCCACTAGAGTTGAGAAAAATTTTAGAGTTTCGTCTCGAAAATGATGCCCACAGACTTCAATAGGTAAAAAAAAAAATTTTAGCATCAAAAAAGAAAAAAGTCGCCCATAGACTTCAATGCATTTTGGTAAATTTTTATGGGTCATATTCAACCATCACTGGTAGCCACAAAAATAAAAATGTGCTCAGTCTCACTGTTTGCAATGAATCTTGTCTTGCACTTTTTATCCTGTGTGGTCTCTAGCAGCCACATATATTTTTTTTATCAGTTTTCTGTTCATTTTGTGAAAAAAAGTTCCTTCATCTGGTTTTCTAGTTATGTGCAAAAATACATATTTGTCTATTTTAAATTTGTGGATTCTACTGGTTTTGAGTCATAAAGTTACATTATGACTACGAAAAATGTTTTATCACTGAGAAGTTATAAAGGTGGGGTACCTGTTATGCAGAATGCTGGGGACATGGGGGTTTCTGGATAAGGAATCTTTCCATAATTTTCATACCTTAAGTCTACTAGAAAATAATTTAAACATAAATAAAAAATGTTTGTCTCATTAAGAATTAATTATATTTCAGTCAGGATCAAGTACCAGGTACTGTTTTATTATTGCAGAATTATTTGATTAAAATGGAGTCTATGAAGTTGCCTTCTTGTAATTAAAAGATTTCCAGATAACAGGTTTCTGGATAATGGATTACATGCCTGTACCAATTATTAATATTTTGGTTCCTATAGTTGGTGTAGCTTGAGTAAAAATATGTAGATGTGATATGAAAGTACAACAGAATTGTGGAATTCATATTTATCATGATTTGCCTTTGTACTCAACACCACGATTAAAAAAAAACTGCCAAATGAAACTACTACTTTTAGGTGTAATGTGATAGTCTGGAAAAGAAATAATAACGTATTCATATAATATGAGATGAAATAACTATGCATATAATCCAATTCATACAGATATTTATCTAACACATTGATATGGTTTAGTGTGGTTAACTTACTGTTATGAGCTTTTATCATGCATAAAATGCAGAGAATACGTAGGTGTTCTTTGCAGGAGCTAAGGTGTCAAACATTTTTGGGTGTTTACATGCCAAATAGGTTAATGAAAATCACATCTATGATGTTTCACTTTTCTATCCTAGAATATTAGTTTTTAGTAGAACAATATATTTACACATTTAGAATTCTCTGAAATTTGAAACATTTAACAATAATATAATAACAATAGTTATCTTTTTGTTATTATCTTACATTTAGGGGCTTGTGTGCCACATACACTATAGACAGTATTTGGGTATATTTATCAAAAAGCGAAGTTAGAGATCACCAATAGAGATGGGTGAATTTGCGGGGTTTCACCGAAAAATTTGCGAATTTCCTGTGAAAAATTCTCAAAACGCCACAGTTTCTCATTTTGGACACCATTTTTTTGATGATGGTGAATTTTTGCCTGAGAATTTTTTCGCCGGCGGCAAAACATGGGAATTCACCCGCAAATTTGTGTGTGCCAAATAAATTTGCCCATCGCTAATTGCCACAGCCTGCAAAGTGCAGCAAACGCCGGCGAAGCTGTCGCTAGCGCATTTTCGCGCTTTAGTGACTTTGCCCCCATGAGTGAGATGCAGGATCAGGGAAGTTAGAAAAGCAGCCATATTCTCCAACGAGTAGGCCAGGAATGGTTAATATCCTGCAGCATCACCCATCAGCATAGGTAATCAAATGGTCTATAACAGGAGATCCCTGTTGGGCATCCACTAGCCCAGGGGACAAGTTCCCCATTCTTTGTGTCCTATCTATAGGGTGTTGCTGACAGTACACTACCCCTGTAACTGTGTAAGAGTACCATCCAAGGACAAAAAAAAAGTCTGAGGTAATTGTGAAGTGAATGATGTTTGTACTGTTTAACCAGTACCTACAAAGAGATTGTGAGACTTTCAGCCAACAGAGCTGTCATTTTGTTTGTGCAAGTTATTGAGACATCTAGTTCTATGCTTGAGGCTTTGTTGTGCTAGAAGACATTATTTATACGCAGCATTTCTTTTCAACTGACTGAGGTCTGGTTTGTGCCAGTCTATCTCTCTATAAGGTCTTACAATTTATTTGTTGAGTGAACTGTAAATGGAACCTTTATTATTTTCTTGCTTACAATGTTTAACCTAGACATGAAACAGAAAATCTGTAAAGCTTTAGTCAGTACATTATAGAATCATGATACTGCTGTCCCACACAACTGCTAAACAGTGTTCTATGTTTTTGAAGGCCTTATAATTAGCCATGAGTGTTGTTTTTGCTCTTGACAAATTTGTGAAAATCTGTAC
>CM044442.1:95639472-95651994 GCA_024363595.1 Xenopus borealis
AAAATTATGGTTTTATTGTATAAAATCCAAATTTTTTTGTGGAAAAAAACGAATATTTCAGTATTTAGTATACACCGAGGATAGAAAAAGTCAGGATCTGAAAATCCAACATCTCAGCCCTGCCAAGGTTGCATATAATTCATTGGGAGAAGTCCCCAGACCTGGCGTAGTTCAATACAATAGATAGGAGTTTGAAAAAAAAATTGGAAATTTTTTTTAAGTCCCAAAAAAAACCCTAGCGTGTTTTACCTTTCCAGGGTGATAGTCTGAAAAAGGTTTCCCTCCTTCCCCCCACATTTCCTAAGATATGGCAACACAACTATATAGGGGGCACATGTAGGGCAATAGGACAACTTTATTTTATTTATTAAAGGTTTCCTGGGCTTGTGTAGTGTAATGTAGTGGCTGTAACATATACTTCTATTATACTTTGAAATTTGCACCGTATGCAAATTAGGCATCGCTAGTGTAAATGCACTTTGCCTGGCGAATTAACACTAGCGCAACTACGCTACCATTCACCAACCTTAGCGTAACTAACTAATTTGCGTAGCGCTGACGAAAATTCGCCTGGCGAAGTGCGGCGAACGTTAGTGAAGGCAGTACTAGCAAATTTTCGCCGCTTAGTGAAGTCCCCCCCTATGTGTTATCAAACCCTTTGTTGGTAAGTGGAAATTCCTTTAAAAAGTCTCACGTTGTTCAGGAGAAACAATTGTATGGATATGTTTATACAGCTAAGGGTTTAAAAAAGTAATTATAGTAAAACAATCCCTTAAATGGTCCAAATTGCTCATATGCTTTTTTATTTTTCAGAAATAAAGTTCTGCTTATAAACCAACATCACTAGTCAATGACTTAGCGGTATTCTTCAAGACAACAATGAAAGGATTATCGAGCAGCCGCAGCCATCATCATGGAGTTGTATGTGATTCAGTATGTGAAACTCTGCCTCATCAAACAGATAGAAAGCCATATTTGCTGAATCCTGTGGATCCTCACCCTGCAGATCATCCCTACTATGCTCAAAGGAACTCCTATCCAGTAGACCATATGATATCATATGATCAGATTGCCAGCAGTACATTTCCCAGAAGACATTATAGTTCCCACCATGACATTAATGATGACTGTGCTCTAGTTCCCCATGGATCAGTTGGAAAAGGCAACCGCATTCCGTCATCTATCTTGGATCAGTTTGAAAGACAAATTCCCATTAATCGTGATGGTTACCACACGTTGCAATACAAAAGAAGTGCAGTAGAACACCGAAGTGACAGCCCTGGGAGGATACGCCATTTAGTTCATTCAGTTCAAAAGCTTTTCACTAAATCCCATTCCCTTGAGGGTCCAATGAAAGGAAATGCCAATGGAAACAAAGCTAATTCAGATGAAATGCAGACTGTGAGATATGGAAAACGTAGTAAGAGCAAAGAAAGAAGAGCAGAAGTGAAACCTAGAGCTAATATAACAGGATGGTGGGGATCACAGGATAACTTAGCTAATGATCTTTGCGTCTACCATGGGCCTTCTACTGTCATGACTATGGGGAGATGCCCTGATCGTTCCACTTCCCAGTATTTTATGGAAACATACAATACAATTAGTGATCATGCATTAAAGTCATCGCGAAGCAATAATGATGTGAAATGCAACACTTGTACAAATCTACCTGTGAGTCTGGATGGTCAGATATTAAAGAAAAGTTCTTGGGCATCTGCGCTAACAGTGAGCAGGGCACGGGAGGTTTATCAAAAGCCTACTAATAATATGGACCAAGCTCTGGTTAAATCTGAATCGATCAATCACCCACAAGATAGAGCATGTCAGTATCTGCAGGTAGGAACTCTTATTTTTTTGGCTTATTTTATTTGATTAATTATCTTCTGTCCAAATTTATAAATAGGTCTGCCATGACAAGATACATAAAAAGACTTTTGAAGTGGATTTGTCATAATCCACCACTCCCAACTAGAATTTTTTCATTTCAGAATTGTCGGGGCATTGTAGGGAACCCAGGACTCAATATAGGGAACATAGTTTATAGATATTCAATATTCATATTGAAAGACCAAGTTATTGTGTATATTATACCCAGAAATGCAGTCTATCTGCCAAAAAAATGTATTGTAATAGTATTAGCTCAGCAGTTAGCTGAAGAACTGCATCAATGGGGACAAATACAGAATGAAATGCTAATGAACTCAGGGACTGATTGGTGTAATCATTAGCATAACTTAAATAAATCCTTTTAGTCCAAAACATGTGTCAGAAACAGCAGCAAATGCATTTTAGAGGCCCCTGTTAGCATACTAAAACGACACAATTGATTAATCGGGTCCATGGTGTACCCAAGTATATAGGGTCAGTGTTACAAAGGATTTCATGAAATGAATTATTAACTGCCTGATTAAAACTGACAAGTAAAATGGATCTACCAATTGTATATACACAGGCACTCCAAGAAATCCACCCTACTGCAGGCTTGTACAATAAAAGTTTATTTATTCTGTGTATTTCAGCATAAGGTAGTGTTTCATTTTATGCGTAGCATGAACCACTATATATGCACTGTACTGTATATCTGTTGTTAGATTTAAGTTTAAAAATCTGGAAACCTTACCCTATGTTGTGCTTGAGCTGTGGCTAATAGACAACCCTAGTGGAGAAAATGAACCATTTTACTGTCGGGCAAATGCATGGCTTTAACCTAAAATATAAATGTCATACCATTTTTTTATAACATATTTCTTCTTAACTTAAGTTTTTATTTATTTTTTAGGATCAATCCGAAATATAACAAAGATCCAAAGCTAGCTGAAAGTGAGAGATAGGAGAAGGTGAAGGAATAAAGTATTAAGAAGTTTGGGATAGGCAATCGCTACAAATAGGTTGTGGGAGTTCACTTAGATGCAAATCAACATTCCAGTACGGGTACATTTTAGATCTCTGGCAAGCATTTTTCCCAGACTTTCCCAACTTTTTCTGGGCATCCTCAGGCTATGTCCCTAAGCTTTTGGCTGGGAAGATTTTTTTCCAGAAAGTCTGCATGGGGGGCTCCACTACCATACTCAAAATTGCTTTTTTGGCATTGTGTAGGAGTTATAAAGGCAGTCTTTCACTGGAATTTAAGGTTAGCCCTCGGTATGTCCTAACAGACAGAAAGTGGGAGTCTGTGGGGTAGATTCATCAAAGAGTGAAGTTCAGCCACTAGAGGGAAATTCCACAGCTCTCAATTCATTTCTATGGGATTTTGAAGGCGTATTCATCAATGAGTGAAGTGAAACTTCGCCTTTAAAAATCCCGTAGAAATGAATTGAGAGCTGTGGAATTTCCCTCTAGTGGTGGAACTTCACTCTTAACTTCACTCTTTGATGAATCTACCCCTGTATGTTTGGTAGAAACAAAACAACAGAGTTCATACTCACAAGTCTCTCAGGCCAAAAGTGTTATATTTTAGGGCAGTCCTGGAATACAAGAAGCTAAAGAGATACTGCCATGGGAAAAAAGTTTTTTCCAAAATACATCAGTTAATCGTGCTGTTCCAGAAGAATTCTGCATTGAAATCCATTTCACAAAAGAGCAAACAGATTTATTTATATTCAGTTTTGAAATTTGACATGGGGTTAGATATATTGTCAGTTTCCCAGCTGCCCTTGGTCATGTGACTTGTGTTCTGATAAACTTCAGTCACTCTTTACTGCTGTACTGCAAGTTGGAGTGATATTGCCCCCCCTCCAGCAGCTACAACAGAGCAATGGGAAGGTAACCAGATAACAACTCCCTAACACAAGATAACAGCTGCCTGGTAGATCTAAGAACAGCACTCAATAGTAAAAACCCATGTCTCACTGTGTTCCATTCAGTTACAAAAACAACAGCCTGCCAGAAAGCAGTTACCTCCTAAAGTGCTTGCACAAGTCAAAAATGTCTAGCCCTATGTCAGATTTCAAAACTGAATATAAAAAAAATGTTTGCTCTTTTGAGAAATGGATTTCAGTTCAGAAGTCAACTGGACTATTAACTGATGTGTTTTGAAAAAAAAACATGTTTTCCCATGACATTATCCCTTTAAGTTCCCCTATTTAGGGTACATTTCATATAGGTATCAGAACAGCTTGAGTAAACCTGTGCTAACCTGCATGGTGTCAGATACAGTATACTCTATTTAGTACTTGATGTGAAAATACAGTACATATCTATAAATGAGATGTTAGTGACATGTATTTTGTCTAGTATGTCCTTACAGGTGTGGGAGCTCCTGGGACTATTGGCATGGCTATGTCTGTCCCACTGTAAATCAGAGAAAATATAGAGATGCAAGCATCATTGGAAATACACTGTTGAAAAAAAAAACAATTTTCCTGTTTCATATGTCTCTGATAGGATAGGTCCCATGTGCAATACTTCTTAGACAGCTTAGTCGTATTTATAAAGCATTTATCCCAAATAGTGTGTGTATGGGATGGGAGAGGGTAAATTGTGTTAAGTGCTTCATTATCAGTACTTTAGTAGACATTTGAACATGGCTAAGATGCCTCTGCTCATCCAAGTGAACTCATTGAACAGATTACTTAACACTTAATTATCTTATTAAGTTTCTCAGTTAAAAGCATTAAGTGCGCAAGACAACAGATGTTGTAAATGTTTGGAAAGAATACATTTCCAACAGTGTTATTTTATTTTAAATAAAAGTAATCCTGTGATGCTCCAAATACTGTATATTTTTAAATACTGTATATTCTTTAGTTCATGGTTATGAAATCTACAGACCTCCAGCTTTTTCCAAAACTACAAGTGCTAGCATCCCCAATAGATTTTTGCAGATGGAGCGTTGGGCGCCCATCCTCCTTCCGCTTTGGGTTTCTGTGCTTGCACGCTGTGCTGCCTTGGGGTGCAGGGTTTTCAATGCTCAGAACTCCAATCATTTAGACAAGGGGTACAACAGACCAGTACCTTTAAAAAAAGGAGTTTGCATTTGGACCACAGGGGCGTAACTACCAGAGGAGCAGGGGGTGCAACTGGGCCAGGGGCCGCACTCCAGAAAACCTTAGATCCATGGACTTTCCAAACAATATTGTTCTTCTTCTCACTTAACCTTTTTATTCTACTAATCTTTTATATCATATATACTTCCATTATTAAGCAAAAAATTTAAGAAATAGGCCAAATGCATAGAAACAAGAGGGCCCACTGACACCTGGGCTCACCGGGAGTTTTCCTGGTACCCTGGTGGGCCAGTCCAACACTGCCTGCAGGGCCCCCCCCGAAGTCTTGCGCTGATGCAGCCGGCTGCAACTGGCTGCAGCTGCGCGGAAATCAGTCACGGACGAGGGGGGTGGCTGCACGGCCCGCACCAGGGCCCGCCCCCACCTAGTTCCGTTACTGCAGTTATACATTACAACTCTGACAGATTGGTTGGAGCTGCAACCTGGGTCCACAGTCCAGGATGAACATAGAGCTTGCAGCTGCCTTGCACATGCTTCTTAGTGCAAATTTAACCAATAACAAAAAGTGGGCAATGAAATTAACCATCTGCTGAAATTAACTATGTTAGCGGCCTTGTCAGTGTGCTAAAAATGCATTATTGTTGCCAATTAATAATTACAGCATGCTACAACACAACATCAACCTGTCACAGTATAGTCTGATCTTAGATGAAGTGGAACACCCAGGTGAATTTATATATATATATATATATAGCTCAATTATACATCTACTAGTTGGTATGGTGCATTGCTAGTTCATTCATTCGCTAACAATAGGAGGTAGTCCGTAGCAATTTGTCAGTGACTGACTTAGTTCGGTCAACTAGAGGAAGACAAATGAAAGTAATATTTTGATTGGTTGGAAGGGGGTACTTCAATTAGCATTTTTTTCCAATAAATAAATGCATTAGACTACTTGTGTTTTTTTAATGTCTGGTTAAATGCAACACTAATTATTTGTTTCTCATTACTTCATGGAATAAATATTATCTATACCATGTCTACAGTAGCTAGGCCATCTTGGGGCAGGTTTACTAAAGGGCACATATTTCCCCATTTCTCCAATTTTTAGTGAAGGAAAACAGATTTGTCAGATTCGCCAACCACTACTCATTTATGCAGCTTCGTCATCATCAAGCATAAGTCCACTCACTATTGCATTTACAATTTTCAGAACAGAACACTATGGGAAATGGCATTTAAAGTGGCTTGTAGACCAGTGAATGACACTGCCCAGGGTCAGACTGGAGCATTGGGAGTCCACCGGGTTCCAAACTACCAGGGGCCCTGTGAGTATGCATGAACACCGGGATGTGACTCACATGTGTGGATGCCGTGGACATTGCAAATGGGGTGGCAGATCAGGGTAGAGGGTCTGGGCTGGGGCCTGCCGGGTTTTTTCCCAGTGTCCCGTCAGCCCAGTCTGACCCAGGTACTGCCAGCTAATTGACCACCACTGTCTATCTGATAAAAAATTGGTTATTGAGCAGATTTCATAAAAAGTCACTCTTCATTAGTAATGATGGGCGAATAAATTAGCGAAATGACATTAAAACTTTGTCTGGCGAAAATTCGATGGCGTCTCGTTTTGGACGCAGGTGTCTGTTTTTGGATGCCTCGTCCATTTTTCCAATGCTGGCACACAAAAACAGACACCCACATCCAAAAACAGACGCATCCAAAATGAGACATGCCAGTGTTTTGCGAATTTTTCACTGTTTCATGAATTTCTCTAGAAAATTTGACAAAGCGAAACACCCCAGACTCCCCATCACTATTCATCATCCTTTTCATTTGCCTCTACCCTTGAGTTTGATAATGGCAGTAACAGAATCTTTATCGCGGCTGACCCATTAAGCATATGATTTTGTTTTTGCCGGATGAAGATTAGCATCGAAATTCATGTATTCAATTAAATTAAATTTTGTTTCTCTGGATGTGGCAGTCATGTTACTGTTTCTCCAATTTGAGCCTTAAATGTTTCTAATTGATTGCTATATATTCTCAAACAAAAAAGAGTAATAGTAATAATAAGAATGTTATCACTCCAGAAATATAACAGCCAAGGATATATGTGCTATATCTATGTATCTTTTTCTTGTACTTTCTTTTAACATGATAGAGAAGGAAACCCACAAGTGCTATATGTGAATTCATATATTGGTTTTGCAGCATCTCCAGGGATCTAGTAATTTGGATGAACAAATCTACAAAAAACACCAAAGTGTTCTGTGGTTTCCACTTACTGTTAATATTAGCAGCAGTTATTAGAGACAGAAGCATCGCTTTGCTGTCATTTTCGATGTGGGGAAACTGCACTGTGCAAAACTACATTTAAAAATGCTTTAATCTGCTTCTGGTGATTCTTATTCATTCTGACCCAAAGTCCTGTACAGAATATCTTTAAATAAATTTAAATTTTAAATTTGTTTCGTAACAGCTTGGTTCATCTTTTCATGTAATCTTATTCTTCTTGCTACAGTTCATTGCCACTTGGGGGGCCTATTTATTATTTTTTTCTGGTTGAGTTTTTAAAGGGGAAAATAATTTTTAGAGGGAAAAGCCTGAATTTTTCCAGATTTATTATGCTCCAAAGCTGCAAAAAATCTGAAACTTAATATACTCTAACTAAAACCTGTCAAAATCTTGTAAACATCAATGGCAGATGTCCCTTTAACAATTTCAAGATTTTTTTTAACTTTAATGATCTTTGAGGATTTCGGATTGGTTTTCTTTCGTTAATCAGAAAAAGTCGCTTTTTTCTGGAGTGAAATCAAAAAACTTTTTTCCCTCGTGCTTTTTTGTAAGTTTCGATTCATTGGTACATTAAGGCCTTTAGGGTTTGGGAGTTTGGTTGAATTTTTTTTTTTACATAGTTATAAAACTTCGAGTTTTAGTAAATGCCCCCATGGACTTATTTATGAATGAGGCAAATTGAGAAGTGCACTGTTTCTCACCCACAATTCACCCTCCGCTGTCATGCTTGTCACCAGCAACTGGACATGCATTTCCCAGTCAGTGGCATTTAACTTTGATCTTGCATTAAATCTAAATAAATATTATGATATGTTATATAAAATAAATATTAATATTTGTATAAACATTAAATAAACTTGGGCTGACTTTGTAGATTCTTTGGCTCCCAGATATCCCTTTACTGCTCCTCTGGCAACATTTTTAAGAAACACTACTATAGAGGTGGACTTAATGCATAGCTGACACAAATCTAATTCAAACTGATCACAATGAAAAAATATTAAACAAAATTAAGAATTAATTGGTTATTTAAGGGGAAATGTAATATGTTTCGCTAGCTCAAAAACCTGGGCAAAGTGTTAATGCTAAACCTTTGTTTAGGGAAAATGCCAGCGACTGATTTTACTTTGCGAGCAGTGATAAACATTTGCTAAGCCACCATTTTAAATACTGATTGCAACTTTTAATTACTTTCCCCCTTTAGGGTTCTGTTCATGTTTTTTTAGTGAACAAAACAAAACAGGAAAGAAAACCTCACATTTTTTGAGAATTATGATGTTCCAAATCACCAAAAAAATATGAATCTGAAAATACTCCAGCTAAAATCTGATAATTTTTTGGGTGTTTCGGGGTCTTTGATGCTGGTTTGGACATTTTCACTCTAAGGGGCAGATTTATCTTTGGTTGAATTTCGAATTGAAAACAATGCGAAATTCGACCATGGGAATAGTATGTGAAGTAAAATCATTCAAATTCGATTATAGAATTTGAAGGATTTTACAGCAATTCGATTGGTTGAACGATCGAATAGGAAAATTTTTTTTTTCTATGATCAAAAATAAAGATACCCAATAAAAATTTAAAGGGGAAGTATTTCGACCAGTCGAATAGTCAAATAAAATTAAATTTGAATATTCGATGGTCGAATTTGCCTAATTTGTATATTCGAAGATTCGAATCTTTTTGAAATTCGATCGAACTTCGAATTCTTAATGTGAATTTTTCTGCCTCTTAGTTACACTTTTACCAGGTGGATATCAT
Source organism: Xenopus borealis (assembly GCA_024363595.1). Lineage (NCBI taxonomy): Eukaryota > Metazoa > Chordata > Amphibia > Anura > Pipidae > Xenopus > Xenopus borealis. The sequence continues at coordinate 95,648,475 of CM044442.1, forward strand.
AAGCTATATTGACCCATAACCAACAGTTTGCTTATATAAAATAACTGGGAGGATGGGTTATTTTACTGGCATTTCAGAGCACTGGTTGGAAGGACAGGTATGTTGTATGTTATTTTGAAGGGTTAGTAACACCAGAAAATAAAGTAGATCTCATTTACATAGAAACTGCAAAGTGAAAAGTACAGAACTTGGATGAAAACTGAGTTTTATTTGTTTACCCACAGAATTTACCCCAAAATTTCAGCTTTATTGCAGGCACATTGATGTACGTTGGTGCATCATTATTGGTAATAAGCATCCATCACATATTGTGTGTGATGCACTAGTTCAGATTATGTGCAAGTTTTGGTCCACTGTGGTATCCATAACAGCAAGATGTGTCCATTGTTTAGCAAAACTAGCTGTATCATGGACCCAGTCAACTGGGCAACCATAGAACTGGCAGTTGTTTCATGGTCCCCTAGCATCCATGGATGCGGTTCATCAGGGTTGACTTATCAGTGTGTGCACAAGTACATTTGTAAATAAGGTCACAGGCATCAGTTTACTAAGGTGTGATAAGCAACGATATACTGCTCAAGAAAATACACTAGAGCAAGTTTAAGAGCACGCACATCTGTCATTGCAAATATTCTGGCAAACATATATATTGACGCCTATTATTGCATTCATGCTACGTAAATTGTCTCGCAAGGTTTACTAAAGGTTATCGGCAGAATTATCTCCAAATATAGACAAAATTGTTGCAAATGTTCATAGTTACCCAGAGAGGCGTTCTATGAAAAAAAACTGAAATTATATAGTAAAAGAGGAGTATAGTCAGTTTTTTAAATATAAGCAGCGCAAATAAGCGATTGCACAAGGGAAGAATGATATTTTAGTAAATTTATTAAGAAAAATGTATATCAATGGGAAAATAATTTATCCTCCCTGATAGTACTTAATTGGGCATAAGTATATATATATATATTTAAAACAGATGATGAAGTTAGCCTAAATGAGAGCAAATTTGACTCTTCACACTTTAGTAAACATGTGATTAGCATTCATTTTGTCACAAGAATATTCTCTGTGATTATGGGTGATGGGACAACTTTTACCAACTTTAGCAGACAGGACCCTGTAGTATGTTCATTTTTCTGTCCATTCTAGTCCTTTACACTTTTTGTACATGAGTTTCTTGGTTTGTTTTGTCCTGACACAACAACATTTTTCTTGATGGCAAGTCTTTTTTTGTGTGATAATGGTTTACCTTTTGTGTTCAATTGCAATCTGGGTGTTTTCAAGATTTTTGTCTCCACAGGAATTAATACCTGTATGGCCATTGGCTACTATGCCAGTTACCTGAAAGTTTTTGTGCACTCACACACCACCTGTTGCAATTCTGAGTGACAACCTTGTGAAAAGTGGGTTCTCATGCATGTAGGTAACTACCATACAAGTGAATGATAACAAATTCAATAAATGTGGTCTACCACTGATCTACTAAAAACTGGACAACAGAACTTTTGGAACTACACATTGCTCTATAGGTTTGTTAAGAGCCATCAATATGTCCAGTTTTGTATTACAATGATTGTATTTAGCTTATCTGATGATTGTCATGCAATGTTGACCCTACATTGCTGTCCATATGGAATCGCTTATGTATTAGATATTCTTTTTTAACTAGTGGTCATTAATTTTATCTTACATGTATTCCAGGTTCTTTAATTACAGTGTTACATCTTCAAATACTTGCATAGTGGGGTGTTGTGCCTTAAAGGAAAATAATACCCCAGAATGAATACTTAATCAACAGATAGTTAATATCAAATTAAGTAGTGATGGGCGAATTTATTCGCCAGGGGCGAATACGCGGCGAATTCCCACGATTCACGAAACACCAGCAAAAATTTGCCAGCGAAAATTTGCCAAAAAAAAAACAGTTGCGCGTCGAAAATGACGTGACGGAAATGACGCGACGCACGTCGGAAATGACGCGCCGCGATTGACGCGACGCACGGCAAAAACGACGCGCGACTCGTATCGTGAATTTTTTTGGAAATTCGCAAATTTTTCAGCGAAGCGAAACGGGTGAGCTTCGCCCATCACTAAAATTAAGTAGTATATTAAAGAATTTTATCAAACTGGTATATATATTTAAGTAAATATTGCCCTTTTACATCTCTTGCCTTGAACCACCATTTGGTGATGGTCTGTGTGCTGCCTCAGAGATCACCTGACCAGAAATATTTCAACTCTAATGGTAACAGGAAGAAGTGTGGAATTTAAAGACACAACTCTGTCTGTTAATTGTCTTATGTGACCTAACATGTATGGTTGTTTGGTTGTTTTGTGTGCACTGTGAATACTAGGTTCTTAGGGGGCTGCCCTTATTTTTTAAAATGGCAATTTTTTATTTATGGCACTAAAAAAGTATATTATTATCAAAATGGTTTATATACATGAAGCAGTATTTTACATATGAGTTGTTTTATTCAATATATTTTTATAGAGACCTACATTGTTGGAGGTATAGTTTTACTTTTATAAACTGCTTTATATTGCTGCATTGATTTGTTATTGGATTAACTTGAATTGTACATTTTTAAAAGTAAGCCCAAAAGTTACTTCAAGTCCAGCATGGTAATAGATCTTGCCAAACAAATTAAATAGCCTTTTATAAGGAGGTGAGCAAAAGCCTAGAAACTGGGGTGGCAGTGAATGAGCTTTACTTAGGCTTTGCTAAAGCATTTGACTCAGTATTGCACAGAAAGTCACTGATTAAATTAAGGAATATTTGCCCGGAACATATTTGTTCGTGGATTGAGGATAGATTACAAAGAGTATTTGTAAATGTAACGTTTTCTAACTGAACCAGTGTTAGTGGAGTACTGCAGGGGTGTGTACATGGGCCTTTTCTTTTATACTTGTTTATTAATGACCTGGAGGTGGGCATTGTAAGTACTGTGTCTATGAAGGATACTTCTACTTTGCAGAATGATTTTACTAAAATGTAGGCAAATGAGGTTGATTAATGCATGTTTATGCACTTTGGTAGTTCTACAATAAATGGTAGTGTGTTGGTGGTATTCTTAATTGAAAAGTATTTGGTGGAATCCATAATTGAAAAGTATTTGGAGATTTTTGGGCACTCTAGGCAGTGTTACTCAAAGGCTACAAATATTACACTGTCTTGCAGGTTAAACTGCATTAACTTGAGGGATGAAAAATTAATTTTGTCTTTTTATAAATCCCTGGCAAGGCCTCACCATAAGTATGAAGTACAATTTTGGGCTCCAGTATATTAATGAGTTAGAGAGAGTGCGGAGACATGTGCCTAAACTGATGGTAGACTAGAGTTGGAGGTTGGAGTTGTTCTTTGGTGAACAGGCTTGTGAAGCAACATGATTTCTCTATACAAGTAAATTTAAGGACAATATAGATAAATTATGGAGGATCCTTTTTAATCCATAGAAAATACTGTATGGAAGAATTAGAGGTCACCCATTTAGACTTAAAGGAAAACTATACCCCG
>CM044442.1:95676375-95687772 GCA_024363595.1 Xenopus borealis
CCCAGGGGCCTACTAAATATCAATTTAAATTTCAGGGAAAGTTAAATGTGGGAGGGTAAGAACATCACATGTATTCTTTTTTGTCTACTGTAAACCAAAAAGGATTATTTTGACACCAATATGGATTCATACAGCTCTGTTATGATCAAGTATTTTTATTATTAAAGAGAAAGGGAAATCATTAAAAGCATCATTTACTTAAAATAGACTACGGGGATTACCTTCATGTAATTCAGAGTTTTCTGGTTCTTGGGGTCCAGAATCATATATGTGCTTTTTACACCTTGGCCCCAAATGCTTTTAGGGGGGTTTACATCTGCCTAGAAAGAGGAAGAATAATCAGTAAGTTTAATAATCCCTTGTCTAATAAATGCATTTCTTCCAGGTGCCTCAAGATGAATGGAGTGGATTCTCCCCTAAAAGCAAAGATGATGAGATTCCATGCAGGCGAATGCGCAGCGGCAGCTACATTAAAGCCATGGGAGATGATGACAGTGGAGACTCTGACACTAATAGCCCTAAGCCATCTCCAAAGATTGCAGCCCGAAGAGAGAGTTACCTTAAGGCTACTCAGCCTTCACTCACAGAACTCACTACACTCAAGTAAGCTGACATTTGCTATGTTCTAAAACTGCTATCAATATTATTCAAAAAGGATGTCAAAATTATCAGTAGAATCCGGTCAAATCACTCATCCAGTTAGGCTCACGTCAACATTTTTAAAGGCCAATTAATCTGTATTCTGCATAGAATGACTAATGACTATGGTAATTATAGTACCTGGTAGAAATGTCTTCCTTTATTTACCTACACATTATAATCATTTGGATGCAATACACCAACATACTTCTTAAAAGCCAAAAACTTTAGTGAAGCAGTATATATGCTACTACATCTGCTGTCTGTGTTGTGAAATGACAAGTGCCAGTCGTGTTGGTAATACAAACAGTATTTTGGGTATTAATTAACACCGAAAATAAATAATTCAAAGATGATGCAGTCTGTTTCATTGATGGTTGGATATGAAAACTAGATCCTAACAATGAATATTTTATACTGTTGTTGTTGTGAACCTTCTTAAACAACAATATAAGACAATGGTATCTAGTTATAAAATGGTATTGAGTTTTCCTTCTATTTTTTCAGATGTGTCGCCAGCAGGAGTGACATTTGCTCCATGGCCCATATTACCTGAATATAAATTAAGGTTGCAATACCTCACAGCTGGGCTCTGGTCTATCTCAATAAGCAATGTTAGTACAAGAATGATTTGTAGGTTTTTATGGGCAACTAGAGACTAAGGGGCAAATTCACTAACGCGCGAAGCGTCTAGCGCTAATTCGCCAGCATGACGTCAATTCGGAAATTCACTAACACCGGCTGTGGCGAATTTACGCTAGTGAAGTAGATAGACTTGCGCAACTTTGCACCCTTATGCCAGGCCGAAGTTGCGCACTGACGAAGGATCGTATATTCGCAAATTCACTAAGATGAACATTTTCCTGAAAATTAGCACTTACGTTAGATGTTACTTTGCCTGGTCAGTGCGGCGAACGCTAGCGAAGTCAATGCTAACGGATTTTCGGAAGTTAGTGAACATGCATAGACTTGACATTGGTTTCTGTCATTGAACTGTGGTTACTTTTTTCTATGTGTGGCCATTTTTCTAATATTGAAGTGTCATTTTTCACCTTCTAAAGCAGCTCTGGGTCGGCGACTCTGTCAACTGTTCTAAATGGATGCATTTACTTGATACATTTCTTATCTTTGTCCCTGCTGAGCATAAACCCTGACTTTCATCAAAGGCAGCTGTGCACAGAATTACTGCTTTACACTACAAATTTCTTCTTGTAAACACTGAACTACTAAAGAATCAACTACTATGGTCTGCACTGGGAATTTGTTTCTTTTAGTCTACTTAGCAATCATATGGGGTAATGTAATAAAAGGCACTAAGTTTGCCCTGGGGCAGTAACCTATAGCAACCAATCAGCAAGTACAATTCACTAGTCACCTGTTTAAATGCAAGCATCTTATTGGTTGCCATGAGTTACTGCTCCTGGGCAAACTTAGTGCCATAATGTTTATTTGCTTCAGTCATAACTTGACTGTATTTTCTTGTCCATATTTTTCCATTTTTAGGTTCTTTTTTTTCTTCCTTCTGAACAGGCTTGCTGCTTTCTTTTTTTTTTCTTTTTCTTTTTTACTTTTCATACAACCACACTGGTTTCCAAATGCATATTGCATTTTTATTGATGAGAAGAGTATATCAACAATTTTTGTTCATCAATGAAGTTGGCTTTTGGCTTTCATGTGCTTACTTAAATGTACCTGTATATTATATAACATGTATACAGATATATATATATATATCTGTATACATGTAATGTGCTGAGGCAGAACTTGGTTATTGAACATTTAGGGGATTATTTATCAAAATCTCTGATTATTCTGATTATTTCATTAAAAAAAGGCCAACCAAAATAGAATCCATGATCCAACTTATTTATTATTAAAAAAAAAGAGTGAAAACCGAATCATACTTGTTTTTTAAAAAAAATATCCCCCAAATTGCTCAATTTTTTCTGATTTCTTGCCCGAAAAGTCCATATTTTTCTATTTTTTTTCCCAAAAAGCCCTAAGTAGTTGGATATTTTGGGTAAATCCAGCAGAGACCACAGAAACTTCCAAAAAGGATATGAACATCTTCCATTGACTAAAGCTGGACATACACTATAAGATCCACTCATTTGATGACATCACCAAATAAGCAGATCTTTCCCCTAAATGCCACTAACAACAGGGCTATATTGGGGGTAATCCAAATGTTCGACTCTATGGCTGAACTATCGGATTATGACAAGGGGTTAGTCAGGGGAAAAATCAAACCATCCTGATTGATATCATGGTCAGATATTGATCGTGAAGACTCGTTGGAAGCCCCCATACACAGGCAGATAAGTTGTCAAATTGGTCAAAACGACTGATATCGGCAGCTTTATCTGTCCATATATGGAAACCTTTATATACAGCCTTGTCTGACATGGTGGATTTTCTGATTCAGACTTTTTGCAGCCTTGTGGTATGATAAAACTCCAAAAATTCAAGTTTTTTTACTACTAAAAATTCAGATCTAATAGTATAAAAAACTTTTTGAGTTTTTGGCATTCTGGCTTTAAGAAATAACCCCCTCGAAATTGACATACTTCCTAAAAAACTAATTCTCAGAGCTTGCAGCATAGTCTCTTTCTTTTATCTTATTTTCGTTTGGCCCTTAATTGCTTGTCACTTAACTAGGGATGCACCAAATCCACTATTTTAGATTCGTCCGAACCCCCTGAATCCTTCGTGAAGGATTCGGCAGAATCTTTTCAGCCAAATACCAAACCAAATCTGAATCCTAATTTACATATGCAAATTAGGATTCAGATTATATATGGCCTGGCAGAAGGATTTGGCTGAATCAAAACTGTGATGAAAAAGGCTGAATCCCAAACTGAATCCTGGATTCAGTGTACCCCTACACTTAACTTACTCAAAAATCAGCCTTCCTTCACCAAAGTGCTAATTTTGGTCACCAATAATTGTCTGTTTTGATAACGCATAGTAAAAATTTCCCACTGTCTGTGTTTCAGTTTGCATTAACACTATAGTTATAGGGTAGAACTTTTGATATGAAGCATAACAAAAGTGGTGTAAAGGTGATACCTTTATTGGCAAACTAAGATGATAATATCAGCAAGCTTTGAGAACATTGCAGTTCCTTCTTCAAAGCTTCATATCAAAAGTTCTGCCCTATAACAACACGGTAAAAAAACATTACCTGGAACCGTTAACACTATAATATCTGTAATCGCTTCCTTTTGTTGGCATCAGGTACACCCCTGTTTTAACCTGGGCCACTAATCTTTATTTTATCCCAAATCACCTGAAAATATTATCCCATTATAATTCCATTTATAAATGTGTTTAAATGTGATCAAATCCTGCAGCCATTTTTGTCTACCAGGTCTTTTCTAAATGTTGTTACTATGTTGCTGCTCATATTACTGATCCCTACTAATACCATATGATGTGATCATAAGATGTGATATAGCTGATACATTTGTGGGTTTATAAGTGAACCTTCAAAATAGCAGGATAGCTCTACAAAATCTAAAATGGATATAAAATAACACGGTCTTCCTTATATTATATAAAAGATTAGACAGCTATCTACTGATATAAATCACTATTTATAAGATCATTGTAGCATATTCATTGTTTTCCCCTTTCTGTGCCATTTGCTCTCACTTGTTTGTTTCACAGTATGCATATAAATATGTATTGAATATAAGGCCTGTGGCACAGAGGAAGGAGTTATCTAATGAAATCAAAGATCATGTGATAATCACTGCATTCCAGCAGTAGAAGCCCTGCCTCTATCTGCCTTTTGTGCTTTTGGAGGATTGTCATAAACATTATAAATTGTATTTTCCACAGCAATTATTCCTGCTTGAGACAAATAGCAGGAATAAGACACATGAAGGTTTGATTCTCTACTGTGAGCCCATACCACTTTACTTTCCCATTCAGAATAAGTGTGCTGTGATACCAGCACAACAACAAACTGCTGAGCCCGCAAAATTCAGCTGTTATGCATGGCAACCATAAACCCAATGATTACTCTAATGTCTTTTATATGCACTTGTGCATGCAAAACTTTTCCTTCTGTGTTTGCAGAGAGGAAAATTGCTTAGAATATTTAAAATTGTTTGTGCACAACACAATGTGCTGTGTGCGCTAGCATAAAAATATATGTACACAAGCATGAGAAAACATTTCCCAAACTCCATAGGACATGCTTTACTTCAGTCTATGGGGCAGATTCACTAAAGCGCGAAGCGTCTAACGCTAGCACTAATTTGCAAGCGTGACGTCATTTCACAACTCCGCAAATTCACTAACACGGAATCTGGTGAATTTTCGCTAGCGAAGTAGATAGACTTGCGCAACTTCACACCCTTACGCCAGGCGAAGTTGCGCACTGATGAAGGATCGTAACTTCGCAAATTCACTAAGATGAACATTTTCCTCAACGTTAGCATTTACACTAGACGTTACTTCGCCCGGTCAGACCAGGCGAAGTTCAATACAATAGATAGGAGGTTGAAAAAAAAGTCACATTTTTTCTAAGTCCCAAAAAAACGCGGCGTATTTTAGCATAGGAGGGTGATAGTCTGAAAAAGACCGATCATTTTTTGGGGGGGTTACCCTCCTTCCCCCCTACATTTCCTAACATATGGCAACTCAACTATACAGGGGGCACATGTAGGGCAATAGGACAAATTTATATAATTTATTAAAGGTTTCCTGGGCTTGTGTAGTGTAATGTAGTGGCTGTAACAAATACTTCTATTATAAGTTAAAGTTCCCGTCGTATGTAAATTAGGCTTCGCTAGTGTAACTGCGCTCTGCCTAGTGAAGTAACACTAGCGCAAATACGCTACCGTTTGCCAACCTGAGCGTAAACTTTAGTGAATTTGCGTAGCGCTAGTGAAAATTCGCCTGGCGAAGTGCGGCGAACGCTAGCGAAGCCTATGCTGGCGAATTTTTTTCGGATCTTAGTGAATTTGCCTATATGTGTAGTCAGATGGAGCAGGTCAGAACCAGATAACTGCAGACAGAAATGTATGGCAAACTGTAAAAAAGGTTAAAAAATTAGATCAATTCTAGGAACAGGAGAAGAACATGTAGGTTAAGGATACAGGGATCAAGATACAGAAATGCAGTGGCAGTAAACTCATTGTGAATTGATGGGAAATTCAAAATAAGAAAATCAACTTCCTTCAAGGAAAATAAAAAATGGTAAAACATTGACCCTGGGAACTAGTCATCTGCTCAAATAAAGCAGCATTGGATTAGTCACTTGCACTGGTAACTCTAAAAAAATGTTGCTGATTGTGGGCATTCTGGACAAAAAGCTAGATATGATTCAAAATATAATAACAAACCAACCTTCAATGCACATGGGGAAATCCTGGAGAGTCACCTACTAAGTATGATAAAACAAAGACATGAACCTTTACATCAGTAAGAAACTAACCACAGAATCAAACTAAAAAACCATAAGGGTCATTTATTTTGTAGAAGGCAGTGTGCTTAGTAGGAATGCACAAATCCAGGATTCAGTTAGGGATTCTACTTAACCTGATGCTTTTTCAGCAAGATTCAGCCAATTCTAAAGGTGGCCAATAAAAGCTGTCGACAGACCAAGTCGGCAGCTTATTGGTCTGTGTATGGGGCCCTCAGTCGGGCCACATCTATTCATTGATGCTGTCCCACGATCCGACTGCCCGTATGTCCTCCATTGTGATCCGATCTTTGGACCCACTTTCGGCCAGATATCAATCGGTAAAGCCCATGGGAGTGCCCCATACACAGGCCAATAAGCTGCTGACTTGGTCTGTCGGAAGCTTTTGCCGGCCAGTGTATGGCCACCTTTACTGTGGGTAGTGTCTAGCTTGAAATACAGCTAAACTCCTTCCTTTATGACTGAGACAGATTATTGATCTTCTGTTTGATTAACAAAAGGGAAGGGAAGGTGAAATAGAAAAGAACAGTGCTCAGTGAAGCTGTACAATATGTCATAGCATAGCAAAATACATTAAACACTGTGTACAGTGAATGTATAATATATAAAAGACGAGAGACATCCATATAGGAGTAAGGCCTAGAAGTCTGTGCAGGAATATATGTTGCAGTGCAATGAGGTGATTGCACGTATAAAGTTACATGTTTTTGTATAGAAAGTACAAAACTGAGAAATAACCAACAATATTATTAGTTATTATAAAGTTAGTAATACCTACCAACGATGCTACCGCTAGGTTTATTACAGGATCTAGGATTACTGCAGTTGGAAATTATTCTAGCTGTAAACAGTACGACGATGGCAGTAATACTGATCATTTCTTGATGTTACACATGGTCACATAATAAAGATCTAGAAAGAAATGTCCTAACAATACATGTAAGTGTTTAGCAATAAAAACAATTAACATAACATAACAACAAGCATCAGCAATATCTGTCCATCTGTGGAATTCAGATTCACTGTGGCTTTAGACTAAATCTGAAGATGGCGATGCTACAGTAGATTCTTCGGAACAGGATTCGGTGCATCCCAAGTGCATAATGTGTAAAATGTGACACCCTGTCTTCCAGTATTCATAGTTGAGGGTGGAGGCATGTAGGCATGCATCCAACTCATCCCTTGCATGTCATTCAGCACTAAGTGCCAGACAGTAAGTGGTGCTCTTGCACTTCTGCATTATGTCATAATAAGTGATCCTACATAGAATTTCTCAAAATTGTAAAGCCATAAAACTGATTTATTGACATCTATTACAATGCAGATACATTTAGTCTGACCTACATAAAATCACTACTTTCCTGCCTGTGCAATATTATCTCTGGCATTTGAAGTTGTTGCATATGCTACCTGAAAAGTCATGCCGGCATGGAGTTTTTTAAAGATCATTTTTAAACTGAAATGGGCAATAAATGGATACAGGTTGCCTTCAGCGTTCTGTGATTTTATAATAAAAACATCCTAAAAAAGAACTAGTAAAATCCCATAGTGAGACAAGTTCTAACATAAGGAAAATGGAAGTGTCATTTTTTGCTTGTGTAGCTTTTGTGGTGATAGAATAGCTAAGCTCTGCCAGAATAAAAGCTTAAGGTTTAATCATTTCAGCTTACTTTAGCTCCTAATGTTGTTTTTTCTTGACACTGCATTTTTACAGGTAATATTAAAAATGCAGGTAATAATTAAAAATGTATTGCTTCTTTCTGGTCCATCCAGTTATCAAATAAATGACAGTTGCCTCCAAAAATAAAATATTCCATAAAAAAGAACATATTTTAGCCCACTTTAATTATGACTTTGTCACAGGGGCATTTCTTGTGTGCATTTTGTGAAAAAAATCTGCAACATGGTCATAGTGATACAGTGTATAGTGAAGAAAATTCATATCAGTTACTGCACACATGGGGGCAAATTCACAAAAGAGTGCAATTTCGCTCAGAGAACGCTAGTTCACTAAAGTGCAAAGTTTGTCCAGGGCACCAAATGCTGGCAAAGTTGCGCTAGCGTTACTTCATCAAGCAAAGCGAAGTTGTGCTAGCGTTGCCTAATTTGCATATGGAAGTTAAAGTTCAATGGACGTATATGTTGCAGCAAATACATTACATTACACAAGCCCAGGAAACCTTAATAAAATAAAATAGAGTTACATTGCCCTACACATGTGCCCACTGTATAGTTTATGCTCCATATGTTAGGAAATGTAGGGGGGAAGCTGGGTACCCCAAAAAAAATGTACAATCTTTTGCAGCCTATCACCCTGTAAATATGAAAAGACGCTAGCATTTTTTTGGGACTTAGAAGATTTTTCAACTATTTTTTGAGGAACTCCTATCTACTCTATTGTATTTCACTTGGTCTGAGGTGGCAAAGGCAAGTCTGGCGCAAGAAGTAACATTTAGTAAAATCCACATCTTCGTTAATTGGCGTTATAATGTTCTTTCGCCAGAGTGAAAATTTGCCTGGCGTTAGAGTGCGAAGCAACGCTAGTGTACCTCTAATTCGCTAGTAAAGGGACGCCTGCGCTTGTTAGTAAATCAGCAAAGTAACGAAATGACATCACATTGCCAAATATTCACTAGCTTTCGTCACTTTGCCCTTTAGTGAATCTGCCCTTTGGAGTCCTTGACCCCACTACAATACTGGACAGCGTAGTCAGACTTTTCCATGATATTAGTAGTGACACAAATGGGGCTCACCTTCCCAGCACCCAAGCCTACAGCTGATCTAGATTGTCACCAATGTTGCACCATCCTTATAGACTGCATGATCTACCAGATAAGTAGGAAGTTTTGAGTACAATTTTGAGTCAGATTGGAAGTAATTACAATTAATGTTTGATTACACTTTGGTCATTATTTTTGGAGAAATATCTTACAAATTTTTTTTTTTTTTTTGGAAGAAACCCAAAAAATCTGAAAAATTCAGGATTTTCGGTAAAAGGCTGAAAAAAAGTACGGTTCAGGGTTTTGCTCAATTTTATCGAGTTTTTACCCAAGCCGATTAAATCAAGCTTTTTAATAATAAATAAGATCAAACTGTGAATTTTAGTTTTTTATTTAAAAAATCTGAAAAATAATAACTAACCCCCTAAATGTTCCAACTCTGGGATTGAGATTTCAGAAGGGGTGTCTGGATACTTTTGGCCATATGTTGTCTACTAATTAGTAGGATAAGGGCATTCCTGCTAAAATTTTGTATACATTTGAAGTAAATTATATTGCTGTCTCTCTCCTATTTTCTACAATTACAGTTTAATAAAGTCTCTTGCAGCTATCCAGTATTCTAATCACAGTGAGATTAAGTTTTTTTGTACGGTAATATGATTAATTACAGAGATCAAGATTATTATGTTACATGCTGTGTATTGGCATATACTCTTCCAAAACTCATATTAATATTTAATGAGATTATTTGAAGTGAGTCATCTGTAATTAAGGTAAAGTGTAGATTCAGATCTAGTCCTTTCTTTACTCGAAAGTCCTTTGAGTCATTAAGATAAGGAACACTCTGAATTGTTGTTGAAAGGCATAAGGACTTAAAGAAATTATGAGTGTTTGCTTCCTTCTAAAATTCATTGGAAAGGGAAACTGGGACAAGGTTGAACCAATAGTAAGCATACACAAGAGAATACCATCGATTCCAACGATTGCACTCAAAGAATTTATTGCACAGCAATGAAATGGAAGGAAGTTCCTTAAAGTATAAAGGAAAGTATAAAGAATGACAAGGCCCCCATACACAGGCCGATAAAAGCTGCCGACAGACTGAGTCGGCAGCATATCGGCCGTTGTGTGGGGCCATGCGATGGGCTTCCCCGATCGATATCTGGCCGAAAATTGGGCAGGTTAAAAAACCCTGAAGGATCGCAGCCGCATCTGCAAGTGTATGCGGTGCTGCGATCCGAACGCCCGTTTCGGGTTGCATTATGATCGGATCAGCCCGATATCGCCCACTTCAATGTGCGCATATCGGGGAGAGATGTCGCCAAACGAGCAGATCTCTGCGTCTGTGGCCACCTTAAAACAACAAAACCAAAGCAATGACTATGTTGCCCCTAACCTTCTTTATTCTTGCCCCTTCTTTATTTGTTATCTGTAGTATTGTAGTTGTCTTATTATTTAGTTATTTCTTAGTAACATATTCATAGGTGCTTACTTTTTTTGTTCTACTTATATATCCAGTTTTAAGCAGCTATTATCTTGGCTGTACATTATATACTTCAAGCATATTTTAAGTATGTTGGCACAGAAAACTGATCTGCAAATTTGCATTCACACACACAGGGAGTTGGAAGCTTCATATTGCTTGTCTATGTCGAAGCAAATATAAACATTCACCATAGGATGTACAATAACCCCGTCTATTTATTATCAACTGGGATGATGTTGTCGTTCATGCTTATGGAAAAATGTCAGCCGTATGTTTTTTTTTTTTATAGAGCAAAAAACATCACCATGTTAATCCACATAAATTTCACATTGTAGCAGCAAACACACAATATAAATTTTCATTACCAGAAGACCAGACAAGAATTTTTCTCATGTAGTTTTCTTCTTTACACAGTCATAAAAGAAGTAACCAGTGAGAAATACTGCAGTAAATTACTGTACAAGAGCGGCAATAAAGTGTTCTTCAGCCTTTATGGTTTAACATTGACAGTTGTAAAAACTTTAACCAAGAAGCTTTTAAAACTGATTCTAGTAGTAAAATTTTAGAGTATCCTTACGTACTGCAAAGCACATATTCTCTACCATAGTGTGAGTGAAACTCGTTTCATTCTTAATTTTCTGCTTGTATTAAAGTGATACTGACTTTTCAAGATATTAATCTGCATTACAAATTACCTATCGGTCATGTTGAAAATCAGAAATAATGGGCGGTCTAAAACTGAAATCAGCTCTCTTAGAACCCAGAGGTGTATTTTAATCAATTCATTAAATTTTTTTAATATGCTTTCCCTTTTTTCCGTTATAATCAAACAGTTCAGTGTACTTGATTCCAGCTAATTCATAATTAATCTTTATTGGTGGCAAATAATCCTTCTGAGCTTAATTTATATTTAATTGTTTGGAGTAGATGTAAGGTTTATTATGGAAAGACCACTAATCAGGAAAACCCCAGGTCCAGAGCATTCTAGATAATAGATCCTGTACATGTAAAAAAAAAAGTGTAATAAGGAAAAATATCATGTTGAAATGTTGAAATGCCATGTCCTTGTTACAGATTTGGTTGTATTATTACTATAGCTATCTATATACTGTATGTAT
>CM044442.1:95705474-95728308 GCA_024363595.1 Xenopus borealis
TATCAACTATGCAGCTTTTTTGTCAGGTCATGTTACTTTTATGTACTTTGACAATATGTGACATCTTCCAAAAAAATGCTGCATGCTGAAAAGGGATGGGAATCCCTGTGAAAGTATTTTCTGTTTTAAAAAAAAAAAAAAAAGTCTACATAAAATGATTGGTATCTTCTAGACTACTTAAACATGCACTTATACTGCTATTATGTAATTGCAGGATTTCAAATGAACATTCTCCAAAGCTTCAGATTCGCAGCCACAGTTACTTGAGGGCTGTAAGTGAAGTGTCAATCAACAGAAGCATGGACACCTTAGATCCAACAGCACTTCTTACATCTCCCAAATTCCGTTCAAGGAATGAGAGCTATATGAGAGCCATGAGCACATTAAGCCAGGTGAGCTTTTCAAATAAAGACACCAGTCTTTCTTTTTAATTTGTAACTGAAACATTTTTATAGTTATAACAGTGTTGTTTTACATCGAACGAAGCTGATGTACAATCATATGCAGTACAAAGCTACATGAGACAGGTACATAGTACAGGTATGGAACCTGTTATCCATTCTGGATATTTCCGTAATTTGGATCTTCATACCTTAAGTCTACAAGAAAATCATGTAAACATTATATAAACCTGCCTCCAATAAGGATTAATTATATATATTGTAGTCGGGACCAAGTACAAGGTACTGTTTCATATTTCCAGAGAAAAAGGAAATCATTTTTAAAAACTTGGATTGTATGGATAAAATGGAGTTTATGGGAAATGCCCTTTCTGTAATTTGGAGCTTTCTGGATATTGGGGTTTCAGATAATGGATCCCATATCTATAGCAGTAAACCGACATCAAGGCCTTATTGGACAACCAGTGTCCTTGGGCCTGGGAGTAGGCAAAGGTTAACCAAGCAGGTGTGAGCCCAGCATCAAACTTTCTATACTTCTGAGATGTTTTATTGATGCTGGTATGTGCCCTATGGAATTGCTAAAAAAACATAAATAAACTAGACATTTTAAAATATTTCAAGAGTATTAAGAAATTAGTCAGCAGATGCTTATAAGTGTGTCAGACCTGCAAAAAGAAATATTAGGCTAAAGACCTTCTACAAAGAGAATAAAGAAGTAATGGGGAAATACTATGCACAGAGCATTTATACATTCACAAAACAAACACAAAAGATATTATTATTATTATTATTATTAATAATAATAACATATATTTCTATATCGCCAACATATTTCGAAGAGCAGATAATGCAACAAACCACAATTTCATATCCCATAGGGCTGACATTGAAGTAAGGGCAATCATATCATTGGACATTACATATTGGTAACAATAAACTAAAGTTTAAACTCTTCCCATTCAACTGTATGTTAAGATGCATGCTTCTATACTTAACCATACATTAAGGGGGCTACTTATTAAAGTCCAAATGCCAGATTACTGTAAAATCTAAATTCTTGGTGAGAAAAAAAACTAAAATTTTTTGAGATGCATTATACCCAGAGGATGGAAATCTGGCATCTCAGACCTGCCGAGGTTCCATATACGTCAATGGGAAAAGTCCAGAAGATACTGCTCTGGGTTCCGTGCAATAATCTGAAGATTTCATGGTTTTTAGGCAAATCTAAAGAAAATAATTTTTTGGGTGGAAAATCAGGAAAATTCATACGATTGTTTTTTTTTTTTCACAATTTTTCTGGGTTTTTTTTTCCCATACAGGAAATCTTCAGGAAATGTATTTATAAATAAGGGGGAAAAGCAGATTTTTTTTCAGAAAATAATTAGATAAATTTGGACTTTGAGAAGTGGGCCTCCCCAACTATATGTACCATCATGGTTGGAGGTGTTTTAGTGGCCATTTTTCAGAATAACTAGATAATATTAAAGGGAAACTGTCATGGGAAAATGTTTTTTTTTATTTTAAATGCATCAGTTAAAAGTGCTGCTCCAGTGGACTTCTGCACTGAAATCCATTTCTCAAAAGAGCAAACAGATTTTTTTATATTCAGTTTTGAAATCTGACATGGGATTAGCCATTTTGTCAATTTCCCGGCTGCCCCGGTCATGTGACTTGTGCCAGCACATTAGGAGGGAACTGCTTTCTGGCAGGCTGTTGTTTTTCCTTCTCAATGTAACTGAATAGTACGCAGTGGGACATGGGTTTTTACTATTGAGTGCTGTTCTTAGATCTACCAGGCAGCTGTTATCTTGTGTTAGGGAGCTGTTATCTGGTTACCTTTTCATTGTTCTTTTGTTAGGCTGCTGGGTGGGGGAAAGGGAGGGGGTGATATCACTCCAACTTGCAGTACAGCAGTAAAGAGTAATTGAAGTTTATCAGAGCACAAGTCACATAACTTGGGGCAGCTGGGAAATTGACAAAATGTCAGATTTCAAAATGAAATATAAAAAAATCTGTTTGCTCTTTTGAGAAATGGATTTCAGTGCTTAATTCTTCTGAAGCAGCACTATTAACTGATGTGTTTTGAAAAAAATTTTTTTCCCATGACAGGTTCCCTTTAATATAAGGAAATGTTTAAATGTTTAAAACTCGTTTTATTGAGGTTATGTACATCAAACTGCCCTTCTATTATTTAAAACAACAATTTTGCTGGAATATTTAAGGGTATTGGGAGTACTTAGTACACCCTCTCTGGTTAGGATCTATTATTATTATCTAGCGTTATTGACAATTCTCTTCATTTAGAGAGCTGTAACACCATTCATAGTTTCTTATTGACCCTAACAGTATAAGGCAAACTGTTCCAAAAACTTAAAGTACTATTTAGTATTGATAACACTTATACACTTTGTTTTTGTATTGTAGGTTAGTGAAATGGAAGTGAATGGTCAGTTTGAATCCGTCTGTGAGTCTGTATTTAGCGAACTTGAGTCTCAGGCAGTAGAGGCCCTGGATCTTCCCATGCCGGGCTGTTTTCGAATGAGGAGCCACAGCTATGTTCGAGCAATCGAGAAAGGTTGTTCTCAAGATGATGATAGTCTGTTGCTTAGGCCATCATCACCCCCACGCACACCTACTACAGTAAGGACTATCCAGAGCAGCATGCGTGAGTCCTTTATAATTAGCTATTTTTATTGAAGTTTTATATTGAGACACTTATTATGTTTAGTTTCTCCTGTAACTAACCTCTGTAATTTAAAAAATGGTTCCATATTACTTGCAGTACAAAAAATATCTAATCATATTGTGGCCTGCTACAATACCAGCTTGCTACAATACCAGCTAGTTAATACTGCAAACAAGGTAAACATCATTACCAAAGCAGGTCATACACAGGTTAACATTATATGCTGTAGACAAGATTGAAAGCCTATTGGCCGAAGCCCAAATGGCAAAAATTACAACTTGACTGACCAATAGCTGGTTATTGTTACACCACAATAATATAAAAATGTATTTTTAATTTAGTGTTGTAGTGTTTGTGTAAAACATTTATAGGGGAATGTAATAAAAGTCGGTAACGCAAAAACTATTTGCAATGCGAAATCTTAAGCCTTTGCACGAACAAATCTTGCTTTGCGCGAATGCAATATACGTTTTGCGATCCCGGAAACTGTTTAGCGACCACTTCCGCCAGCGGAAGGCCGTTTGCGAACTTTATACTTTGCACTAATGCGCTGTCAATAATGAAACTTCTTACTGAAAAAGTTGCAATGTTTGCTCCAAAAGATTACGACACCTTCAAGCCCTTCTTAAGAGTGCGCAATTACAATCCGCAATGCGCAATAACAATTCGCAATGCAATAACCGTTTAAGGAACAATATTACATTGCGAGATGTGGATTTTTATTCTTCTTGGTTGGCAATGTTTTTCTCTTTACGACTTTGATTACATTCTCCCCATAAAGAAAATTTTATTTTATTAAATGTGTATTAAATTATGGGATTGTTATGTCAAATTTTTAATTATGGTTTGTTGTACACATTGGCCCTTAATCTATGGGCAAATAAATCAGTTGTTTTGTGAGGCACTAGAAATATCCCTCTTGAATAAGAGAGAGGGAGAGATGCAGGTAATTAGGGCTTGTTTTTCTGGTGCTATTGACATGTCATGCTATAAAGCTTTATGTGATGTGCAGGTTTTACTTGCTGTGTTTTCTTTTTGGGTTTATTTGACCCTAATTTTAGGGGCACAAATAACAGGTGGGCTTGGGGTTACTTGTCAGTGTCACTTCGTTCTTGGCTTATCAGTATCATTTAGTCCTTTTGACTTCTCCAATGCTGCCAGGGAGAATTATGGGGGTGAAAATGCTGTACCCCATTATCCTTATTCTTTCATACCAATAGCCGTATTGATCACGCAGAAGCATGTACCAGACAAGTTACTCACAATATGGCAATAATTCAGCTACAGAGTATTTCCTAGTGATGCTACTATCTCTTCAGCGTCCATCTCTTTCAGTTTAAGAAAAATAATACTCTTATACAAGCATGCACACGTCTTGAACAGTCGGGTCCAACACAGCACTGGAAACTGGAGTGGTGTCTCCAGTGCTCTGAACGAACCTGATTGCGGCTGGGTAATCCAAGGGAAGTGGGCTGTGATGCAGCAGGGGGCAGGGGGCAGGGCTGTGATGCAGCAGGGGGCAGGGGGCAGGGCTGTGATGCAGGGGGGGTGGGGGTAGTGATGTGACAGGGGCCAAACTATGACATCAGGGGCAGGGCTATGACATTGGCCAACTGGTAAATTGCAGCATCAATCTCTGGAAATCTTGCCCTGTTTTCCTAATTTGGCAGCCAGTTTTGACCCATACAGACTGTCTGGGTCAAAACCAGGTGTCAACCCTATGGCTGGGTGGCATGCCACCCCTGAAACCCTGCCACCCTACACCTGGGCCTTTGTGGCCATGCCACAAATACAGGCATGCTTGTGATGCAGCACTGAAAACATAGGTGTATGAGATAGCATAATTGTGAAATTTGCACATGGAAATTGAATGTAAAAAAAAAAGAGATGCAATAGTTATTCATCCTCACTGTAGCTGAATGGAGTTGCAGAATGCCCATTGATTTGTATTATGTGTAAAGTTTCATAGACCCTGAATATGTGCCTGACTGAATACCATTTATGAGTATGTTAAGCATTTATTAATTCAGTCAGGTCTCAGTGTCCGGCTGTGTAGTGTGCCCTGAATGAAGAAGGCCTTGCATATGTTCCTTATGAACAGTTTAATATTCACATTATCATGTCGTCCAGGCAGATCAGCATTTCACTATGCAAAGCTGCAAATGTAAGTATGGCCTTAGAATAGAGAAAAGGGCAATATTTAAACGGCTGAACCATTTCTCATCTTTTATTTTGTACCTTCTTTTTTAAGCTTTCGCTCTACTCATCTTCCCTGTACACCACTTTATCAATAATTAGTAAGAGTCTGCATAAAAATATTTCCTGATTTGCATTCTCTTAATCATTGAGTAGCGAAGGTTTGCTCCTGCCAAAAAACACTGAGCATGAAGCTTAAAACAAATGGTGTTTTGGTACACATTGTTAGTGAAAGACTATGGGGCAAATTCACTAAAGCGTGGAAATGCGCTAGCGTTGCCTTCGTCGATGTTCGCCGCACCTTTAATAAATAAAATAAAGTTATCCTATTGCCCTAAACATCTGCCCGCTGTATAGTTGAGTTTAGGAAATGTAGTGGGGAAGGAGGGTAACCCCAAAAAAACATTTTCGCTCTTTTTCAGACTATCTCCCTACAAAAGGTAAAAGACGTCAGCATTTTTTGGGACTTAGAAAAAATTTTAATTTTTTTTCAAACTCCTATCTATTATATTGAACTTCGCCAGGTCTGACCTGAAGAAAAATAAAAACAAAACAGATCATCTATTGTCCTAAAAATGAGCCTACCCTAAAACAAATGTGGCGTGAGCTTCAAATGTTTACAAAAGTCTAAATACTATATATTTAACAGTTACAACTTTTATACATAATCCCACATTAAAATATGGAAAAACAATAGCGTTTTTTATTTTGATGTAGTTTCATCTTAACAGTTCACCAGTTAGAACCAAGGGAAGTAGACTTTGCCAAAAAGGGTAAAATATTGGAAACATATTGGAAAGTTTTACACTTTGATTAATTTGTGGATTAATGATTGTTCACCTGAGCAGAAATTCACTGTGAAAGTTCTCTAGCGCTGAGCTTTTCCAATAGCGAATTGTCTTCTTTGCCTCTTATTAAACTGGTGAATTTGCTGTGAATTGTCATTTTGTTGAATTTATCACAAAAAAAAACACAATTTGCCCTTTAGTAAAATTGCCCCTGAATATCCAGTTGCCTTTGACTTAATTCTACCAGATACTGTTTACCACTACTCATTACACAATTTGAATAAGGGCTTCACAAATCTACTTAAGAATGTAAAAAATGTAAAGTTTGGTGATACCTTTTATTGGCTAACTGAATAAGTAACAATTGCAAGCTTTCGGAGCACACAGGCCCCTACTTAAGGTACAGCTGGTACTTTCTGTAATCAAAATGAATGGCATAATACCATCAAAGCTGAAATGTATGAATTGGCCCCACTAGTCATAACTTCTTCAAACTGATTGTTTATTATATTTTCTGCATTTAAATAATGCACAGACTCTGCATGCATACTGGATATTAAAATGCTGCATGAAATGACCACATAGAGCAGTAACAGTCATTTTGTTTAATGCAGGGTGGTTGGATACAAGTCATCATGGAACTGCCAATAAATATAATAGGAGACAAATTATAATAATTTGTTTCCATTATTTCTCCTCAGAGCTAGGACAGCAGGGATTAATGTACAATCCTAAAGATTATTTTTTGTTTGTTTATGTTTATTCTGCTGCATTTGTAGTTCAGGCTAAGACTAGCATGGGAGACATCTGTGCAACCAGAGGGGCTGTGGGAACTGATGACATATTTTTAGGGGCTTCTCTTAATTCTACATTAAATGCCTTGGGCTGTTCACTCTATGCATTCACATGTGTAGTAACTGTAAACTAAATTCCAGTAGATGAATTCTATAGAAATCTTAGCAATTATGCTCTATTCATTAAAAAGTATGAAAAAAAGACTATGAAAGCAAAAAGTTGGAAATTCAGCTCTTAATACTACCAGAGGCAGCAACTGCCCTTCCGGGTTAAGTGCTTATGTTTTAGTTCTCATATTAGGAATATAAACTATTAAATAAAATATTATGAATATTATAAATATAATATAAACATTATGCATATAAATATTATGAATAGCTTTCTACAGGACTATAACATAAAAACCTCTCTCAGATAAAACAGAATTATTTTAATTGTAGATGCTTGATCAAGATATACATACACTTTTTTTTTTTAACTTTTTGATATTACTGGTTCTTAGATGCACTTTCTGCCTTAAATTCAGGTTTGATGTTATCCAGATGTTCTTCAGTATATGGGGGGAAATTGACTATTTTCCCACTCAGGTTCTGCAGAGTTTTGTGAATTCATAAAGGGATGAACACTGTAATGACTGAATTATTTTGGGTCTTTTTGGTTTCTTTTAGTGTAAAGCCATATGAAATAAGAAAATACTACTGTGTAAGTGACAAATCTGTTTTGCTCCACCCTCACTCGGTGCCTGCCTCTATGCCTTACTTGCAGCAATGTCCAGAATCAACGCAAGCTTTCTTCTAAGATAACCAACCAATAAGAGAAGCGTATGTAAAATAGGCATAACATATGGACATGCGCAGAAGATGTTGAAGCTGATACTGGCAGTAATAAGGGGCAGATTTAATAAAGTCACACGAAGGATTCGAAGTTCGATCGAATTTTCAAAAACAATCGAATTCGAATTTTCGAATGTTTTTGAAGACCACTTTGACCAGTGAATTTTGTAAATTCGATCAAATCGAATGATTCAAATAAAATTTCATTTGAATATTCGACAATTTGACTGTCAAAGTACTTCCCCTTTAAATTTTTATTCGACCATCTAGTTCGCCATATCAAAGCTACCAAATTGGGTTTCCTATTCGATCGTTTGACCAATCAAATTACCTACCTTTTCACATGGTCCAATTTCAAATTTTTTTCAATTCGAAATTCGACCAATAGCAAATCTGCCCTGAAGCGTCTATATATACGCCAGTGCAAAAATGGGTGAGTGACCCCTTCCCCTTGTGCATCTACTAATTCAAAAACAATAGAGATTTTTTTTTTTTTAAACATTACCAATTTACTTAAAATGACCTGATAAATGAATTTGTGTAAAGGTGAACAACCCCTTCAATGACCCTTTATTTTTCTTACAAATCTCTAAAAATTATTTTCTAAACTCTAAAAAAAAACCACAAAAATCTCTAATACAAAAATTCCCCAAGTATAAGCTGGTGAGGTCCTATAGAAGTCAGTGGGAGCTGTACTTATCCTATTGGATCATTTTTAATAAATTCTGACATTTAGTGGTTTTTTATTTTTTTTTCAATAGTAATTGTGAGTTTTTTTTGTACCTCTTAATCCTTTTTTTATTCATTTATGATTTTTATATTCAGATCTTTCCATAAATGACATGGCATTTATAGTTTAAGGGAAACTGTGTTTATCCATGGCTTCTAAAACCACTAAATTGAGAATGTTGATAAATGGGCCTCATTGTGTAGCTGATATGCAATTATTATAAAAGTATTAACTCCAAAAATGAAAAAATCCAAATAAAACCCATATGAATATTGAATTCATCTTTAATCTGTCATGTAGGAAAAAGCAAAGAGAAAATCAAGTTTGTAGTGTGTTATTTTTGGTAACTGTAATGACTCAGACCTCTGCTTTTGCTGGTGAGATATCTGAAATTGTTGCTTTAGAATCTATAATGTGCAATTATTAATTCATGTAGTGAAACACCAGCTTCCTCTACATGGAGATACATTCTCATCAACAGTCACAATGTTATCACTGACATAATGAACTTTAATGCTCCTCTCCATCTATTTTTAAAGCATACTCCAATACTCAATTGCACAGCGACACCAGAATTTCTGGCCCTGGGTTTCTTTATACATTTACAAAAGGGAAAAGTGAGGGAGCTGGCTGGAAGGTATTGCAGAAAATTAACAAGTTTAAGAGAAATAAGTGTGAAAATCCCAGGTGGTCCAGCATTCAGCTCCCATCTGTAAATGACATGCTTTCACTTCTAGGTTTTTGACGCAATCGCTGTGTCTGACATCATTGGTTGGCGTGAAATTCAAATATTTAAAGGGGCCATGGGCAGATATTCGCTGCCCAATGTAGGTCTATTTTCATAGTTCCTGGGTGATTTTTCTAGTTGTCTTGTCTATTGCTGATCTTGCCTGTCCCTGACCATTCCTTGTTCGCTGCTTGTCCTGACCTATGCCCGTTGTTTGACTACTCCCTTGGATCCTGTTTTGTACTCCGATATTGGTGTGTTTGACCTGGTCTGCGACCTTGACTACTTTCTCATCTTCTGAATTTGTGCTGCTTCTCCTAATTGGTATCGATCCAGCCTGTTCCTTGACCAAGCTCCTTGTTCTCCATACCTGTTACAAACATACAGTTCCCTTGCCTGCCCAGAACTATTTCCTTGGTCCTCTAGCATTAAGACCTGGTGGCATCTGAGTAGTGGAGAGTGGGAAGGCGGAAGAGTGAGCCGGGACCTTGGTTAGAGCTCGGTTTGGGATTCATAACAATAAGCATATAATAAAGAAAAAGATAAACAGTACTTTAAGATAATCTTCATATCCTCTTATACTGTTTGTGTCTATATTCTTCTAAAATGTTAAAGGAACAGTAATACCAACAAATGTAAGTGTTTTAAAGTAATGAAAATATCATGTAGTGTTGCCCTGCACTGGTAAAACTGGTGTGTTTGCTTCAGAAACTCTACTATAGCTCATATAAAGAAGCTGCTGTGCAGCAATGGCAGAATTTGAAAAAAGCTAAATGGCACAGGTTAGAGAGATACTGATACCAGAAAGTATACCTTCTCGGAGGAAGACCTAACCTCACTGAACGCAAATATTACTGCAGAGGTGCTAAATAACACACTTAAACATACTGTATGCCCAATGGGAAATCACCTGGGCCAGATGGCCTGCCCTACATATATTACAAGCTATTTCGGCCTATTACCTGGCTATACCGGCCAGGTGGCAACCCTAGGCCCATACCTTGAAGCCATATATAACTAATATAACACTCCCTTCACTCACCTTAAACTTCCAGGCCAATTTCACAAACCTATCCCAATATCCAATGGCAAGGCTGCTTCTTTCCACTTTACTCTATGCCCTTAGCATAAAGCCACTGGTGTCAGCCATACACCTTCATCCTGACATAAAGGATACAAGATAGCTCTTTTTGCAACCAAGTATGGAACCATATCAGGGTATAAATTAAATGTTGTCAAGACTGAGACCCTCCCAATGCGTATCCCACAACAGGCCTTCGAAGCCCTGAAGGCCACCTTCCACTACAAATGGAAGGAACGTTCCATAACCTACCTGGGCACCCAAATCCCAGCTGATCAAGGCCAAATATATAACTTGAGTTTTAAACCTCTTATACAGCAAACAAAAACTACCCTAGGGAAATTATCCAAATTTACTCTCATGACTAGGTAGGGTGACAGCCTTAAAGATG
Source organism: Xenopus borealis (assembly GCA_024363595.1). NCBI lineage: Eukaryota > Metazoa > Chordata > Amphibia > Anura > Pipidae > Xenopus > Xenopus borealis. The sequence continues at coordinate 95,716,103 of CM044442.1, forward strand.
ACCATACTGCCTAAATATCTGTACCTATTTGAAATGCTCCCAGTTGCAATCTCACCTGTAACATTCAAGGAAAGTCAGACTTTCATAATTTGTCTGGTCACAACGTAGCCACAGAGTAGCCAAGTCAGTATTGTTCACACCAACTAAGTTAGGTGGCTTGGGAATACCCAGCTTACAAAAATACTATGAGGCCATGCATTTGAGATAACTTTTGGCTTGGTCTTGCTGGACCCCACTCACAAGCTGGGGATACGTTGAAAATGCCTTATTAAATGATTTCCACCTTAATGCTTATATTTGGGCCTATTCAGTGAATACCCGCCTTATCAGAAACCCAACTCACCTATTCAATATGGTGCAAAGCCAAGCCCAAACATAATTTAAGCTAAATCAGTCAACTCTGACAACGTTCCTGCACAACCAAGCATTTCTGCCAGTGATGGAACGCTCCTTCCATACAAAGTGGGCCAGATCACATCTTTTTACAGTACAGGACCTGTTAAACCCACTCACACATGAGATCCTACCATTCCAAACAATCCAAGAGAAGCCTTCACAAATAAAAAATCAAGAGCTTTGAGCATTTTCAAATTCAGCACCACCCACAGCATTTGAATTATTGACGGTAAAATGACTACCACAGAAAAGTCTCATCACCAGAGTTTACCAACTACTTACCCTCTCCTCAGATCCTACACAAAATATATGGACAAATGGGATCAAGGCTTGTCACAGCGTATAGCAGCCATGGTACTGGTACTGGCACTACACCCCAGACAGACTACATAAACTATTCCAGAATCATTCCCCCACCTGTTGGAGGAACTGCGGTGCCCAACATATCTTTTGGGACTGCACACAAATACAACCACTTTGGACAGAGGTGGCAGACCTCATAAGCCAGCTAATTGCCCACCCAGTACCTCTAGATCCCATCATCCTCCTTCTAGGTAAGCCAATACCTAAACTACACAAGTGTGGTCAATCTCTGGTCAACCATGTCCTTACAGCCACCCGCTTGGCCATAACTTCTAAATGGAAGGACCCTACACCACCCACCAAGATAATTGAGAGAGTAAATAGCAATAGAGCATTTGAATCGGGTATTGCCCTTATCCAAAACAGGATGGACCACTATCTTAAGGTTTGGTCCATGTGGGAATTGAGGGGCCTCGCCTCTCTGCATCAAAGTAGCTAACCTAAGAGGCTCCTCCATCTGCCCACTCCAAGATGAACCCCTCCAGCCACCACTCATTTTTCAACTGTACTCATAAGTATAGTTACTATTACTGCTTATCCTTTTCTTTTTTATGTTCCAGGTTGATTGTTTACCAGCAAATAGAACTGTATAATACTGATACATTTTGACTGTAAAACGTGACCAGCCCAAGCACATTTATGAACCTTTCCTTACTCAACACCAAAATGTAACAAATTCTATAACTCAAGCAATGGCTACAAACCTGTGTACTTTACTGAAAAATGCAAATCAAAAATAAGCTTCAATAAAAGAAATCTTAATATTGGCCTTCCATGCCATGGGACTGCCATGCTTGTGCAGAAGGAGTGCATTAGCATTAGAAATTCTTAACTGACAGGCTTAGATGGGACAGTCAGGTTGACAAAACAGTCAGGTTTAGGAACTTCAAATAACAATTACTTACAAAAACAAACCTCTCAGAAAGAAACGATCAACATAACCTATAGGTAACTTTACATGTACATTCATATTTTAAAAAGTATTTTTTTCGTGTCAGTATCACTTTAACTACTGGATAACCCATAACAAAATTATTTATCTGTAGGTCCTTTTCATTCTTTGCTAATTTTGTATGTACCCCCATCTGTGGAATACTACAAGCGACACTCCCATTTGGGGTTTTGTAAGTATGCATTTTAGTCAGAATGGTGAAGGCTGCATGAATTTATTTAGAGGCACACTATCCATGAGAGGAACCTACCCTGAGTGAACACGCAGTATAGAATTGTACACAGGGTGCTCTACCAACCCAATTAGAATTTACTGCACTATATTTTGTTTCTCTTTTTTCCATTGCCATAGGCTCTGGTCCATCTCTATATTCTGTTTTTCTTGGATACAGTTGGGAGACTGTGTAAGGATCAGCAGGAGGACACAATTCTAAAGGACAAATTGACTTTCTTTCCTTTTATATTTTTTATTATTAAATAAGATGTCTAACCCAGGGGGAGGATGTTCCACACTAGACCTACCCTTGCTGAAGGAAGGGGGTTTAACACTCTACCAATGATAGAAGGTTTATGTTCAGTTATAAACAGGAAAGGCATTTGTATTATTTTGAGACATTGGGAGTTTATGAGCATAGGGTACTTTAAGGGTTTTCTGCATGCATATAGTGACAAATAAGTACAAATAACATTACTTTACTTGCTAGTAGCTGCTCCTTAATGCAGGTTATTTTAGAAATTAGTAAAGACCTTGGCACAAATGCACAACAATCCAACCATCATTTGTGTCCCCTATAGCCCTATACAATTCTTTTAAATACCTGCTGCCTGATCCAGTTTAGCAGCTTATGAGCAGATAAAACTATACACGGTCAGCACCTCATCTTGAGTAGCTAAATGCAGATCTTTACTTTATATGGATCACTATAATTTAGGAGAGATTATTGACCTCCCAGACATGCTGATTTAACCCCTAGTTTCCATTTTTTTACTGCCTAACCATGTCCTTTATCCAGAAAGTCAATTATGCACAGCTTGTAAATTCAAAAGTGGCACATACCAACTCATTGCACAAAAAAAAGCAACAGGATGCTTCACAAAGGGATTAATCCATGAGAGTTGAATAACCATCCCTATATTTGCAGTATTTCTGCAATAAATTGATTATTTATCTTTCCTTCTTTTGCCTCTGAACCCCTTTGAACGGCCATGTGAATATGCCTATTTGTTTATATATGTATTGCTTTAATACGCTATTTCATTTGGGTAAATACATCTGTTTGGCAGACGCTATCAGGCTTTGTTAATTACCAGGCTTTACTTGAGCTTAACTTCCTTATATCTTCTGGGTCGGAAATAGTCCCCATACAGGGGCCGATAAAAGCTGCAGACAGGCTAAGTCGGCAGTTTATCGGCCTGTGAGTGGGGCCCTCCAATGGGCTTCCCTGATCGATATCTGGCCGAAAGTCAGCCAGATGTCGATCGGGCAGGATTAAAAATCCCGTCGGATCGCGGGCGCATCTGTTCGTTGATGCGGTCCCGCGTTCTGACCACCCGTATCCCAGTCATTCTGATCCAATCATTGGGGCCTAGGGCCCACAATCAGATCAGCCCGATATCGCCCACCTCAAGGTGGGCATATTGGAGAAAGATTAACTCATTTGGCGACATCGCTAAACGAGCGGATCTCTCCATGTATGACCACCATTAGGCAAAAGGTTCATATCCAGGCAAAAGGTCAGCGGCAGGAAGCAAGAAGTATAGTCAGCAGTCTAAGCAGAAGGGTCAGGAACCAGAAATCAACAAAATAGTAATTATAGAGCACCCAGAAACTCTCAGAATAACCTATATTCGGCATTGAACCTGGGTCTTTTTCACTGTTTTAACTTTGAATTTTGCACGTCACACATCAGCAAAATGCTACAGGACACACCATCATCATAGCTTAGTCATGGGAGCATCTTTGTTCTGAAGCAGAGCTCTACTAACATCATGACCTCAAATTTCTTAAATATTATCCTCATGTATGATCTCTTTTGAGTTACTTGCACTATTGATTTCTAAGATAGTTGCTTTGCACATTTTTTGCTGTCACTTTGATATTTAACGGGGATTTTAAGTGACAGAAGTTGTATTTATTTATTTATTATTATATATAATTATATTCAGGCTATCAGAAAATGAAAAATTTTGATTTTATTGTTTTGCATTTCCAACTAGTGCTGAATTTAGTCATCCTCATGCTTACTTCACCTGCATTTACTGTATATGAATCATGCTTAAAGCGGCCTCAGAGCACTGCATGGTAACCACGGTATTTCCAGCATTTCTGAACATTGAGCGAATTTCCATCTGATCATTAGTTTTACACATCTGCTGCTTATTGTTACTTTCATCTCACCATTAAAGGCAGGAAGCTCCTCTCACTGGTCTCAAGTACCAGCAAATTAAAACCCAAACTCTTTGAAAACGATAAAGTCACTTGCATCTGTATCCCTTGCTCTTTGTTAAAACCTGGATTTTCTGGCTTAGTGGGCTCATGCCATAAATTCTAAAAATATTCAAATAGATTTGACAAGTATTGTAAAATATTTTGTTCTTTTAGTCTTTTTTTCACAAAAAATAGATCAGTATGATATGGGTGTGTTGAGTGGATCTATTTTGTGGTCTTGTGCAAGACACCACCTTTGGTTTTGTTGATTCTTTTTTCAGTGGCTTAATATGGATAAAGAAACTTTTTTGATGTGGTTTTCAAGTGTGCTCCTAAAGGGCCTTCGAAACAAACATAGGTCTGGCTCTTGGCCGCATTGGCCCAACAGAAGTCTTATTAGTTTCACCCTTGCTTCCTTCAGCAACTGATGCAGATGTGGCTCCCTTTTTGACATTAGCTTGAATTGTAGTAGTAGCTGTCACTTGAGACAGCCCCACCCATACCACTGCCTTTTAAACCTGGACTATCGTGGGCTGTTGGTTGTGTACCACTACATGCATCTGTCCAGGCCAATTGAGTTGCATGTTACCTGGCATGGGACTCGCATTTACCCATTAACTTCTGCAAGCCCAACATGAAACCTTGAAATACATCTTGCCCTAAACATTGCCCTAAACATTGGACTGCAGTGGAGAAACATTTATGAGCTGCTCACTTGCAGGCTTTACAAAAGGTCCTCCAAATAACAAGTCATTTCATCAGAGATCACTTGGAAAAGAAGTGCTATCCTGGGAAGCAGAAAGGGGTGCAGCTCTTTCATTATGCTTCTGGCTGGCAGAGCCATACCCAAGTCCATGATCTGCCGCTGAATAGAAAGATTTTTTCCGACTCGCCTAGGCCCCCCCCCCCACAAGTGCCATGGTGAAATGCTCCTGAACTGCCAACTCTGTCTCTGTGGTGGCATGTACTCAAGTAATCAGGTGGATGGGACCACAGTGATGTCACGATGGGGGGGGGGATCTACTGCTGCCTCCAGACCCACCAGTCTGTCCAGCTGCTGGCAAAACCATCCTTTTCCCTCTCTCTGCTACGCCTCTCTGTGAATCCACTCCATTAACTCCTCATGTCCAGTCTCCAAGCTAAGAACAGTGCCCTTGTTTCCCTGTCACTACTCTTAGCAATTCCTGCTCCCCTTAAGAACCAACTAGCATAAAGAAGCATCACAAATGGCCTGACCTCTTGCTTTGTTCCCAGGGTGATCATAAGTCTCCCCCATTTGCTTCTTTCTGTTTATTTACGTACTAAATGGGGAAGACCAACTGTCTATTCTATGTTCTATTCATGAACATGAACATGTTCTTCTATATCAGGAAATTTCTGTCCAAACATTATAACAATGGTACAAAGTCAGAAGATCCTGTTCACGGGGCCTACTATCTAGAGCAGGGATCCCCAACCTTTTGAACTCATGAGCAACATTCAGAAGTAAAAGGAGTTGGGGAGCAACACTGACATGAAAATGTTCTTGGGGCGCAAAATAAGGGCTGTGATTGGCCATTTGGTAGCCCCTATGTGGATTGTCGACCAACATTGAGGCTCTGTTTGGCAGTGCACCTGATCTTTATACACCCAAAACTTGAGTCCAAGTCAGGAATTCAGAAATAAGCACCTGCTTTGAGGCCACTGAGGGCAACATCCAATCAGGGAAATAGTACTCTTGGACTATAGAACAATATTGCAGGTAGGGATACTGTGTAGAAGTTAACAGGGTAAGATGAATAGGATTATTTGAATAGATGGATTTTAAACTAGCTATAAACCAAATCCACTATTTCAGGATTCAGGGAAAATCTTGAATATTTCATGAAGGATTTGGAGAAATCACTATTTTGATCTAACCCCATATTTCTATATGCAAGTGAAGATAAGAAAGGGCTAAAATAACTGAGCATCTATCTAACTGCTCATGTGACAAGTGGAAACTTCTATTACTTCTATTCTATTACAAGCCAAATTTTTTTGGTTTTAGAGGTTTTTAAAACTGCGAATTAACTCACAAACTCTAAAACCATGAATTTATTAAAAGATCCGAATATAAAAAGTATAATTTAAAAAATGCTGTACGATGTGCTAAAAAATACAGATATCTTGAAAACCTCTGAAAATTCCATTTTTTTTCGGATTCCTAGAGAAAAAAATCTGAAAACTGATTTGATTTAAAGTGGTCCTATCAGTGGCGAAGTTTTGCCTTTGCGGTCTTCCTGTTTTTTTACACTTATCTTGAATTTTTAGAGCTTTTTATAACTAGTGGAAAACCAAGAATTGAGAATGGAAAAAAAATTATTTGATTGTCAGTAAATGGGCCCCCAAGTCACAGGATTTTAAGGGTTCAGATTTGGCTCGCCAAGGGGTATAAATTAAGCAAATACGAATTCTGCTAAAAAGGCTTGCATTCAGTCAAATCCCAAAGCGAATCTGGTGGGTCCCTAGTCTAAACCCAAAAATGTACATTCATATAACGGTACATTGATTGTATCTATGAGCAGTTTTGCAACTATTTTCTATTTTTAGTGGTTTTTGGGATATCGGCAGTTTGAGACTTTTTTTATAGTTCTAGGCAGGCTTCAAATCTGCAGTTTGCAAATATTAGATATTTAAGAACTGCCCCTTAGTTGAACGCCCCCAGTAAGCTGAAAAGGCGGATCTCTTCTGCTATGTCAAAGGAAAACATCTTAATGAATATTTTTTGATGAACACTGTTTATACCCGCAGACATTTGTTTACTAGATCATTCAATGTAGTTAAATTATATATTCTGTGTCATTTCTAAAAGAAACTTCAAAAACAAAATTCTATTGTCAAGGTTCAAGTGACTTGCTGTCATTTGTACTGAGCCGTTGCTGAACTGCAACTGTTGCTATGAAACCAACATCAAAAATAGTTCTTTTGATCTCTGTAGGTAGAATGCTAATGTTCCACTGTTCCTGCAAACAATCTGCACTATATATCAAACAAGCACATAACAATTATTCTCAAGCAAACTAATCTTCCCAGGATTATTCATGTACCGTACAATGGCTGCTGAAGTCAAAATAATTTACACTTGCTTCTCAGATTCAGTCCATTCTGAACTCCTCAAATGCAATGAAACAGTGTGTGGATTCGTATAAAGGTATAAGGTCTATTATCCAGAATGATTGGGACCCAGCGTTTTCCAGATAAGGAATATTTTTGTAATTTTGATCTCCATCTCTTATGTCTGATGAAATAAAATGGAGTCTGTGTAAGACTGGGGCCCACCAAGACTGCAAATTCAAGGGCCAGCCATGTGAACTGAAAGGTCCTTCTCCTGGCATCCAACTTTGAACTAACCCTTGCCTTTATTTAGGAATAAATAGAGGGACAAAAACAGTTGCTGCATGTAGCGCAGTGAAATATTTTTGGCCATGCCCATTTTGTGGCCACACAAAGATAAATATATAGGAAGGCCGGTATTTTTTTCACGAAAAGGTGATAACCCTAATTGTACCAGCTTGCTCAGCATCCCAGGACAGTAATTTCATATAAAAGAGTTTGGTAAAGGAGGTTCCAGAAAACCGTTCAATGTAAAAAGAAAAGACAGATTGGCTGTGGTACAAGCTGTGCTTCTATTTCCAAGACAGGAAAAATACTTGCATTGATATATGTATTTTTACATCTGTGAACATAGATATATGCTGCCTGTTCTACTTTTGGATCTACATCCATCTGCATGTGTTGGCATCTCCAAAGGGAACAATGCTGATGGAAAGTTCCGCTAAAGGGATACTGATATGTTCCAGAATACGTCAGTAGACCCATAGTGCATATTTTGTTTTTTGGCATTTCTATTGCCCTGAAATTAACAGCCATTGCTGCCTATAGAAATTGCATGCAAAACCGGCAACATTAGGGTGTCAGATTAAGGGATACTATCTTAGGAATACATGTTTTTTTCCAAATGCATCAGTTAATAGTGCTGCTCCAGTAGACTTCTGCACTGAAATCCATTTCTCAAAAGAACAAACAGATTTTTTTATATTCAATTTTGAAATCTGATACTGGGCTAGACATTTTGTCAATTTCCCAGCTGCCCCACATCATGTGACTTGTGCCAGCACTTTAAGAGGGAACTGCTTTCTGGCAGGCTGTTGTTTTTCCTTCTCAATGTAACTGAATGGAACGCAGTGGGACATGGGTTTTTACTATTGAGTGCTGTTCTTAGATCTACCAGGCAGCTGTTATCTTGTGTTAGGGAGCTGTTATCTGGTTACCTTCCCATTGTTCTGTTGTTAGGCTGCTGGGGATGAAAAGGGAGGGGGTGATATCACTCCAACTTGCAGTACAGCAGTAAAGAGTGATTGAAGTTTATCAGAGCACAAGTCACATGACTTGGGACAGCTGGGAAATTGACAATATGTCTAGCCCCATGTCAGATTTCAAAATGAAATATAAAAAATCTGTTTTCTCTTTTGAGAAATGGATTTGAGTGCATACTTCATTGCTCTAGGCACCAATGAGGGTGACTGGAGGCAATTTGGGATATTTGAACACTGAAAGTTAAGCATAGAAATGCTGATCCTAAAAACCTAAAATCTGTAATTAGTCTAAACAGGGGGTTTTATAGGGGCTCCTCATCTGAAGAATGTCCACCCTAAATGTGGTCTCCTATTATGTCTTTTCTACACATCTGTTATTGACCTAAAGTGCAAATAGAATAAAAAAAGGTTAATTGCAGATTGTCTCCAAACATCAATGTCTATATCATATTTGACTTTTTTAAGGTAGATGGCCCATTTAAGTGTCATTTTTGCCCTTTCTAATAGTAGCTAAGAATATGGGACTAAAAAAATTGTAAAGCACATTATATTCTTGACACTCCGTCTCTTATTATTTCTTGTTTTTGCAAAAAGAGTGCCCATAAAGGGAGCTCCCTGACTGTAGTGCAAGGTAATTTCAGAGGAAATCATTTCGAGATGAAAAGCTTTTCACAGAAACAAATACCATCTGATTGAAATTATGTTTTCAGTAGATAAATTTATTGTATTGTAGAGTGCCTATTGTGGAACTCTGCAGGGATGAATATGACAAGGCAATTAAAATGCATTTCTGTAAAGGATTATTCGGAGTCATATCACTGTGGGTTTTCTTCTGTTCTGTGTGCTCATGTCTTCAATCCAGTGCTTTGAGTGGGAGTTGTTTCTTAGACTAGAGTGTTATTAGAATGTTGAGCCCGAGCAACATCTAGAATAGGTAGTCATCTAGATTGGGAAGTCATCTAGAATAGGTAGTCATCTAGAATGGGAAGTCATCTAGAATAGGTAGTCATCTAGAATGGGAAATCATCTAGAATAGGTAGTCATCGAGAATGGGAAGTCAGGGCCAGAGGCAGAGGATGAGTGTCTCAGGAGGGAAGGCTGATAAACCTACAGCAGATAATTAGAGTTGTTGATTTTTTGGACTATAGTTCCCATTATGCAAAAAGCCAGAAGATCTTTAGAGATGTAGCCAAGAGCAACATTGGATATTAATTTATTTAGTGTACAGAGAGCCCCCTCATTAAGACAGTCCAACCTATGGCATTATTATCTATCAAAAGATTGATAGATAATATATATAAGTTTTCACACAAGTTAGGTAATTTCCATAAGCCTAAGGGGACCTAATCAAATAATTAATTTGCTATTTATTTCATTGTGAATTTTGTCCCTGCTGCTCCTGTTAAGCTTCTCTGCATTGCCATTGTTTAATACTGTACGTAACTTATGCAAACTTGTATGTTAGTTACGTTGAGCTCTTAGGCAAGTCAGTTACATAAACTGACTAACTAAATTTATATGTAATTTACACAATTTGAATAATTTAGCGACACAGCCAGGCCTCCCATCAGATGGGAATTTCACCAGTACAACAGAACCCCCTTCTCCATCCCCAAGTTATTACTGCCACCATATTTATCTGCTCTACTTTGTGATCCACAGGTTCCTATCTACAGTTCCTGCTATGGCAGCTATGTTGGAATAAACCTATGTTATAAGTACAAAGTATAATTGGCCATGTTTATTTTGTTTATAATAAGGTTGTTAACGCTTAGTTTGTACATCACTGGTTTATTTAGTGTTTCCCCATTTCAGGGGTCATAGACTTTCTCTTCTACCAAGGCCCCTCATCTCTAACTTTAGGGTAGGGATTAACGCTACAGATGCCAAGGATTCCACATCATGATTCTTTTTGTAATCTACAAATCTGCACTCAAAATACAATTGTGTGTATGGTACTATGGTCATATGGCTAAAAGATGCGATGTGGTTGAATAACATTTTATTTCTCACGTTCAAGTTTCTAAGATTGATAAGTTTCTGGACATCATTCCAGCACTTAAAGCATCTCAAACATGCCATTTGGGTCTATAAAGCCAAATGACATACCTTACAATATTAGTGGCAAAATATATTAATATCACTGTAACTATCCTAGGTTTCCAGGTTACATACAAAATAGAGTCTGCAGGTTTGTTCTTAAAGGACAAGGAAAATAAAAAAAATAAAATCCAATTTTTTTATGTTCTTTAATGAAAAAGAAAACTATCTCCAATATACTTTAATTAAAAAATGTGTACCGTTTTTATAAGGAAACTGACTGTATTCAGTGAAATTCCCCCTTCATTTACTGCTGTGGATAGGAATTGTCAGATGGTCCCTAAATGCTGGGCAGGGAAACAATCATACTTATGAACAGCAGGGGGAGCACCTTACTTTGCAGCCATGCAGAACTCCAGCAGCTTGCAGTTGACGACTGTGTAGAGATTTGTGTTGGATTTTATTTTTGCCTTTACATCCCCTTTACAATTTCCAGCTCCAGCTGCAGGGACAAAGATCATGGAGCCAGATTTAAACAGTTAAACTGGGATTTTATTTGGAGGATTATTTTGCTGCAGCCACTGGTTCTGCAGAGTTGGAGAAAGTTTGTATTAAACAATACAAAAACTATAAAATCCACATTAGATTACATGACAACACAGGACCCAGTGCAGTCTGTATATTCTGATTATTAATCAGTCTTGCTGTATCAGCTTCTCACAGATAATATTTGACTTGTGCTGTTTTGATCATTTATGATGGTCCCTAAGCAGCCAAGGCTACACTGAGCATGTGCACAGTCTTGGTCTTGCAAAGATGTATAACAAAGTTACAAGATGACAGCCCCCTGTGCCCAACTTTGAAAGCATAAATAATTTGTTTGATTAGGCTTGTGGTGCAGTAAGTTCATGTTTATGTTTAGTATACAAAATACAGCATTTCTAGCCTTTTTCTATTTTAGACTTTCCTTGTCCTTTAAGTTGAATTTGTATGTCAGTTGAAACATTTATTAAATGCTACAAACCAGAATTTTGTCGACAACACGTAACAGAGGGGATTGGGGCAGGTGGTTTATAAAAGCTAAATGCTATTAAAGGTAAAGCAAACCACAGTGAATTACTGTAATGACCTCTGTATGTAAGTATGAGTTGTATGTAAGTAAGCAAGTAAGAAGAATAGGCTGCACACCTGACTTTCACACCAAACAGTAGAAATTACAACAACCACACTTCAATAAAAATAAAATTCAGAGCAGTTGTGTCTGATTCTTCATTGTACTCAGTGTTCATGCATGGACACTTCTTTTCCTAGGCAATTCAGTGACCTGGGCAGCATCAAGGCCACCTCACTTAACCCAATTTATAAATAACCAAATGATTATAATAAAGACTCTTGGAGGCCAGGATGGCATTTAAAAGCCACAGCTTTATTAACCACATAAGTATTAACAGAATATAACTGTAGTATAACATTAAGCCACCAAGGAATGCTTGCCACAAAAAGTACTCTACAGAGGGTGCGGGCCATCGCCATAACGGCTATCCAAATGTGTGGGACCTGGATGGGCAAGTAGGAGTGAATGGCCTCACTCAAAACCTTACCTCCCAGGACCCTTACCCAGAGAGGTACCAGCATATTCTACAGAAAGGGGAATAATACTCCATTGCCCCACCCTGAAATAATTAGGACAT